>CAXAJV010000001.1:71033957-71427157 GCA_963969225.1 Xylocopa violacea
TATAAAATTGCTAAAGTATTGCTATTTTAGCGATAGAAACAATTGCTAAAACATTACTACTTTAGCAGTAGTTTCTACTGTCAACACCCTGAAAGATGCCAAGTGCAAATGGTAAATATAATATCACAAAAACCAGATATTACTCGCAATAATCCAGCATATCGCGATCAACGTCGCGTGGAAATCGATCGCTAGAAAAGTTGGAAGCATCGTGGTCTCCCAACGGGTGGCGATAAATCAATATCCGTAGAACAAAAGTGTATGGAGCGTCCCGTAGGATGCGCGGAACAATGGAGGCGTACGCAAAAATGGTAAGGAAAATTGATATAAATATATACGCGCGGTGACGTTTCGTGCAAATGGCTCGTATAGCTTTTCATATCGCGCAAAAAGTTGGACAACGGTGTTGCGTTTCGCGAATTTTCATGCAACACGAGTGTGTATTCGAAAAATTCGCTGTCTCAAGCTGCCGGAAGATCGAATTTTATCAAATTTCCATCTCTCTGATCGAAGCATCGCTGGCAGACGTTAGCGATGGAAACTATTGCTACTTTAGCGATGTTAATAGCTTCCATTGCCAACGTCCAGTAAGGTGCAAAGGGTTAATAACGAGTTTATTAGGTTTCCTTATTACGTGACGTTGTGCGATGTAAATTTTAATAAAAAGCCAGCCTGTGTGCTCTGAACACCACGATGGGTCTCACGCGTCTCGCGTAAACCCAGCAACGCGATACAATACGCGTGCTGCTATTAATTTCCATGGGCCCTCGCGCGAACGCGTAAAGAACGACGCTGGTTAATCCGCTTCCAGATTTAAGGCCGTTAATTGATCCGATTCTGTCGCGTTAGAACGGCCCAAAGTTTATCGTCGCGACGCCACCCCGTTCGCTGCATCGCTCGACTATAAACTATCGCTTCGTTTGGAAAAAGGCACCCCAACAGCGAATCATTTCCAAACGTGCGTCGCGCTCGACAAATTGACGAGCTACGAATCTGTCGCGCGAGACAGAAATGTCGCTGTTTTAGCGATAGAAACTGTTGCTAAATCGCGAGGAAAGTTAGAGAAGCGTCTCCCTTTCGATTTTCGAACAACTCTCTTCCAGATCGCTTTGACGATAACAAAGCACAGGGATCGTGGACAGCAAAGCTTGGTGGCGAAGGAAGCGTCTTGGACGCTGAGAAACGCGAGGACCAAATATAAATCGAATTTAGCGGAGCAACAAAAGCGTCCACTGGTTTTTGTGAACGCGGCTGGAAGAGCTGCGTCGCGTAAGAAATCTCCTCGTGACGCGGTCGTATCCAGGCCACCCTAATTTTTCGCCTTATTCCCAGCCGTCTGAACGCTGCGGATTTATTACCGCGGAAGTTGTGAAAGATGCAGGCTTAAGAAATAAATTTAGAGCGCCATTGGACGGCGATGGTAAACGCGAACTTTGCACCACGGTTCTCTGGAAAACACTCGTCCCTTCCCCTCTGCTTGCTATTGCTCTCTTTATTCGATTCGAGTTATTTTTCGACTTCATTTAATCGCGAATTATTGGGGCGGTTAAGGGTGGCTTAGCATTCGAATTATTAATTTCAAATTATGATAATTTGTGTCGTTCGCGACTTTCACGTGGCGCAAAGAGATTGATTTCAGCAACGATCAGACGGAGAGGGAAATTTGGTTTACTAAAGTCCAGCAACGATCAGATGAAACCAAATTCCAGTAACGATTAGACGGAGAGGGGATTTTAATTTACAAAAGTCCAGTAACGATTAGACGGAGAGGGGATTTTAATTTACAAAAGTTCAGCAACGCTCAGACGGAGAGGGAAATTTAATTCACCAAAGTCCAGCAATGCTCAGACGAAAAGGGAAATTTAATCTACAAAAGACAGCAATGATCAGACAGAGAGGGAAATTTAATCTACAAAAGTTCAGTAATGATCAGACAAAGAGGGAAATTTAATTTACAAAAGTTCAGCAATATTCAGACGAAGAGGGAAATTTAATCTACAAAAGTCCAGCAATACTCAGGCAAAGAAGGAAATTTAATTTACCAAGGTCCAGCAATGATCAGACGAAGAGGGAAATTTAATCTACAAAAGTTTAGCAATGCTCAGACGAAGAGGGAAATTTAATCTACAAAAGTTCAACAATGATCAGACGAAGAGGGAAATTTAATCTACAAAAAACAGCAATGCTCAGACGAAGAGGGAAATTTAATCTACCAAAGTCCAGCAACGCTCAGACGGAGAAGGAAATTTAATTCACCAAAGTTGAGCAACGATTAGACAGAGAAGGAAATTTAATTTATCAAGGTCCAGCAACGCTCAGACAAAGAAGGAAATTTAATTTACCAAGGTCCAGCAATGCTCAGACGGAGAGGGAAATTTAATTCACCAAATTTGAGCAACGCTTAGACAGAGAAGGAAATTTAATTTACCAAGGTCCAGCAATGATCAGACGAAGAGGGAAATTTAATCTACAAAAGACAGCAATGCTCAGACGAAGAGGGAAATTTAATCTACAAAAGACAGCAATGCTCAGAGGAAGAGGGAAATTTAATCTACAAAAGTTCAGCAATGCTCAGACAAAGTAGGAAATTTAATTTACCAAGGTCCAGCAACGCTCAGACAAAGAGGGAAATTTAATTTACCAAAGTCCAGCAATGCTTAAACGATGAGGGAAATTTAATTCACCAAAGTCCAGCAACGCTCAGACGGAGAAGGAAATTTAATTCCCCAAATTTGATCAACGATTAAACAAAGAAGGAAATTTAATTTACCAAGGTCCAGCAACGCTCAGACAAGAAGGAAATTTAATTTACCAAATTCGAGCAACGCTCAGACGCAGAAGGAAATTGAATTGACAAAATCCAGCGATTTTTAATAATATCAACGATATTTCACGTGGCGCGTCTCGCGTGGAACAACAACTCCCGAGGGGATGACGAAAAGGGGTTGAAATATTGCCCTTTGTACCTCGAACGCTTGCGTTTACCGCGTATAATCATTTTAGACCGGTTAAAGCTGGTCCCGCCTGGGCAGCGGTAATTTTCCCCGCGTTCGATCCGCTTTTTCGAGCGTCGCGTTGCTCGGAAACGCGTCTTCGGAAATCAGACCGGTTAACAACGGAACGGGAAATGGAAAGTATTGATTGCGAGAGGACGGTGTGTCGCGACGCGTGGTTATAAAACGAATCGACGTATGGGAAACATGTGGGTCGAACCAAGTTCGACGATAGACGTGGCCAGGCGGTATTGTATAATCGAAAGCAAACACGGTCGACCGATCGATGGAGTAATTAAACTTCCAAATGAATAATTAGCCGCGTGTCGGTTGCGTTTGGAAATTCGTAAACGTAAACGTCCATTTTTCGATATCCCGCTTTCCAGGCGAACAAAATCGCGAATTAACTCAGCCTCGAAGAGGACGCGTTGACGCGAAAATTTCTGGGATCAGAGTCGGTCCCGTCCTCTGAAAATATTTCCCACGGCCATTTCAGCCACCCTGGTAAGATCAGAACGATCAGTCGGTATCGCTCGACGCTCGATACTATAATTTCGGCAATTTAAATGCATGCGCATGCGACTCGATAGACAGAGCCGATATCTCGAAGCCGCGTCTACGCGTTACGTGCGTCGCATCGAGCTGGATCGACGTGGGATATCGTAATGAATTGTATCGATTCGCGACCCAACCCCCTCGATTTCTCTCTGAATATTTATATTTTCATTATTGCCAAGCGACTACGACGCCAACGAGCGCAGCGTTCGCTGGGAAAATCGGATCGTTTCGATCGTAATTGCGTTCCCCTTTGTTACGAGCCGCGATTATTATAGTTCTGCGAAAGGGTTAGTGGTCAATAGTATCGATTGGTCTTCGTCTCTGCTCTGTGCTTTCAAATCAATGCGACACGCATAGATGATCGAGCGTCGTAAATTCTTAGGAACACGGCTCTGGGATTTCAATTTCTGAATCGTAATCGAAACGAAACGGAATTTTCTCCGCTTCTTAATTGGCTCGACGCGAGTTCGATAATTACCCTCGTCCCTGCAAGGCACGTGTCGTATAAATATGCATACGTCCGAGTTATCCGAAAATCGAGGACCAACTGGGACGAGAAATCGAGTTTATAAATGGCACTGACAATTATTGTCCCGCGCGATCCAATTATAATTCCAATTTCCGCGATATTTGCGATTAAACACGGAATGATCCGTGCTGAATCGGACACGAACCGCCGTCTGCGTCCGTCGTTTTGCGTCTGCGAGAAGAATCGTGGAAAACGAGCTCGCGCGAGTGAAATAATCCCATTTTTCCGTGTTAATCTCGAGCCTGCTTTCGTGAATTTCAATCTTCGGAATGAAAAATATTTTAGCAACAGTTTGCATCGGTAAAAATTGAGAATTCCATTATCAGCAGCGAGGCGAAGCAATCTCGTTCTCCGCGAATTCACCTTAATCGATTCGAGTTCCGCTTGGAGACGCGAGGACACGCGCGAGCCGCACTTCTCGCGTTATTTCCAGCGCTCGAAGGAACGCAGCGAGCGTTTTCAAAGCGCCTCGCAGGCTTCTATTTTTTTTTCCTTCTGGAAAGTTTGCCATCCGACGAGCGAATGACACTTGTGTCGCTTCGGATCGCGCTGTGAACACAAGGCTGCTGTGTGCGAGCCGCGCGGAGAAGTTTGTCGAGAATGAGCGGGCAAAGAAAGTAGACGACAGCGTGTAAACCCTCTTCGACGCTTCGCCTCGTCCGCGTTTTTCCCCACGCTTTGCCTCGCTTTGCGACAATCGAAAGAAACGGACGAACTCGCGAAACAGCCAATCCCTCGTTCAAACAGCAGCCTTCGCACGCCCCAAAGGCGTGCTGGATCGCTGTCTCAACGTAATTGGCGAGTCTCTGCTGTGTTAATTATCGACGCGTTCCCGTTCTTTCGCGACGAAATCTGAATCCACGATTACGCGAATTTTCCTCGACTGATGCCTGGTTTAATTAATTAACCAGCCCTTAAACGGGAGTTGAAGAAACTCTTAATCAGCGTGGATAGATGAACAGTAATTAACGCACCTTCGGAATTAGTAAGCCACGAGGGTAAGTTGAACAGATATCAAAGCCAATTCGATGCGCGACGATGCTTGGGGACCGGAAGCGGATACCGCCAGCTCGTTAGCTTAATGATCCTGCAGATTTCCGTCGAAACGTGCAACTTAACTCGAACGAAACTTACCCTCGCTCCTCGGACGAGCAGCGTGCGTTGGACGACGACAACGAAACGTTGATTAACTGACTTACGCGTTCGCTTTCGTCCCTCTTCGCAGTCGCGCGTGGAAATTGCAGCGTTCTTCGTCAACGGAGGCCATTTTCGAGTCTCTTATTTTGCAATTTCCCACGTATCGTGTTCGCAAGATGATTTCGCAGAGTGCGAATAACGAAAGCTGCTACTCTCGCAGCAAAGGAAAATTTCAGGGAAACAAGCATTTCTCGCAAGTTTAACCTTCTGCGATCGCTAATCGATTTTCTACTTTATCGTGAACGTATCGCTTGGAAAACGAAACGCTGATTAACTGACTTACGCGTCCGCTTTTGTCCCTCTTCGCAGTCGCGCGTGGAAATTGCTGCGTTCTTCGTCAACGGAGGCCATTTTCGAGTCTCTTATTTTGCAATTTCCCACGTATCGTGTTTGCAAGATGATTTCGCAGAGTGCGAATAACAAAAGCTGCATTTTGAGAGCATTTCTCGCAAGTTTAACCCCTGCGATCGCTAATCGATGCTGATGTCCCCTCGGAGGAGACATCCGCGCGGAAATTTCCACTTTATCGTGAACGTATCGCTTGGAAAATTCGCGACAGAATTATACACGATATTAGATTCCTCGCCGCATTTCAAACTTCCACCAGAGAATCTAATTATTCAGTTTGGCGCGGAATTTGGCCGCTAATGACCCAGTTGAATCGCGCAGCGGACGAGACGAGGTCGAAGCGTTCGCGGCGCGCGTCAGCTGTTGATTAAAAGCGATAAAAGAAAGCGAATACTCACCTCGACGACGTAATGGAGCCCCGAAAGCGTCATCCTCGCGACGGAATCTTTTCGTCTGACTGGCTGCTGCCATCTTCTCAGCGTAATACCCTGGACAAAACGACTCTTATTATTTCCAGCAGCGAGCGTCTTCGCTCGGAAGGATCGCGTCGAAAATATCGAGGAACCGTTCGTTAAAATTCCGCGCGCGAAGCCAGGCGGATTCGCGCTTCCGATCGGGAAAATTGAACGCGATTAAACGAATTCATTAACGGCACGCACACGCGGAAATCGGTCGTTAAAGAGGACAATCGATGGCGCGCTCGTACGCGTTATATAAAACGTCATTAGGATCGCAAATTGACGATAACCATTTTCAAACTCGCCTAAAAATCGTAAATAAAGATCCAATTTCGCACGCTTTCCTATCTCGATTGAACGAAACGCGCCGCGATGCGTCAACGACGATACTTTTAGCGCTTTTCGCGACTCTAAAATTTTGTTCAGCTTCCATTCGAACGTTTCTCGACGACGACACTTTCAGTGATTGGCGACTCTGAGATTAGAGCCACGACGTTATTTAAAGACGCTGCGATCCGTTCTGCTCGCATGGAGAAAGAATCACAATGCGAGACATTGCGAAGCAATTATCGCGGATCTGAGAGATCCGAGGAACCTACTTCTGGGACATCCGTGATATCCGGGACGTCCCTGGTGATATCTGGATCCGGTGGTCTGTGTTCAGCGACGAGGGCGCCGTACTTCCTCGACGCCATCCTCCGCCTCCGATCCAGCCATCTCTTCCTCTCCACAGCCTCTGATTCCTCGTCCACCCCGAAGAATTGAGCTGCCTCGCGTCTGATGTAGCTGAAACGGAAAACAAACCATCGTTCGAGTCGCTCGCAACACCATCCGCGTGGAAAAAGTCTGCAGGATCGCTGGCATTAATGGCGAGACTTCAGAAGCAAATTTTTGCATTACAGAAGGTCTTTCTTTCGATTCTGACGTTGCAAGCGCTTGCAAACTTGTCAAATTGTATGAAATTAGTGTTCCAAAAGGTGTGGGTACTCTGATCAGTTTAATTGTTTAATGGCGGGACGAACAATTGTCAGAGACTGAATTTACTCCACTCTGAAGCAAATTTTTGCATCGCAGAGGGTCTTTTTTTCGATTCTGACATTGCAAGCGCTTGCAAAGTTGTCAAATTGTCTGAAATTAGTGTTCCAAAAGCAGTGGATATTCGGATCAGTTAAAATGCTTAATGGCGAGACTTCTGAAGCAAATTTTTGCATCGCAGAAGGTCTTTCTTTCGATTCTGACATTGCAAGCGCTTGCAAAGTTGTCAAATAGTCTAGAATTGATATCCCAAAAGGTGTAGGTACTCTGATCAGTTAAAATGCTTAATGGCGAGACTTCAGAAGCAAATTTTTGCATCGCAGAGGGTCTTTCTTTCGATTCTGACGTTGCAAGCGCTTGCAAAGTTGTCAAATTGTCTGAAATTAGTGTTCCAAAAGCTGTGGGTACTCTGATCAGTTAAAATGCTTAATGGCGAGACTTCTGAAGCAAATTTTTGCATCGCAGAAGGTCTTTCTTTCGATTCTGACGTTGCAAGCGCTTGCAAACTTGTCAAATTGTCTGAAATTAATATTCCAAAAGCAGTGGCTACTCTGATCAATTTAATTGTTTAATGGCGGGACGAGCATTCGTCAGAAACTGAATTTACTCCACTCTGAAGCAAATTTTTGCATTACAGAAGGTCTTTCTTTCGATTCTGACATTGCAAACGCTTGCAAAGTTGCCAACTATTCTAGAATCGATATCCCAAAAGGTGTGGGCACCTTTGGTGAGACAAGTATTCATCAGAGACTGACTTTACTCCACTCTAAAGCAAATTTTTGCATTACAGAGGGTCTTTCTTTCGACTCTGAAATTGCAATCGCTTGCAAACTTGCCAAACATTCTATAATCGATATCCCAAAAGGTGTGGGCACTCTGATCAGTTTCAATGTCTAAACGAGGCCACAGATGGTAGCACTCGACAAC
The DNA here is from genome assembly GCA_963969225.1 of Xylocopa violacea. NCBI lineage: Eukaryota > Metazoa > Arthropoda > Insecta > Hymenoptera > Apidae > Xylocopa > Xylocopa violacea. The sequence goes on from CAXAJV010000001.1 coordinate 71,042,003, forward strand.
AGCGATCCTAGACGTCCAGTTTGCAAAGTTTAACCAAAAAAAAATCTTCAGAACGACTCACTTCCTGATGGCCTCGGTGCGGCTGACGTTCCTCCTCAGCCTTGGCTTCTGACTTCCGGGATTGCTGGCGGAACTGGGCACTTGAACGACTGGCCTCGGTGCAGAGGGCGCTGAGACGCTTCTGGTGATGCTTGGGCCCGACGCTGAGCCTGCGACAGGCCCAGCAGCGGCCAGCGATATCGTCGCAGTGGTCGTGATCGGTGTGGCTGACGTTGGGTCCGTCGACGACGTTGGACCCACGCTACCCACGGGGTACATGCCCATGCTTTGACCATTTTCTCCGTCGCTGGCGGTGGAGGAAACGGTGGTCGTCGCGGCGGACACTGGCGATGGTTGCCTGAAAAAATGTCGTTCGATCAGTCTGCGAATCCATATTCGACGATCACTCGTTCGCGACATTAAAGAGAACGCTTATAAATAATTCTCGAAGTAAAACTTTGCAACTTTCCTTTCTCAGCGCTTGTAATATTCGAAAGTGGTAGGAAAATATCCCGCGATCGCACATTTACGTATCAAAAGGTGGCTCTGTGCCTCGAAGAGTTGAGGAGGAAATCGGAAATCGCGGTTAAACGCTTCCGTGGTTGAATGTCCATGGTTTACGAGCACGGTAAAGGGGATGAAGCATGGCGGAGTGTCCGAAAACCTGTGTGCAGGACGCTGCGAAGCTTTCAATTTTATCTGGCTCTCATCTATTCATGACTAGACGGTTTCGTGTTCAGGCATTCTTTCGCGAGATGAGAACAATCGTGAGTCCACTTTCATCCCCCGCGGAGGAAAGGGTGCGGCGAGCTACGCTTGCGTTACTCGAAACTCAGAGATCCTCTTTCCTTTGCACTCTGCAATATTTTAGCGATAGTTTTCGTTGCTAACGTCTCAGTCGACATGCCACGCGCATAACAGTGGTTGATTAAACTCTTTTTCTATCAGTTTCAATGGCTAACCTTTGGTCAGCTGCGTGGGAATTTACTTTGCGCCCATTATTCCCACGAGAACCGAGTTCAATCAGTTAAAAACCGTTCGTTTGGACAGTCGAAAACTCGCGCCACTTCGTTCTCGTTGAACGCGACGACGCGCGTATGGCGCAGGCAGCCAAGTTAATTAGAAACGTTCCGTTCTACGCTCGTCGAAGCATACCCATAATATCGTTTCCTTGATTTTCGGAACAATGAGCCACCGCGGAGCTCAACTACAGCTCGCTTTCCCCTCTCGCGTCCTCTCTCATCCCTTTGCAACCCTCGCGACGAGCTTCTATCCGCTGCCAACCTCTCCAAGGCTATTCTGCCAGGTTAGTTTACAATTAAGCCATCCAATCATCGAAATGTATTTCCCTTCCTCGAAATCTACGAATTCCATCGCTGCTTCGGCTTCCATTGGGTCGAGATCGAGCGCAGGGTTTCGCGATCGCTCTTCCAACGAGAAGATGAAATGTATTTCCATCACGCGTTCGAGTATCGCGTGAAAACGTGAGTTCAGACGAAGAGGCTCCTTCGCGGAGCAAATATTGCTGTTTTATTGATATTTTAGTCGTTACTACTCTTCTGATAGTCTAAATTTCGTCGAGAGCCGCATGATTAGCGCGAGCAGACGCTCGTCGGACACGAAATGTGCAACGACGGAGGCGAAGGAACGCGAAGAACACCGAGAATTATAACATTCCCGCGATAAATCCTCGCGTCGCGAGCATCCACGCCAATATGTATGCAAATTTAAAAAGGCGGCGCTCCGCGGCTGCTGTTTTAATATAGAATTCCCTGGGAAAAAAAAAAGGCGGGCCTCGCAACACGCGAAACGAGTTCCCACCGCTGCTCGTCGAATGCACTCCTCTGAAAATCGGCCAATCCGCGTAATTACGATCGACGGGTGCTGAAATTTCACGCGAAACACCGTCGAACTCGTGATTTTTTCCTTCGAACGCGTCGCATCGAGCGAATGAATTAAAATCGAGAATTTATCTCGGAATTTAGACCATCTGAAGAGTAATAACGACGCTGGCAATGGAAAATATTGCTGAAACTATCGCTAATTAGCTCAAATAAAACAATTTCGCACCCGTTTTGACGAGCGTTGCGCGCATCGACGAAGAAACGGAAGAAGAGGAGAAAAGAAGCTTCCTTCGTCGCCATTGGATTGTAGAAACAACTGCTGGCCAATAATTTGTCCCGATTCGATGTTCGATAACTTTGGTAATTAATTCACCGTGCTATTAATTGATTGGTCGGTTAATTATTTCTGTGAAATTGCGTTCAAGTAAAATTTTAGCAAATTACCGAGAGAGACTGTTTGTAAATTTAGGAGAAATTCGTTTAATTAATTGTGCAGACTGTCGCCAGCAACGTTGTCCAATTTTTTATCAACGCTGCGAATAAAATATTCTCGAACGACGCGTAAAATCGTTGCAATTCTTTTTTTATTTCAAATTTTGCCAATTTCGTCGTCTCGAACATTTCTCTGTTATCAATCACTTTCCATGGGAAATATCAACCCTTTGCACTCGAGGGAATTGATTGCTAAAAACTAATTCTATCGCAACTTTTGAAGAACGCACGTTTTCCCAAAGTTTTCCATTGAAATGGAAATTTTCTGTTGCTGGCAAAAGTTTCTATCGCTGACTTTTATCGGTAATAGAAAATGCGAAGAGTTAAACCCTTTCAAAGCTTATCCCATCGCAACTTTTTGAAGATCACATGTTTCTTCAAAGATTTCTACTGAAATGGACTTTTCCTGTTGCTGGAAAATTGCTTGGTAATTGCTTTCTATCGCTAACTTTTACCAGCGATAGAAAATTGCTGGAAAAGCATTGAGTGCGAAGGGTTAAATCCTTCAAAAACTTATCCCATTGCAACTTTTTGAAGATCGCATGTTTCTCCAAAGATTTCTACTGAAATGGACATTGCCTGTTGCTGGAAAATTGCTTGGTAATTGCTTTGTATCGCTAACTATTACCAGCGATAGAAAATTGCTGGAAAAGCATTGAGTGCGAAGGAAATGCTTATCGCAGTGCAACTTTTTGAAGATTGCATGTTTTCCCAAAGTTTTCTTATCGCAATGGAAATTTTCTATTGCTAACTTTTACCAGCGATAGAAAATTGCTGGAAAAGCGTCCACTGCAAAGAGTTAGACCTTTCAAAAGCTTATTCCATTGCAACTTTTGAAAGAACGCATGTTTTCCCAAAGTTTTCTTATCGCAATGGAAATTTTCTATCGCTAACTTTTACCAGCGATATTAAATTGCTGGAAAAGCGTGCACTGCAAAGAGTTAGACCTTTCAAAAGCCTATCTCATTGCAACTTTTTGAAGATCGCATATTTTCCCAAAGTTTTCTTATTGCAATGGAAATTTTCAATTGCTTGGTAATTGCTTCTATCGCTAACTTTTACCAGCGATAGAAAATTGCTGGAAAAGCGTCGAGTTCAAAGAGTTAGACCCTCTAAAAGCTTATCTCTTTGCAACTCTTTAAGACACGCATGTTTTTCCAAAGTTTTCTTATCGCAATGGAAAATTTCTATCGCTAACTTTTACCAGCGACAGAAAATTGCTGGAAAAGCGTCACTGCAAAGAGTTAGACCCTCTAAAAGCTTATCTCTTTGCAACTCTTTAAGACACGCATGTTTGCCCAAAGTTTTCTTATCGCAATGGAAATTTTCTAGTGCTAACTTTTACCAGCGATAGAAAGTTGATGGTTAGGTTAGGTTAGGTGGTTAACGTTCATTAGCGAAGTCGCGTGACATCGATACGCTTTCGCGAGAGGAGGAATTACACGCTTGTACGCAACGGTGACGGAAAGAAATGTTAACTACAAAGGTGGAGTCGGTTTTTCAGCGACAGAGGAGGGAATTTAGCAGGAAACTCGACGACCGACCGCCAATTTCCTTCCGCTTTTCGCTCCCGACTCGCACGTCCCACATTCCCAGTGGCAAAAGTGAGCCGCGGCACAGCGCGCGCCTCGTTTTCATGCCCGGATATTACAGTTTTATTGTCGCGAGACACAATTACGCCCCCTTTGTCCGTCCCCATCGCTCCTCTGGTTTATTCTTTCGAGACGTCGCTGATTTCGCTGCCGATTCCGCCCTCGTCGCGTAGAATGCCGACTTTGAGCAATCCTGGGACTGGAATTTCCTCGCGAACCAAGCCAATGGTAATGCTAATCCATCAATTAGTCCTTTACTCGTACCGAATCGTAATTCAGTGTTGAAGAATCGAAGCACAATGCGATTGATTTCTATTGTTATTAAAGTTAGCAACGTTTTCAGCTGACCGCGCCCTCGTCGTGCACCGGAAGCGCCAAACCGCTGCGAGGAGGCGTCCAGGAAGAATCTCTGGCTTCGAGTGAACGAAAAAGAATTCGAGATACGAACGCTTCGCGAGCCCAGCAGTTAACCGAGGAACTGGAAACGAGCATCGAGGTATCTGCATTTAATTTCCGGTCGGTGCAGCCGTAACGAAACGAGACGCGTCGGTTGCAGGCCGCCTCGCAGCGTCTTGACGTATTTATATCGAAACTTGGCCGGATAGTTGGTAGTTGCAGCGCCTTCGAGCGACCGAAAGCGCGCCATTGCTTAAATTTGCCCACTTCTCTGTCGCACGGACGTGTACGCGCGCATTTAGAGAACGCGAGCGAGCGTGCAAGCGAATTTACAGCGGAATTTCGCTTCCAAATCGTTGCTGCGAAAGTAATTTCCTCGCAGGCTCTTTGCTTTTGTCGCTGGCGCGTGCAATATTCAGCCTTCGAGAGATCGAACGACCTCCCAGCCGCCTCTGTCGCCAAAATGGCCATTCTTCGCCGAGATGAAAGTCCTGCGACGAAAAAACCGCGGAATCGACGCGGCAAAACAACAACTTCGATATTCCGCCCCCTGACGGTGTTTTATCGGGCCACAGTTTTGCTTAACCCCGGTTTTTAGCGTCCGTCGCTGGTGTCGCCAAGATTTTTCACCAGTTTACGCGACGGGAACGAACGAAAGTTGCGTCCACGGCAGCTGCTAAATTTCTTGTTCGTTACGAGCGCGCTGGGGATGATTTGTAGATCAGAAAGTGGCGAATTTGATAGCCACGCTGTGAATAAGGAACCTCGAACAGTGTACGGAGTTATTCGACGATGGAATCTTTCATTAAACGCGTTCGATCTGCTCGAACAAGTGTTTCTTAAGTTGGACGCGAAAAATCGAAGAAGAATTGTTAATTATTTTTTTTTCTCAACGTGGAGATCTGCGAGGAAATTTATTTTGCGACAAATCCCTTGCAATCACTCGGCAGCAAAGAATCAAAGTTGAATTTAGAGCGCTTTAACGCTTCGTTAATAAAATAATTTTCCTCTCGAAAACGGGTACATAATTTCACGACCGCATCCGTACAACCAAACACCTGCCTTTAAATTAAAGCAATGCAAACGTATTTTAAATCCCTTGGCACACGAATCCTTCCTCCGACAGAAAATTCCGCTAAACTCCCCTAAAAAAAACTTTCAACCGAATTAAACAACTCGGAAACTTTGCGTCTCGCCTCTGATGCGATTTCACGCTCGTCTATCCGCCATCTTGCTGCTCTTTTCGTCCACTCGAAGACTAGATCCGATTCATTTCGTAAAAATCGAACGCGTTCGACGTTTGATCGAAGAAACGAGCAACGAACACGCGGCGAACGTCGCTTCCGGTTGTTCGCGCGTCGATCGCGCGCGCTGGTTGAAGAATAAATACGAAGGGGTAACAGAAAAAAAAAAAAAAGCGAGTGCGACAAGTGGGTCAAGTTGCGCCGCGCAAAGTGCAGTCATTGTTACACGAAGGGGCGGGCAAAGCTCACGAAATAAGTGTCTTTAGAATTTCTGTCGGGGAAAAGGAACCGTAACTGGAACGCAAAGGCTGGAGGGACGCCCAGAGCCGTCCCGTTTTCGAGGACGCGGTCATTAAAGCCAATTACGGAAGCTTTGGGCTGCCACAGGTGCGATCGAGGCCTGGTGTCCTTCGAATTCGACTTCCCAACAGCCTCCGCGCCATTGTTCTTCGAGGTTCTGCTGATTTCTATTGCGACTTCCAACGTGACGAAGAGATTTTTCTGTTTTAAGAGGCTTAACAGTTACGTTTCGAGGTGATCTATAGAAAAGGGTTCGATAAATAACTTAATTTGTAAAATTAAGTAGGATTTGGCTGTGAAAAGAGTCGATGTTGAGTCCACCTCGACGTGGGACTCCAAAGGATTGAAAGTCGAGCGAGAGTGTCCGACGAATGGCTGATTCGTACTACTTACTTTTCCTAGTGGACGTATCAGTCATTCTGCTGCTGATTTTCATTATAATTCCTGAAGTAACGAAGACATTTCTCTATTTTAAAAGCCACAGAGAGACTTCTGTTGGAATTAAAAGTGAAACGAGACCGTCTGACGAATGGCTGAGTTGTACTACTTACTTTCCGCGCACATTTCTCGTTAACCCTTCGCGCGAATCGAGATCGCGATAGATGCGAGGCGAAATCAGGCTCGATGGCCCTCGTGGCTCGTATCAGAAACGAAACGACGAAGGGGCCACCTTTTCTGGGCTCTGTGTATTTTATTTCTACCGCGCGTTGTAAAAAATCGAGAACCGTTCCATTGGCGACCACGCGTGCGCATATTTCACGGCCAATAACGGGGTTTTCGTTCGATCTTTATGGCGGGAAAAAGTTACGGCTGTTCGTTTTTATGTCGCGGAACCGGGGACTCGTAATGGCGACGGGCGTGGTTCAAAAAAATATGCCGACGACTGAAAATACGGGACGACCGCGTCTGAGGGATGAAACTGTATTTACTGCTGGGCCAGTGTCGACCAAAGAAAGAGCAGTTCGTTGGAAGAGTCACCAGTGACACGTGGACGAAAATTGAAATATCAACCCTTTGAACTCGACGCTTTTCCAGCGATTTTCCAGCAACAGAAAGCTTCCATTCCAACAGCAAAACTTTGGAGAAACATGCGTCTTTCAAATAGTTGCGATGGAATTAGTTTTTGAACGATCGATTTCCTCAGAATCGACACTCGAGTGCAAAGGGTTAAAACCTTGGATTTGAACGAAAACACGACCATTTTCGTTGGAAGAACGGAGATTTTCGCGTTCACACGCCAAAGGGGAGTAAAAAGACAGTTTTACGAAGCCATTGCCTGGAAGGATGGAACGTTCTCGCGTGATATGAAGTTACAACCAGCGCATCGTTCCGCCATTTCCACCCGCTCGAAAAACGAAACGCGAGTGTCTTTTAGCGGGCTGGGATCGCTCTAATTAACTGGCAATCAATTCTCCTTAACTCGCGCAGAAACTGCCTCGTTTATCTCCTCGCGCGAATTTCAGCTCGCTGATCGAAGGCCGTTTAATCCTTTCGAGTAGTAATGGAGATTGTGCTGCCATAAACTCTTCTGCGATTCGTAAAAAGAACGTTTCTAGTATCGCCAATATTTTTCTCGAAAATCGAACCTCGAACGCACCCTTCATTATTTTCTACAATCAGCATTAAATCGAGAGAAAACTGCAACGAGGCTTGTTAAAAAATCGTAGCAGAATCAGCAAATAAACCCTTTCTCTTGGATTCCAGGAGAGAAAAAAGGGCAAAAGCTTTATTTCCGCTCGCGCTGCACTTCGCTCCGAATTTTGCGCGCAATAATTAGCGTAATAAAACGGAATCGGCCATTCCGTTGAGGCCGAGGGTTGTTTCACTCGTCGTGGGCACCGTTGCGATTCAGCCAGCGGGGGCGAACGCGTTCGCAAAGTGCCGGCTGATTAAGTGGCCGCCGTTAGCGGGTGATACTTGAATAACGAACATAATCATTAGTAACGGAAGCAGTTGCCGGCACTCTCCCGCTAATAACCGGCTCGCACGCGATCGTAATTATTATTTGCGGTTTCCGGATGCCCGCGGCGTGCCTTAACCGTGCTATCAATCGCGTCGATGATAACGAGGAAGCGATGGCTGGCGTCAGCGGAAGGCGATTAGAACGCGGAGAAGTGCAGCGATCGTTCCGTCGTGTCGAGCCTTCCTTTTCGCGGCGAACGAGCTTCGTCCGTTCTTTTTTTTTTTTTTTTCGAGCGCAGGAGTTTCGTGGGTTTCAGAATTTCATATTTATTTCTGTCTGTATTGGATAGGACAGCGATAGTCGCAGAGATCAGCAGTGATCCCAGAGGCCAACGATAATCCCAAGGACCAGTGATAATCCAAGGGACTAGCGATGATCCCAGAGCCTAGCGATAATACTAAGGACCAGCAATAATCCCAGAGGCTGGCGATAATCCCAAGGACCAGTGATAATCCAAGGGACTAACAATGATCCCAGAGCCTAGGAATAATTCCAAGAACCAACAATAAACCCAAGGACCAGCAATAATCCCAAAGACCAGTGATAATCCAAAGGACTAGCAATAATCCCAGGGACCAGCAATGATCCCAGAGGCTAGCGATAATCCCTGGGACCAGCAATGATCCCAAGAAACAGCAATGATCCCAGAGCCTAGCAATAATCCCAAGGACCAGTGATAATCCAAGGGACTAGCAATAATCCCAAGGACCAGTAATGACCCCAGGGTCCAGCACTGATCTCAAGAACTATCAATGATCCCAGAGGCTAGCGATAATCCCAGGGACCAGCACTGATCCCAAGGACCAGCGATAATCCAAGGGACTAGCAATAATTCCAAGGACCAGTAATGATCCCAGAGACCAACAATGATCCCAAGAACCAGCAATGATCCCAAGGACCAGCGATGATCCCAAGGACCAGCGATAATCCAAGGGACTAGCAATAATTCCAAGGACCAGTAATGATCCCAGAGACCAACAATGATCCCAAGAACCAGCGATGATCCCAAGGACCAGCGATAATCCAAGGGACTAGCAATAATTCCAAGGACCAGTAATGATCCCAGAGACCAACAATGATCCCAAGGACCAGCGATGATCCCAAGGACCAGCGATGATCCCAAGGACCAGCGATAATCCCAAGGACCAGCGATAATCCAAGGGACTAGCAATAATTCCAAGGACCAGCAATGATCCCAAGAAACAGCAATGATCCCAAGAAACAGCAATGATCCCAGAGCCTAGCAATAATTCCAAGGACCAGTGATAATCCAAGGGACTATCAATAATCCCAAGGACCAGTAATGATCCCAGGGACCAGCACTGATCCCAAGGACCAGCAATGATCCCAAAGGCTAGCGATAATCCCAAAGACCAGCGATAATTCAAGGAACTAGTAATAATCCTAGAGACCAGCAATGATCCCAGGACCTAGCCATAATCCCAAGGACCAGTAATGATCCCAGAGACCAGCAATGATCCCAAGAACCAGCAACGATCCCCAATTCAGCAGATTTGTGAACACCAAATCTACCAAAAGTGCCATTTCTTCATTTTCTCTGCTTGTAAAGATACTTTTATAAAAAAATACCAGCGCTATAACGAACCTCCCTCGGATTCCACCACTGAACGCTGTTCCAATAAAAAGTATTTCGTTCTCTCCGAAAGTTCTTGGGAACAGAATCGGTTCTCGACGAATTCTATCAGCAAAGGTACATCGAAATTCACAGTGGCTCGTCATTTAAGAGCCCCCCTTTGGAATTCGGTACAAGTTACAACGAAGAAGACAGTCGCGAGAGAATTCCGAATGCAACTGCCGAGGGTGCTCGTCAAACGGTGTTCGAAATTTCTGTCACGGCTGAGCCCTTTCCGTGAGCCACGATCTGTCTTTATCATCGGAAACACCCCTCGCAGGATCAAACCGACGAGGACTCGACACGTGTGTCGTGATTCGATTCCTGTCCCTTTATCTCTCGACCCCTTTTTTCGCTGCCTTTCTTTGGAAAACCGTGCGGGACGCGAGCTACGCAAACTTTCCGCAGGAACTTTCAGAGACTGGCTAGTTTCCTGCATTTTAACTCCGAGACGCGAACGTTGCGCGACTGATTTACGTTTCTCTTTCGAAATCGTCGCACAGCGTGAATTCAACAATTGTGGACTGCGAAAAATGAAAGAATCAGTGTCTCAATAAAGAGACCTTTACTCGAATAAACGTTTGGAGACAGCTTACGAAGTACGAAGACCCGAATTAGTCCTTCGTTCGCGTGTACTCTGCGACAGTTGACAACTCGACAAACTGTTCCCGTGTATACAGTTCGATTCATGCGAAATGCTCTCTCCGCGGATCGTCGAATAAATAGAGAACCGTTCAATTAGCAGAGAAGTCGCGAGTAGCCTCGATTTCGAACGCAAAGGCGTCAGTGATCGAAAGACAAATGCCAGGCGATAAATTTGTACGTACAAGTATGTGCTTTGTGCGCGAGGAGGTGGAGATAAATGCAGGAAGGTGATGGCGTTGTACGTCGTGGTGCAGGTAAGTAGGCGCACGAATTCAGAATGTTCCTGCGTCAGCGCTGGCCAAGTTTTATCGCTGGGGTGCAAAATAGCCCCAGGATGCGACGGCTACGTAAAGCATGCGGGTTTACGGTGTTCCTGGATGCCACAGGTGCTGGGGGAACACGGTTAAGGCATCCGCTAGCTACCCTCGATTGCCACCCTTAAACGTCACTCGAAAATCGTATCGTTTCAAGGGTTTCTTTCTTCCTTTTGCCCAAAATTGGTCGCTTTTTTTTTAAGAAGGTGTAAATATTCTTCTTTCTATTGCTGATGGATGCTAGCAACAACTTTCTATTGCTGATGGATGCTAGAAACAATTTTCTATTGCTGATGGATGCTAGAAACAATTTTCTATTGCTGATGGATGCTAAAGCAACAACTTTCTATTGCTGATGGATGCTAGCGATAACTTTTTATCGCTAACATCCGAGTGTCACGGATTTTTGAAGAATTTTCAATTTCTACGTCTAAAAATGCCATAAAGTGCTTCTCATTTTTCACATTTCAAAGTCCCAAGCACCGCGATAGCACTGTTTTTTCACATATCATTACAGAATCTTGCGTTATCATTGCTGCGTCATTACGAGAGTCCAGCGTGCAGCCAATTTTACCTCTTCTCGTCGACTTTTAATCACTGAACGTTTGCAAAAAATCCACCGTTCTCAACGTTACTCGTCGCACACGTGCGCTTCCATCCACAGAAATCGCAAAGTTTCAAGGTAAATTAAATGACTGTTGGGAAAGAGTTATCCGCAGGGTTCGCAGCGCAAATATTAATCGCGTTTGCCAGGGGAAACCGCGATTGATATCGGTCTGGCTGAGGAAATCAGTCATCCACGGACCCGGAAAGGGTTGAAACGTTAACCCTGCGTCGGCCACGTCCGCGCAGAGCTCGCAGGAATCCTGTTTATACGGATGCTACTCGGAATAAGTGGCATCAGATGGAGGAGGAGCCAGTGGAATCGAGCTTAGTGGCTCGTAAATCATTGACGGTATCATTCGAGGAAGTGGATCGGGCCATAAGACATTGTCAAGGAAGCGGACGCGTTCCGTTCCGTCGCGATAGTTCATTTCCGACGCGATATTAATCGCGATATGCACCTTCGGCTGAAGCTTCGATTTGTCTGATGGATAACGACGCTCCCGATGAAAATACGATCTTATTTCGAATGATGGGTCGCTCGAACTTATCAGACTCGCTCGAAGAGGACACGGCTGTCAGAGCTCTGCGTCCCCGCTCGAAAGTTCAACAAACACTATTTTTACAAAGTAAAATCGTCGACTTCTTGCGCGATCGTTGCGTCCGTTTCTTCTGCGATTCGTTTCAGCTCGCGCCGCTTCTTTTATTCGTGGAAAAACAGGCTCGCGGGGCGAAAATAATTCGCGAACCAACGAAAGTGCGATCGATCGCGCGTTCGTCGAGGCGTATCAATCCTCGTTAATAAGTTTTCCAATATTTGCCCGATAATGTCCGGACGGATTTTCGGATTGATCGAAGAGTAATGAAATTAAAGGGCGGCTGCGAGGAATTTAAATGGCCGTGGTCGATCGTTCAACGATCCGCGGAACGTTCCGATTGTCCATTAATTACGAAACAGGGGATTCGTCGAGCGATTACGAACTCGTGCGTTTATTTTACGAATTATAATCGTTGGTTTACTGAAAAAGCTGCGGCTCCCTTCCGATCTGAGATTAAACGCGGTGGACAAATTTGACGACGCGAGGGATTAATCCTGCTGATAATCGTGTATCCTCGAGTCTCGAAAACCGGCTGGGAATAAATTCCACCCGGCAGCAGAGTGGAAAAGCAGAAATTACTGCGCCAGCACCGCCTCCCGCGCGGATAATCCGCGCGACTCGCGAGATGTAGGTTGCGTGAACGATATTGCGTGACTTTCGAAAGTCACGCTCGTTTCATACCGGTTAAAAGTGTTCCAGAAACAGTTTTGTTCCGCCGTCACGAGTTCTCTCTGATGGCATCTGATGGGAAACGCGCGATAAACCGTGCCTCTATGAAACTATTAATATTTAATCCGTCGCCCGTGGAATTTCGTTCGCCCGGAACTCAAAGAGATCCACGCTGCCGAGTAATTGTCTCGTCCTTTTCATTTTCAGGCTTGATGGACACGGAATTGCGATAGAAATGCGACGATCTACGACGAGCAGAGTTTTCTAGTAACGCCATTAGCGATTAAAAAGGATTTCCCGAATGTTGTTCTCCGATATCTCTATTTCCCCGACGATAGTCTTGGCAGAGGAGCAACAGTGCCGCCATTTTGGTGCACGCGCGCGAAGTCCCTGGAGAACGCCACAATTCTCAACGAAATTGTAATTTAACAGTCCGCGAAGTAAACAAATTTTCCACGTAGCCACCGTAAAAATGAACGAACGAAGCACAAAATCGTAAAAGGTACGCGATCGTTGCGTACTGAAATTTGTTTATCAGAGAGCGCGATGCATTACAACTGCAGCGAGCCAACAAATAAATTCGACCGACCCGATACATTTTTGCAGTTTGTTTCTGCTATTAATGCGGGTCTATAAAACTGGAAAAACTCTGGGAATTTATAGCGTTCGACTAATAAACGGGACACAGCTACGTCCAAAGGTATCGCGGTAGTTGCTTAATTGTAACGAATGTTTGGAAAACAATTACGAACATCCATGAATCATAAATTCCTCTAACAACTAGTGCGTAGCCTGCTCTGCTTCGTGTCCGACCAATAATTCGACAAATAACTCATCGAATGGATTGAAAAAGTTGAAGCTGCTCTTACGTTTTTGCATTCGCAACTCTATTTTTAATTCCTTGGACTTTTGAAAGTTCTTCGCTCGAAACATAAATACACGCTTCGCTTAGTTTCTGAGCAATAGAAAATATGAATTTCGAAACATGCAATTCTGTAAAAACCACCGCAATCGCTAATCAATTCCAACGTCCCCTCAGAGGGCGAATAAAACTCGCATTCTCATAAAATCGTGGAAACGCAAAAGACAAGGTAGAGTCGCGTTGTACGAGGGCGGAGAGTGAGCGGTTGTCTCCAAGGGCCAGGCAGCTGGCGGAGTCGTCGAGGTCTCCGCGTGCACGAGGCGATTGACCCGCGTGACCTGACCCACAGTCGCTTGGGTCAGAGTTGGCCCCGAGATCGGGCGAAACCGACACGACTCGAGCGCGTCCGCGCTCCACGCGAGCGGAACCGCTCGATACTCCCGCGGACGCGGCAGTAGTGCTTGCTCCACTCTCGTCCGAAGCGGTTCCAGACCGGGTCTAGGGATTCCAACGATCGATCGCACGCACCGTTTCGCTGTTGCTTCTCGTGTGACGCTCGCACCGCGTTCCTCATCGTCGATGACGCGATGTGCTCCCGAGGAATGGACGAAACAACGAACGGCCACGCCGTGCTGAATATCGAATGAATCTCCTGCTGCGGCTGTGACGCGCGCTCTTTAACGATTTTATTCAGCCTGATGCTTCCTTTCTTCTCGAGTCTCTTGGAAAGTGTGTCATATGTAAAAAAAAAAAAAGAAGGGTTGGGTAAAGTGTGCTGGAAGTAGTCGCTCGCGTTTCTTTTTATCTGCACGCGTGTGGCATGTCCCTTGATTAGTTTCAAACTATTGCTGAAATATCTAATGTCCGATTGAGACTCTGAGAGATGTAAATTGCAAATCTGTCCAAATTGATACGAAATCTGAGCCAGTAAAACGTAATTACTATTACACAGTCCGCTTCTGTCTCGTAGAACGCGACACGCGAGTAATTTTCCGCAGTCGCGTAACGCGTGCATTTCATCGCCACGATATTTGACGCGATATTATTGCGAACAGCGATCCGAGGGACGAAGTCTCCGGGAGCCCATCGAATGGCGAGCATTTGTTTCGATCGACAAAGATGCGCGCGGCAATGGGAGCGGATAATAGCGACAGACGAACGTATCGAGATGCAGTCTGCGATTGTAACTCGATGCAGCGACGCCAGCCTCCAACGATATACACTGTATCGATTTACAGCTGGCAGCGGAACGAACCGTAATCAGAACTCGATCTCTCCGTTCCAACGATGAGATCCTAATTGATTTACGAAACGAGAAGCAATTTTATTCGAGCGATAACATTGATTATATTCGTTGGAAGGACGGAAGCGAGAGTCTCTCGACTGGGGGCTCTCTGTTTCGTATTATCATCGAAAGCGACGCGCCATTAACGCGGCGAATTCCCGCGAGCTCTGAAATTTCGTATTCCGCGCACGTACGAAAGTTAAGCACGCTCGGGGATTAACTTCGCTTACAACCCAATTTTCCAACTTTCTATATTTCATGCGGCGTTGCCGTTGCACCCTCCGAGAGGGCTCTCTCGCGTTTCCCGCCAATTTCTGCACCCCCCACGAGTGGTGTCAATATTATTAACAGAGTCCCTCCAGAACGCTGCTTGCTCCACTTCGTCCCTCGTTTTTGTTCGCCACTGCTCGGCTAATCGAGGGCGAAACTGCGGGTAAGACATTTTTTAAATTGTTGACCAAGTCGAAATAAGTCGAATTGACGCACGTTGAAGTCGGAACGTTCGCATTCCTCTCGAAAGGGTTAACCAAGACAAACGCGCGAAAACTGAAATTGACGGCATCGTGAAAATTTCCAGGAGCACTTTTTGCTTCTCGGCTAAAAAATTGCCAGAACCCACGTCGATAGAAACGAGACTGGACTTTCAGCGAAGCTTGTCGCGATTCGAAGCGCAGAAAAAGCCAGCAGAGAAAAGAGTGGGCGAGGAGGAAAGTGGCGGGTCGATAAAATTGATAAGCTCTCGCGATTTTCCTCGAAGGAACCCGTCAATTAAACTCCGCTCACGCCTCCCGCGTAATCGGAGGACGGGCAAGCTTTTATTGGCTCGGAGGTTAACGCAATTTCCTCGAGTTACATGTTTGCCAGGGCTCGGTGCCGCGCGATTCTTCTCCGCCCTTTTGTTTCGCCCGATGGACCGAGGCGCGTACTTTTATTTCCCCTCTTTTTCGCCTCGTTCCTCTCGTTTCCCTGGTCGCCTTGGGAATTACGTTTGATTTAGAGCGCCTCTCGTCGCCTTTCAGCGCGATGTTTACGAGAGCCGTTCGTGGACTCGCCGCGTCGCGAAATTACGCTGTTTGCGCGGAAGAAATCGAGCGACGAAGGAAGAATACTGTCGGATAACGATCGGTGAAAGTTCGCGACTGCTGGATTTTTAACGATCTCTCCTCCTCGCGATGAAGTCGTTTAACCCTTTGCGCTCGAAGGGCGACTCTCGTTCGCCATGGAGTCTTGTGCAGCAACTCGAGTTTTTCATGATTTTAAGTTTTAAAGCCCCACAAAAATGAATTTCGAAGGTGAAACTAACTCGAGTGAAGATGAAATTGATTATCAACTGTTGAAAAATGAGATTAATAATAGATTAAATGATAAGGGATAATTAGTAATAGAAAAACTGAAGGGTTAAAAAGAATACAAATGTTTTTGGAGCAAGATTCTTTCAAGCAAATATCTGTCAACCCTTCGTAATTTTTGCGAATACTTTCTTCTCCCAATTTTGGTTATTCTTCGGTTAATATCTAATATGACTCGACAAGACCCACTATTGCAAAGATTTTTGAAATCTAATTTTCTAATCTTCTAATTTTGGTCACAAATTTGCTTGTTCGTTTGATAAAGAACGCTGCGCGTGGTTCAGCGATCGATGGATCAATTTTTCCCACGATTAAGGATTTCGCGGAAGAAAAGAGCGCGACTAAAACAACAAACGTAGATAACGACGCGCGTGATCGCGGCTACCCCGCTGTTGAACGATTGTAAACGGAAGTGGAAGGCTAGCTTCCTCGTGACTTTGCCTATCAACTTGTACGCCTGAATTTACGACTCGAGGATACCTTCACTCTATAAATCCACCGCGACACCGCGGCCCTGAAAGCCTGCTTATCTGGATATCCGACTATCCGGTTTATCAGGACTCCCGCTACTTCTCTTTCCGTCGAGCCACCCCTAATTGGCTGGGGAACGGAATCCGACTCTCTCCGCACGAAATACGATTATTCTGTGTCCAATCAACGCGAGCAAATATCCTTTAAACGCGGCTCCCGGCTGCGGGATGGATGAAAAGCTGAACTCGAATTCTTACGCTCGCAACAGTGGGCCTCGTCGATTAATATTCTGCTGGATTAGGGAAAATATCTCTCTTTCACGCTGGAACTTGGATCGAGAGCCTAACCTTCGCAACAGTGGGCCTTGTCGATTAGAAATTCTGGTGGATTAAGAAAAAAGTGAAGAGAAGTTTCGTTGAAACGCTTGCAATACGTCGGATCCTCTATTGTAGAACAGTTAAACGTAGATATTAAATAGAATTATGCATTACGCGAAGAATCGCCAACCGTCCAGGATCCTTCGTCCTGGCTCTGATCGATATCCATTTCCTCTGGAAAGAGCAATCCCTGATCGTGGAAGGATTAGAAGGGACTGGGTTAGCCGCGATAAAATCGAATGCATTCTCTCGCTTTGCGCGTCGCGCGGTAAGACGCGAGCTGATTATCGCGTTTCCAGGGGGCTGGTTAATCATCCTACGGGACGAATCGATCGTCGAACGATCGTGCCACGGATGGACGACGACGTTTCATCCTTCCTGCGCGGGGCGGATGAAGGAACGAGGCAACGAACGCGACAGCTCGAAGGGGCGTCGAGAAAAAAAGCCCCTGGCAACGTCGATAGGCGAGATAGATGGCTGCGAGGATAAGCTCTTTATACCAGGGGATAAATTTAGCGACAAAACTGTTGGATTAAGGACGCTTTTGACTTTCAATGAAATATTTATGTCTCCCGGGGAAACGTCGACGTTTTTCTGAGCGAGAACGACCGATTCCTCGACGCTCAGACGTTCGCGAAACAATCTTGCACCGTTTCGTCGAACGCGACTCGACAAATACAAGTTGCAACAATGTTTCGTACAAAATTATCGAGCGAAAGGCGAGGCTCGAAGCAGGAAACTGAAATTTCCGCAACGTCCAACGAGCGGAATAGAAATTAAAAAGCAGCGAGCAGACTTTTTTACATAATAGAGAGTGGAAGCAGTTTAATTATGGAAATTAGCGCCAAGTTCGCGGAGGTTTCGAAACGGGGAACACAACTTCTTGCTGGCCTTCGCGTGGCTATCGTCGAGAGAATCAGGCGACTTACCGAGCTTCTCAAAATATTTTCGTTCGCGAGACAACTTGCGCGAAGGAGTCGCTGTTTTTACGCGAAACGATAATATTTCCGCGGCAAATGTTAATCAGAAACAAGGGGTGGAAGGCAAAGTATCCACGTTATAATCTATTAGCATCTCTCTCTTTAAAGTCTGCAGGCAAAAGAACGAAAGTTCTTGCCTTAATTTACCAACGAAATAGCACTTTTTCCGTATTCTTCTTTCGCGAGGTCTAAAAAAAAAGCGACGCTGCTTTGTTTCAGAGAAAAGGTGATCGCGACAGAGTTCTTCGGTGGAATTTCGAATTCCTTCGCAGCTCGCGCGGAGCTACTCGACATGGATTTACGAAAGTTTAAAATCGAAGTAACGCGAAGTGGCGCGGCGCGGAACTACAAACTCCAGAATCTGGAGCTCCTCCATCTTCCGGTGGGCGTCCGTCACACCCTCTCGAGAGATCCACGAGAGCACCGCCAACAACCTTTGGAGTCGCACGCGAAGAAGGTCCAACAGCGGACGCGACGCTGTATAATTCATCGCGAACGCGACGGGACTGCGAAATATGAAGCGAGAAAAGTTATCGACTTCCACCGAGGAGACACGAATTCTGTTCAACAATTCATGCGCGCGTGTCACGTGTAAATATATAAATTACACTTCTCACGTGCACTTAACCTTCGTCTCGAACGTTTTCCGTCGCCAGATTTTGGGCGACGACATTGAAAACGAAAAGTGGGGGAAAGAGTTCTCCCGCGAGTCTTCGGCAATATTTTAGCAATCGGGACCTCGCTGGTCGAAGCTTCCAGCCATTGCTCCTCTGGACATTTCAATTCGAGCCGCCAAACAGATCGTAGAAGCCATCTCGATCCAGCGAACCAGACATCGCTCAAATCGACGATAACGCGACTTTAATGCCGGCTTTACGACGTCGTAACGATTAACAACCACCGACGAGGAAGCAGCCTGCAACTGTTGCACCCTCCTCTCCGCGAGCAGCAACCCAGCCAGCGATTTATCGGCCTCGGTTTGCATAATATCGATCTCCAGCCAGCGAGATTAAGATTTGCCGGGAGATTAACGAGCCACGGTTTTGTGGCGACCGCCAGCGACGCCGATTCAATGGAAGACGCGCGCATCCGACAGGCTGACAGATTTGTGCGTGAGAGCCCGATAATGCGCGACGTAGCTTGATAACGCGCCGCGTAATTAATCGGTGCCTCGCAGCGCGCGCTTCGAATGCATCCATCGGGAACAATTTCTGACAGGGACTCCGCCTCGGACAGGCTTCTAATCTCCCGACAGGATCGATCGGGGATTGTCGCGTTGTCTTCGTCGTTCGAGATCGACCAAGCTCGCGGACTTTTCGTTCGGCAATTGGCTGGAAATTCGACCGAAGGGCTTCGTTTTGTTTCGATTTTCGAGCGGAAACCGTGCAAGCTAATAATCCCTGTTCCTTGATCCGCGTGACGGCCATTTAGAACGGTTTCGATTCGCGTTGATTCATTTTCAGCGGCCGCGCAAAGTCACGGATTGTTACAAAGCAAACGCGATGGAGATAATTTTATTTCATGAATTCGTTCAGCGGGTCGAGTTTCGTCAAAATGGAAATCGAATTGGATCCGGTTACGAACCGACTGCTCGCAGTTCGATTTTATTTTTTAAACTATTCCGTAAACGAGGCCTGCTGTCGTCCATTTTCGCTACAGCATATTTCAATCTCGATAAATTCTCAGCCACGAAGCAGGAAATATGATCGATTCGCCATAAAACAGTGTAATATAAACCATGATAGTTTTGAGCGATGGTTTTTCAGTTCGCGAGCCAGCCGCCATATTTTACGCTGGGAGATTAACGACCATGCAGATGAACCTAACGAGAAGTCGTCCCGCGAGAAAAAGCCAAAAGATTCCGCTTTTTACAGCCAAAAGTCTTTGGTTACATTAAGCTGCTTCGATCCGGCGCATAATTAATCGACGCCAAAGAAACGGACGCGTTTCAAGAAGCTCGCGACGAAAGACTCTCGAGCGTAGATTCGCGAGACCGTCCGAAACGCTGACCGAACTTCAGACTTTGAATTATTACAAATTTCCATGATGCGGCTCGCGTGCATAATTAACGAGTTCGCGATGCAATTAGCGCTTCGGCAATTTCCGAATCGACGATAAGTTGGCCCACAGGCGGAACCGATGATGAACTATCGCTCGATCCTGCAGCCTTCGTTTAAGCGATACCGACTATCAATCGCTGTGGAAGTCGATAGTTGGTAAACGTTCGCGACGCGATGTATAAAGTCGTTTCAAAATTAACCCTTTCCACTCGGATGTCCCCTCGAGAAATAACTTTTTCCAGGCTCCGCTGCGATTGAATCGAGAAACGAAATTGCCAACGCAACGGCAACGCAACGTTTGGTGCCAAGAAACGAAGCACTTGTCCACGATTTTCCTCTCCTTTGCCCTTTCTTTAACTCGCAAGTTTCTCTGAAATTCCGTATTTCGCGTTACCGAATCAAATTTCTTTGCTACCCTTCGTCTCGAGTGCGACCCTCGAGAAAGGAGCGTACCTTTCGACGCTCGAGAAATCTGTAAAGTCTCGTTAAAGCGAGCCGAATATATCACTGCAATGCGCTAGAGCGTATCAACAACCATCGACCGGTAAACTGCATTATTTGTCCCGCTCGGTGTGGCTCGATGTCCCACTTTCGAAAATCAATTTTTCCTTCGATACACGGCAGTTCACCGGCAATTCCATTCGCACCTGCGCCACTGTCGCAGAATTACGTAGAAAACGTCTAGCTTCTGATCGTCGTCGCCAGTTTCCCCTTCGCCCGCGCGCTAATTTCCAAGTTTAGTTCGGGAGAAGTTCGTTCCAGGGAGGATGCTCTGGCGTTACGAGGCAAGTTTTCACCGTTTCCGTCCCGGTCATAATAAGTACGCATTAGCGTAAGAGGGGACGAGTGGCTGGGATCCCTGGCTCGAACCTGGGACCAGCAGACGCTGCGAACGAGATCTCGATTCGAGTTCGCGATGAAAAATTCGTTGCAGCGATTCGAGGATCTCCGAGGAGCGGCCAGGAATCGAGAGCTGGCTTGTATCGAGTCGGATTTAAGAACGGAAGTTCGAGCTGGCTCGTTCTAAGACGGGGCTTCGAGTTCTTAAACGACGAGCTCGCAATGGCGAGACGACCAGTGTTCTCGTAATTAAATTCGGATAGATAAATGCAATTCTAACGCAATTCTCTGCGCCCCCAAGAAAGCAACTGGCTCCTGCGTTGTGAAAAATAAATAATATCCCGAAGCAGAGATCGGGGTAAAAGGAATCGAGTTAAAAAGTTGGGAACAAGAGCCCAGGCTCTGCCTTCGCCTGCCTCAAAATTGCTCCAACTTTCGACGTAAGTTTCGATTATCAGAACCGAAAGAGAACGGGAACTCGCGCAAGAAATCTCTTAAGGAATTAACAACAAGAAATTGCGAACAATATACACGCCGACGTAAGTGGAAAGTAATCGCGGGGAGAAGTTGAAACCAATTTCCTTGGCAGCGGTTCCAACAAGGTGGGACTGTTCCAAGAGAATCGCAGACATTTCCTAATATTTGAACGAAGAGTGAACACCAATATATTAATAAATACGGCACGATTCAAAATCACCCACGAATTTAACGATGGTGAACGCATTTCGTCCGATATCTCAAAGAAAGAATCGCGCAAATAACCAAATTCGGTATCTGCAATTAGCGATCACCTTTACAACCAAATGTAGACGAGAAAAACCAATTTAGGAAGTTCTGAGCCTACATAGCAATAGTTAACAGTGTAACGTAAACTTTCATCGAAGAATACACCCAGAAGACGCACGAATTTCTTTACAAATTATAGCTGAGGAGATAGCGGGAAGTGTCCAGATTGTAACGCTCTTTGTTTCATCCCGATACGTCGAACGGTTCCGGAGATATGCGTCTTTAAAGATTGAGCGCCCTGGACGCGCGAGTTATGAATGGCGTCGGCCATCTTGGAATTGTCGTGACCCAATTCTTTTCCTGGAAACGCGTAAATACTAAAAATCCCGTTATGCCGCCATTTGTAACTGACCAGCGCAACGTGCTTTCGCTTGTGATAGGTCAGTGACGAAGGTGCGAGCGAGACTTCCGAGCGCGCGACAAGGACGACGATAGAAAACTACTAGAAATTACCATCGTCTTCGCACGACGATATCTCGGGAACCGGAAGAGATATCGACGTGAAACGGAAACCGTCTTACAGAGGAAGGTTCTGCGCCCCCAACAACCCTAGTTTCGTTAAACAATCGTTTGAAACACGGGAACAGTGGTTCTCCAAAGTTTTGTCAAATTTAATAGCTTGGGATATAGGCCAGTGACGAAGGTGCGAGCGAGACTTCCGAGCGCGCGACAAGGACGACGACAGAAAACTACTCAAAATAACCATTGCGTTTACACGACGATATCTCGGGAACCGGAAGAGATATCGACGTGAAACGGAAATCGTCTTGCAGAGGAAGGTTTTCCGCCCCCAATAACCCCAGTTTTATTAAAATATAATTTGGGACTTAGGAACGGTGGTTCTCCAAAGTTTTGTCAAATTTAATACACATTATTGGCATGTTTCTATGTACTTTTAGGCAAATATATTTTATAATAATTATGTTAGTTGTTATTAACGTTGAACGAAAGAGTAGCAAAGGCTACAAAGCACCCAACATCCTCTCGATCAACTCCTACACTAAAAATAATTGAAATTTCGTTCCATTTTCCTTTAAAATATACTAATCGTACGAAATTGCACAACGGTTTATGCAACAAATTTCCCTTCCATCCCCGTGCAGTTAATACAACCCCGTAGAGCTATTTAAACAATAAATAAATCAACGTGGAGAAAGGAATCCACAAAAATGGATTTTCATTCGCTTAAGCGTATTCGAGCATCGATCGTCAGAGTGGATCCTCCACTTTCGGCCATTAATTTTTCAATCGACCATCCTGACCTAACCTGAACCACTAAAAGGTGGTTAATCAAAGAATATCACCCCCTCGATGAATAATTCATCGTCGAATCGATATTTCCTCCAGCAATTAGACCAGCGTAACCAGTACTCTCGCTTCTAACTGCTAAATTCGTCCGCTCCCGTCGAAATAAAAAGCTCCCCCCTCAACTTCTAAAACCGTTCGACCCCTCGAACAACTTCTCGTCGAGTCTCGTGCGTCGATGCCCCCTTTTTCTGTCACTTCGAGCAGCGTTCGTACAATTAGATCGCAACGAGGCTCGAGGCAACGCCATTTCTATCCAGATCCGGGAAATCCACGGGGACGAAGCGGCAGAGCGTCGACGGAAGTTGCGCAACGGCGGAGAGTTTTCTGGAACGCGGGCAAAGGGAGAATCTGGACCAAGAATTTCCTTGTTGACCGTGTAATTGTTCCAAGGAAAACAAGTGGCCAGAATCCCCGAAGACGCGTCGCTCGTATCGACTGGGAATCCGCGGAAAGAATTTGGCGGGCGACCAAGATACGCGCGAGTTCGATCAACTCGTGGGAAACTCTGCTGGCTATTTGAGAATTCGCTGCGCCCTCCGCGAGAAGTTTGCTCGCCGATTTCTGAACGCTCGATGCGCAACTTCCTCGGGAGCAGCGAGTCTACGCGACATTCGTTCGTTAAAACTGTGTATTCGCAGTTAAATCGGATCCCGAAGTAAATAGTAGCGTCGAACATCGTCCGATTACGCTGTTACGTTTAACTTGCACGATTTATCGTTCGTGGGTTCGAAACGAGGGAGGAGACCACGCGGATCCATCTTGCGAGCCACTGTTCCGCGAGTTTTTCTCGCGAGACGAAAAGCACGTTTCCTCGTAATATCTGAGCCGTGCAAGCACGGGAAGCACGCCGCCTCGATGGCAGCAGACTAATTACTAAATACCGCCACAGTCCAAAACTATGCCAGCCGCTCGTGGAATCCCCGGACGGGGCCGCAGTCCCGCCACCGAAACCATATTCTCGCGAGATTGTGGCTCGGATTAGAGATTAGAACCGATCGATCCGCTCTCCTCCGCTCTCCTCCGCCTGCTCGGCTATTATTTGACTATCGACGGGCAACGGGTCGGACGTTATTGGCCATTCGGATGGTTCCGCGCGCGCGATAAGGACGAAGCGCTGCGGTTCGCGGGGCCTTTGTCGCGCGAATCCGCGAGCCACGATTCTCATCGCGTCTCGGTCTTATTTGCGCGTTTCAGAGCGGAGATTCGAGTGCGCGAGATCGCGAGAGCAAAGTTAGGCCTTTGCATTCTGCTTTTTCTTGAAAGTTGCCAGTGGAAGCGACATTTTAGCGATGGTTTCCATTGCTGACGTCTCCCAGCAACAGAAAATGTCCACTGTCGGTAGAAAACTCCAAAGAAGCAGCCTCTGCGATAACTTTAATCACTCATCAAGCGAGGACGTCCAAGCGTTAACGCGTTCAACCGCGTTGATACGACTTTCCGGATACTTGCAATGCTTTTTGTACCATCCACGTGTGTTATATTCGTTTGGAAGCGCTGGACAAATGAAGATCGATGACGCTTAGTTGTCTCTAAAATGGTACCGTCCATATTGCTGCAGCGGAAACTGGAACACGAGCGATGAGCCAGCATACGAGCTTTAAGT
This sequence comes from Xylocopa violacea, assembly GCA_963969225.1. Classification (NCBI taxonomy): domain Eukaryota; kingdom Metazoa; phylum Arthropoda; class Insecta; order Hymenoptera; family Apidae; genus Xylocopa; species Xylocopa violacea. The sequence continues at coordinate 71,066,257 of CAXAJV010000001.1, forward strand.
AACGTCCCCCACGTCCCCGTGTCACTGCTAGACGAATACCAGTATCAGCGTGTCATCTCGATACTGACGAGGTCAGCATCTTCTCCACGAAAAAGAGTTTCAACGCTGATTACTTTCGCAATTAACTAACAGTTCGATAAGAATACGCGCATTCAACCTCGGTAAAACGCAAATGACCGCTTTTGAGACAATCGTAGCAGCGAGAATATGAGCAAGCGAAGGTGAATTCGACTTTTCTTCGTCGAGCACAGAACTCTGACTAAACGGAATGCTCCGTGTTGTATCGAAAGGGGTAAAGAGGGGTTGCAAGGTCTGCTCTGAAGGAAGTAACGCTCACTGCAGACGTGAAACCTCGATTACAGAGTGTAATATTTTGCAAAACGTAGAAAATATGGAAAATTCAAAGAACAGAGAGAAGGAAAGACTGTTCGACGCGTGATTGTAACGAGAAGATGCGTGGCTGGATCCCTTCGATCCCCGAGCTAAGACGAGCTCTTCGACCCGTTTACCCTTTTCCCTCGCGTTTCCTTCTTTTCCCTCGTGTCAATCGCATGACGGGAGGGGGCTGTCGCGAAATAAAAAGCGCGGCAGAAACGAACGATCTTCTCGAAGCGGATCACGGTCGAGCGACGGTGGAGACGAGAATAATTTCACGGTACGTTTCGCGCGCGAATTATCGCGATATCGATATTTTCCTGTCGACGTGCATCCGCCGTCTCAAAGGGGACCCTGAAGAATTTATCTCCCCTCGATATTCCTCCGTCGCATTTGCATTGAGAAAACTTACGTGACTTCGTTACCAACCACAGAACCGTTCTGGAATAACAATATCGCCTAATAACGCGGCAGATGAATTTATTCGGGAAGAACGAAGGCTTCTAATCGCCGGACAAGTTTGATCCCACTCTGAGTTCTATGAAACCCGTATTTTAAAGTAAAATTCGCAGTAAAAAGTGCAATTTCGCTGCATCTACTTTTGCAATACCTGTTAATCGTTGTAATATGGTAAGTTGAGACCCTTTTAACGATATTCCTCGCTCAGTGCTTAAGATGCAACGTTCTACTCGAAATACGATTAAAAAGTAATACCTACGACACTTTAAGTGCTCAAGTGCGATGCTTTAAGGACCCAAAGAGCCAAAATATGGAATCACGTTCGCCAGGAATGATTCAAAACGGGGACAATGAAATTTAGCGAGCCAAAGCCGATTAAATTACAGGAATTACCGTCAAAAACGTTAATAACGTTCATTCGATACGTCTATGGAAGATATTACGTTGGTTCTATCCGTTCTCTGTCTAATTACGAATAATTATCGAAGGGAGAGCACGATTTTTCGAGAGCGAACACAAAAGCAACCATCTCTCCCTGGTCGCCGTAATGTATGCGCATCAGGATTTTTTGTCGAGATCGATTAAATCGGACGAACAATTCCCAGCGGAAGCAAAAGAGGAGGGCGAAATCCTTCGTCCAGTTTTCTATTCGATGATATTTTTCTGGACGTCCCTCCTCCTCCTCGTCGCGACTTGTTATTTCGCAGAAGCTTCTTGACAAAACGCGAGCAACAAAAAAGCTCTGCCCATATTTTTCTAACCGAGATAAGCGAACGCAGCCACGAAGCGTTCGCTGCGTTCTTTTACTAATAAACTGTGCCTCGCGCGAATAAATAACACGGATGACAAGAATATTTCGCAGTTTGTTTAACGTGGAGGCAGTCAGCGTCCTTCGTTGGCAACTGGACGCGCCTCAAACGTTTCGATTTTTCGCACACGCGTTCATTCGACATTTCTGTTCGTCGCTCACAGAGGCAGCTCGCGTTTTATAATTCGAAACAGCGCCTTCGTTTCACGGAAAGGATGTCCATTCTTCGACCTAGAAAGGTTCCGAGATGCGCGGCAACGAGGTCGTTTCAGCCGGCTAATTTGTCAGACGTGTGTTCATGCATTCGCAGATTTCGTCGTATAATTACCAAGCGTCACGCCAGCCACTCGTGCCAAGTCGTATCCTTCGTTTCCAAGCGGCTCTGCTGCTCGTCCTTCGCTCTTGTCCTCCTTTTCACCCTTTCGCGACTCTCCTCCTACCTTTGCTCCTCCGTTTGCGTTGCCATCAATGCGATCTCTCTGCTTCTCGTTCGAAAATTGCTCAAAATTCGCATGTTGCATTCCAGATCGCTTCTACTTTGCTTTAGAAAAATTGGGAACCTTCGCTCTTGCTCCCCTTTTAACCCTTTCGCGAATAACTTTTCTCCTAAGTCCAGGCTTTTGCTCTTCATTCGCGTTGCTAAGGATGAGATCTCTCTGCTTCTCGTTCGAAAATTGCTCAAAATTCGCATGTTGCATTCCACATCGCTTCTACTTTGCTTTAGAAAAATTGGGAACCTTCGCTCTTGCTCCCCTTTCAACCCTTTCGCGACTAATTTTTCTCCTAAGTCCAGACTTTTGCTCTTCATTCGCGTTGCTAAGGATGAGATCTCTCTGCTTCTCGTTCGAAAATTGCTCAAAATTCGCATGTTGCATTCCAGATCGTTTCTACTTTGCTTTAGAAAAATTGGGAACCTTCGCTCTTGCTCCCCTTTCAACCCTTTCGCGACTAATTTTTCTCCTAAGTCCAGACTTTTGCTCTTCATTCGCGTTGCTAAGGATGAGATCTCTCTGCTTGTCGCAGGAAATCGACTTTGCTTTGTTTCGGAAAAGTGGAAGAAATAATGCAAGTTCGCATAAACGTCCTCGGTTCGTACATTGCGCAATCCTTTCGTTGCTGATACATCTTTCGAGGAACTTCATCGAGCTCCGCAGAGCCGAGTAAATGACTAGAACGTTAATATTCATTGCGTCATCGTGGCGATCCAATTAGCGCGAAACGGCTAGGTCCTAGTCAACGTCGGAAGCCGAGAATTAACTGGGTTACCCGGTAGTCTAACCCTTTGCTAATGGTTTACGAAACAGCCCTCTGTCTGCGCCCGCGCTTCGAATAATATAAAACAAGAGCCTCTGCGAATAAAACATCCCTCGTCGACGCAACTTTTGTTTGTTCCATTCGAGTTCGTTCGTACAATTCGCCATTTCTCTTGCGACCAATCTTCTCATGCGAGTTGCCATCAATCGTTTCTCATGCGAAGAGAAACTTTTGCTAAAATAGCAATGCTCTAGCAATCTTTTCTATCGCTAAAATTTCCATTTCCATGGAAAACTTGGGGAAATAAACCCCTCAGAGGGGACGCAAAGGGTTAAAATTTCTCCTCCCTTACATGTTTTACAAGTTAATCGGTCCACGTCTGCTCTGACGAAGCTTTAAACCGTGCGTTAAAACGACAAACTATTCCGTAGCGACGCATAAACAATTACTGACGTGTGGTAGTTTCCTGGACGCCTCGTCAATGACGCATGGCGTCGGAAGCTCGACGCAAGCGCGAACAACGCCAGAAACGACGAAGGATTCCATCGAGGAACGATATCAAATTCTGCTGCGTGCGAAACGAGCAAAAGAACCGTCGTACATCGCGATTCGTCGACGAGGATGGCGGACAAACGTATCGTCGCGGAAAAACAGCGCCAGGAACACGCGGGCTCCTAATTGCATAACACGATCCTCGTGGAAAATATTTCCAACGCTGGAGAAAGCTTTCCCAGAGTAAACACCTTGAAAAATGGAGCGGACGAGGAGAAAAAAGGGGGAAAGAACACGGCCAAAATCACGAATGGAACGGAGACGCGCAACGATTGCCTGGAAAATTCGAGAAAAAACAGGGGGAGAACAAGAATTCGAGTCTGTCTTAGCTGGCTGCGAGAAGACAAAAGTGGTTTCGGTGTTGCTGATGCAGGATACATGGTAAGCGAAGTATAGGGCGATGGGCGGCTATGTACGAACGTATGTAGTCGTAAATGCTGCCTCTAAAAGCGCGCTGTCTGGTTATTACCAGCCGCGACCACTTCCGGTTACAAACTACGACCAGCTTGGTTTTTCCAGGGCGTGCAGCAGCGTATTCTGCCCTCCATTTTTCCTTCAATCTCATCTCTGTCCAACAGTGAATTCCAGTCCTGAAGATAGCTGCGAATCGAAGACCAAAATGGCGTCTGCTTTCGCGTTCGTTTTCTAGGCTCGCAAGCCTTAAAAATAGCTGCGAATCGAAGCTGAAAGTGACGCGAAAAGAAAGAAATGTGGAACTCTGGGGTTGCAAGGCCCAAACGGACGAGTGTCGTTTTTTTTGGGCACAGATCGTCAGAGCGGACGATTTCCCGAAAGTTTCAGGACCACGCGAAAGGAAGAGGAGGTGGGAAACGCGGTTTTCCACGAGAACGAAGCCCTTTCCCGCGCTACTGAAACTCTCTCAGCCGATTTCCGCGGATGGCAAAGGGCGAGGGCGCGACTCGTGAATTATGAAGTTCGGAACTCTGGCGAGGGACAAAGGGAGGGCTCTGCGAACGAAGAGTCCTACAGGGACCCGGAGAGGGACTCGCTAAGACGGTTCTATCCGGCGTGGCTGTCTCGAGGGTCTTCCACGGGCTGGATCGAGCTTAAATATGGCAGGGACGATGAATCTTTAAGAACCGTCTGCCTCCCGCGGTTCCTTTCCATCCAAGACACCTCGCTCGCGTATTATTGAAACCGCTTCCCAGATTTCGTCCGCAAAGGCAACGATTAACCCTTTCTTTTTGTCAAGCAACTCCGACATTCTTCATCGTTAGCGCCTCCGACGCGAACACGCGAGGTTTTCGCGTCGGATGATCCGTTGTTCGAACAATTTTGAGAGACAGCCTTGGTTTTAGAGGGTGGAACGACGCGCATCGAGACGAAATTGATTTTAGTCGATCAATTTCGTGGAATTATTTTGTTATTTCGAGAGTTCAGCTTCGAATTGTTGCAGGAACGTTGCTGCACCGTGCGATACATTTAATTAACGACTGCTTACGCGATCGACAATATTGGCGCAGATATTGTTATATAGTCGAAACTCATCGGATGTTGCGCCAGTGTTAAATTTTTTATTTCACGTTCGATCGGGATAGCCGCGTAAAAAGTGTCGTTCTAGCGGGGAAATATTCAAAGACGCCTCAACTTTTGATAGGTCCCAGAAGTTTGTTGTTCCCCTTATTTTATCGCGCTCCCAAGTTTATTGGAGAGATATCTTTTTACTACCTATAACCAGCCGTATCAACGTCCGCTTTTATTACTGTCTGGAGGTAAATTTCGCGCAATAAACTTCGCCTACAATTCAGTCTACGGGACGTTAAGAAATTATCGAATTCCGCTATCTTCCGCGTGTCCCAGAAAGTAAAAAACGTGGAGTATTTCGTTCGAAAGGTTGAAACGCAGAAAGGAGTAGGATCCTAGCGCGTGAAACATCCGAAAAACTGTCCGTTTTGAGGGTCTGTGCGCCCAGAGAAACAACTTGCAACTGTTTCTCTTAAAGCTCCGTTAATTTCCTTAGCATAATTTGGCCGAATTTAAGGAAATTCCAAGATAAAATACGAGCGCAATAAACAGAAGAAGATTGCACTCGAAACGGCGTCGTTACACTCGCGCAGCGAGGCTCGACGACGCTCGAATGCGACGCAAAGAAACTTACTTCCGGTCGAAATCGAAACGCCGCGTTCCAGCTTCGACGTCCGCGCGAATCGTTCCGTCGTTAATTACGAACGAAAGCTCTGGATAATTGCGATTTAACTTTTAATATTCCGCGATGTAATTTCGAATGAATCGCACGCGATTATGAAGCGAAGTAAATAAGTTATTCGAACAAATAACTGCGAGTTAATGTATTCCACTTGACAACGGAAACGCAGCGAGCGTTAATGTATTTTATTACTCAAACACGAGCTGGACAGACTCGCATCAGCTGGCGATGATTATTTAATCGAGGAATTTTGCTTTGTCGCTTTGCGCGTCTATCAATTCTTCCCTCTTCGTGGGCGTCGATTAATCAGTCTGATAACGACTCAAAGCGTGGGAATTTTGACAACGAGACGCTCGCGAGCAAATCCTACTCGATGTCCTACTTGCGTTCGGAAACGACACTCGAAGAGATCGATGCTCCGCTGTTGGGACAGCGATACCAAGAAACCTAACTTTATTTCCTTAAACGCGAAATCGACTATTAAAGCTCTGAATTCCGCAAAAATCTACCTTCCGTCCGGCTGGCAAACATTAAAGAACGCGCGCTGGCCAGGATTATTTATCACACCGTCGAACGGGGCGGAAAAAGAATATTTCCGAGGACGACGTGGCTCGTTCGTTTCGATCCGACACGTTCACCCGGTATCGAGGGACGCAAACGCGGGCTCGACGGCCGCGTAATCCCCCGGTTTCGAAATAAACAAACGCTAGCGAGGCAGCCAGCCGAAATTTCCAGCTGCAGAAACAGCGCTCGGTGACGTTCAGCCCGGAAGAAAATGGATCCTCGGGCCGGATTTCCGCGACAGAGTCCGCGCAGCCATTTCGCCGCGGAAGGAACCGCCAAGTCGAGAGGATCGATGGTATCGACAGGCTGTCCTCGGGCATCACCGCGATACAATCCGTGCCGGACGTTCGCTCTGAAAACCAGCCGATCGAACCCCCTCGAATCGCCGCCATCGCGATCCACGCGCGTGCACGCGAATCCGTTCTTCCGTGATTCCGATCCCTTCGATCCACGATGTTTCCTTTCTCCTGGCATTTATTTTCGCCCGCCAATTGTAATTCGCAGCGACTCGCAACCTCGAGCATCGAGATTTATTAATCGACGACACTCGTTAAAAAGGTTCGAGAAACTCGAGAGGCAAAGAAATCTGTATTCGCGCAAAACTTGAAGAATTCGTCAACGAGGATGCAATGAACAATGCGAACAAGCAAAGTTTTCGACGATTCGACGAGGAAGCAACGTCGAACGCGGCCGACAGACGCGTAAAACCGCAGAATTTGCGACGTAGCCGCAAAAACGAGAGAGAAACAACCCCTTCGGCGCAGCGTAAAACCAGCCGCGGCGATCCATTAAGATCCAGAAGATAGGGCGCCATACAAAGAGGTATTAACCCTCTCCCGTGAGGATCCTCGCGCTCGCGCAGCTCGTCTTTTACTCCTCGCGATCCGTTTTTCCAGCCACGGAACGTCCGTTTCCAACGAAATATTTGGAAACTGAAAGTCCAACTTTCCACTAAAGTTTCCCTGCGAACTTGTAAAATACTATTCCTTCTAATGAATTGTCTTTCAATTCCGCTGCCAACGACTGAAATTCGCTTTATATTTACCGACGTCGAGGAGTCCAAAGGGTTAAAATCGGTAGAAAGTTTTCAAATTCGTTCTCTAATTAATTTCGCCGAGCTTTCAATCGCGATACAATCTTGAACGACTCAAAGCCGCCGCGAGAACACATCGCGATGGCTGTTGGAAACCGACACTGTTCCCCGAAAATGAACTGTCTCGTCAACCCTTTGACGCCCGCGAACGTATGCGCGTTCTCATTCATAACTTTGAACGTCCGACTCGCACAGAGGCCGAGATCTGAAGATTGAAACGTCAGATAGGTTTCACATCTTGGGTTTCCCTCGCGTTACGCGTCTCGTCAACGACAGGACGATGATAAAGCGACGGGCCATTGAAAAATCTGCCGGGAAATGAATCTTCTAATCGAACTCGAGGAGCGCGACGAACACGATTTATATGACAAGTTTGGGACGCGAGTCTTCGCAATAACGCGAGTTACACGCCTCGAGGATTCGAGGGAAACCGCGTGCATGCCAGATTTCCTGGGGGAAACCGTTGACGTAATTTACAACGACGCATCTCGGATGACTTTCGAAGGAAACGAACGACTAATATCGCGAGATTCCATCGGCCAGCGTCTCGAGAACTCGATTCACCGATCGAGTCGCGAATTTCTAACGAGCTGCGCGACGAACTCGAAGAACGATTTTAGAACGTACCCAGTTTTGTTAAAGAATAATTAGTTTTCGCGTGCGAATCGAAAAGCACCGCGAGGGGATGAAATTCGAGGCGATTTCACAGCACGCGTGCGATGCGAAATGAAATTAGCGAAGATTATTTTATTATTTTATTTCGCATCGCGCGATGGAAGTGAAACTGAAATTGAAGAGTTTGAAACTGAAATTAGCGAAGATTATTTTATTATTTTATTTCGCATCGCGCGATGAAAGTGAAATTGAAGAGTTTGAAACTGAAATTAACGAGTCCCGATGAATTTCGAGGAGCGTAAATTTGAGAAATTCTCAAACTTTCGCGTCTGCTATTTCCTACTTTTCTAGTCGCACACGCGTCGCAGAGGCGTCCCCCGAAACGAAGCCTCGAAAGATTTCTCGCGCGACGAAAAAACAGCGGCGAACCTTCAAAACGAGACGATCAGAGCGGAGAGAAACGCGTGAAAGGAGTATCGCAATCGAGAGCTTTGTTTTCCACGTTATAACGAACGCAGACCTGGCGTTTGCTCGTTCGACTGCGGAATCGTTTGTCGCGATCCTCGTTCGATTGTCCCCTATAACTACGCGGAAGGTATATCATCGCTCGAGCAACTGGTCCGCCCTTTCCAGTCGATTCATTCGAATGGAATTCGGGAAGAGAGAGAGAAGCTCTCTGGACCTGGGTGGGCGGGAAAAAAAAGGAAAGGCGAATGGAAGAACATGAAAAGAACATTCTCAGCCGAGATTCTGCTGATCGCTCGCGAGGCGGAGTACCAAGATTTCCCGAGGAACAGAGAGTAATGGTCCGTAATACCGTTCGTCTGTCTATACATTATCGACTACGAAATTGGAATCATCCGTTTCTCTCTTTCGCGTCGGACGGAAACTGCTCCGAGCGGCGCGACGACGAGCGCGGAAACCGGAGCGTAATTTATAGCGAGTAATTTGCGCGCCGCGCGAATTGTTCGTTTTATCGCGGATACGTGTAAAGCTACGGGTAATAACTCGAGGATCGACTCCACCGAGGCCCTTGGTTTTCGAATATTCGCTGCGTAATTCGAATCAATTGCCTTTCTCTCGAGCGGGCCGAGAGGAAGAACGTGAAATAAAGTTAATAATTTCGCTTATTTCATTTTCAACTCGATCGTTTCACTCTTTGAGGCGCGGTGATGTTAAAAACGTGCCATCTTTTATCAAAATTACGCAAATATGCGTGCTAGCAAATAGCCAACTTTCCACGCTTTAACGCGTACTCGAGCTGAGAAGAGAGTCGAATCTGGATGCCAGAAAGCAATTAATGACTTATGCATACGCAGCACGTATGCTCGACAATCGTACGATCGAAAGCCACGGTCCAACGGGTCGTAAAAATTCGAAAGCCACTTCGGAAATAGGAAGTTCGGTCGTAATATTTTCATACGAGTCCTCCCAGACGCGCCACGAAACTTCTCGGACCGGAATAAAGGAAAAATAATACGAGGAGACCCTCCACGGACACCGCGAAGGGAAAAAGTAGAATTTCAAAGCGGAACCCGAGAGAACTTCCTATTCTCGATCATCGAAAGGGGTAGACGTCCCGTGGACACGTGACGTAGGCCGAAATGGCCGTAATAAAACCTCGCTTCCGATAGGAAGCGGTCCGACAAGCCTCGCGAGGGGAAAAAAGCCAGGTATTTTACGACTTCGTATGTCTTTCGAATGAAAAAACTGTCTGGCGGGTTATGAGGGTCGATGAAAACGCGTTGGTACGCTATTGTGCTCGTAAAATGCGGTTAAAACACCGACTCGTGCCGGATTGCGGTGAAAAGACGCGGGGTGTTAGTCGAGGCGTGTTTAAAGAAGCTTGAAACGTGCCGCGACTAATAAAAGTTCGCTGGGATCCGCGGATAGGGCAGCCGAGTACGTGGTCCAGGCACGATTCGCCAGGAACTTCCTTCTCGAGGCCTTCCGGATTACTTTGAATTGTTTCTAATGGAACGATCGACTTCCTGGATATCGTAAGAATTAATCATTTCGACGGCCAGAATTTCTACAATGAATTAACTTTGGCCAAGTAGCAGAATGGAGATCGAGAAAGAAGTTCTCCGTTTTAAATCGATGCATAAAATTATTCTAATTCGCAAATGAATATTAAGGATCGTTCTATCGGAAATTGAACGTAAAAGAATACTATTCGAAAAAGAAGCTCTTCGAAGGAACTGTAAGTACACCCCAAAAGCTTCTCTAACGACAAAGTACGACTCTCGACGACATCCTTCGAGCTCTGAAAACTTTCCACGTGCCTTAAAATTTCGTCAGCAGGTTCACCCGCGACCGGACGCACTGGCGAGGGTGAGATTTTCACGGGCGCTCAAGTGCAGCCTCATTACGTTACGCGGTCGATCGACCGTCGAAAGGAACAGGTCCCAAACAGATTGTCCAATTCAGCGAAAAATTAGAGGCTCGTGTACGTCGTGTCACGGTACGTTCTCGTTTCAGAGACATTGATTTTCCCTCGTCGAGGTTAGAAGGTGTCGCGTACAAACGTTCCAACTCTTTTCTAGCGATGGAACGCCAATTCTGCAGCCGCCCTTTTATCTCAGAAAATATGAAGAAATCCTCTGCGAACTTTTGCTTCTCTAAACGGAAACACGTGAAAGCCACCGAAAAGTAACAAAGACGATCGAGCATTTATTTTCCAGCAAGCCAATTAAGCGACACCCTATGTACAGAGCGTTACTCGCGTGATACGCTTTCCAGGCACCCCGTTCGCTGGCTATTATTTCGTAATCCGACGTGAAAGTCGAGGCCAGACTCGAACCCACGAAAGTTCCAACCCTGGTAAAACTGCGCCAGTGTCGATGAAATTTTAATCCAATTAAGAGCCCATCTTTCCTTGTCCCTGGGAACCTTCCTCCTCTCTATCGCCGAACGCGAGTGCTCTTTAAAGCTAAAATCAATAAGCGCTAACTACGAGAACGGCCGCTTAAGATAGCCACCGAGATAATGACGCGCCACAGCGCGGATAATAGCGGCGAATATTTTTTCAGCCGCGCGAAATTCGCCAGGAAACGATCGATAGACTCGAAGAGCCGCCTCTGCTCTTCGAGTTCCACGCTCTTGTGGTGGTTCTCGTCGCGTGGAAAGCGACGCGTATTCCGTCGATTCGAGCGCGAAAGGTGGCGCTGAAATTTCTCGAAAGCTCTGTTTCCCGCAAAATGGTAAATCACTTTCGTCCAAAAGACCGTGTCTCGCGACACGTCATCCGCGCGTAGAAAGTGGAAAAAAGGAAACAGCGTGTCGGCAAATGGAATAAAATTATGGAACAACGATCCATCGCTCGCGTTTCAAAGCGAAATGGCCAGGAAGTCGCGATCGAGCCGTGCGCGATAAATAATTCAGACGCGAGACAATGCAGCGTATCGATCGAACCGCGATCAGAAAACCGCTGGCGGTGTTTCGTCGCGAGCGAAATTCTTAATAATCCCAGAGAATGCTGGGAAAACGAAGGAAACGGGGGAAAAAATAGGTCCAAGTCGAGCGCGAATGGGCAATTTCTGAAATACTGTGTCTCCGACAGCGATCCCTTCATCTCTTTCCGTGCTTTGAATCCTTTGAGACGCGACAGAGAGAAGTCAGAGGGAAGCCTATGAAAAGGTCGCTCGCCCCTCGCTCCACCCCTTTCGTTTTAATACTTGAGCGACCATTCTGCTGCGAAGAATGTTTCCAACATCTATGGAATCCGAGGGCGCTCTCGGTGGGTGGTTTTCGGGAAGCCTGGCGAAACGACGGGAACGGGGGAAAGTGACTGAGAAACCGGCAGAATGGATGCAGGTATGCGAGAGGAGAGAGCCCTGGCACACGTCGACGCTGCATTATCGATTTACCACCATCCCACCATCCCGCGACACTTCCTACGCGATAAAACGCCCCCCGCCTCGGTTTTCCTACGCGGAGGAATTCCAAAGTCTGATAGATTCGACGCGATTTACCGGGAGATCACGTCCCGTCGATCCCACCGTTAAATTAGCAATCGCCTAAATCGACTTAACAAAAGACGCCACGTGAGACGCCGCGTTTCTTCCGTGGCGAGGCGTGCAAACTTTTGCTAAAAGACCTCTCGATTCTCCGATACGAGACGCGAGTAATTACACGCGTCAGCTGGCCTCCGCGCGACAAAGCGGCCGGATTTTTCCGTACGAGAAGAAAACCCCGGACTTATTTCGCCCGGGATTACCGTCAGACGCGTTCATTGTCCCGCGACAGTCCGCATTTATCCCGCGTCGGGCCACCCCGCCACCCCCGCTTATGGGGTTTAGCTCGTTTATCCGAGGCGCGCGGCATTTTTCAACGCGTAACGATCGCGCGGGACACCGCGCCGCGTTATCTCGACGCTGACAATAATTAATTAACCCTGGCTCCAGCAGCGGCTGCAAAAAATTCTTCCCGCGCGATGTGTTCCGCCTCGCGCTCAGCTCGACGCAAAGATTTATCTTCCAGCCTCTCGAGGATGGTACGCTTGTTCCTCTGTCGATGAATAAATTAACTGTTGGCGGGCGTGTTTTTCGAAACTATGCGAGCGGAGAAATCAAATCAACCGGATATTTTTTACCGCCCATCGCAGTGTTTTTCCGGAAACGACGCGCGTGTCACGGAACGCGTTGCGAGGCCGTTCTTCAGCCGCGCAGCGGCTCGTTTCCAGCCAGATAAAACTATCCAACGCGGATCGAACTCTTCAATTACGCGAGTCAACGATTACAGCGGTTCCGTCACGGGCGCGATTTTATTTCTATCCAGCTGGAGGTCCTCGTGACTTATTCTCGAACCGCGTCGCAACGCCACGGTTTACAAGAGTTTATCCGAAATTCGATTCCGCGATTTGCATCCCACCGTCGAAAACAGGACGGACGAGAGTCGACTGTCCAACCTTCGATTCGCTGTAACGAAACGAGCGACTCGTCGCGCTGTTCCATGAATATTTCATGCGTGTCTCGCGGTGTATCGATAACCCGGCAGCGAATGAAGGAAAACTCGATGCGTCGCATAATTTCGAGGCTCTCTTCCGTTCTCCTCGGTGTGGAAGACGCGTCTGCGACCTTTGGTTACGTTTCCGGTTCCCTGCAGCGTTCCTAAACCCCTCCAGAACGCTCCAAGAGAAAGTATATCCTTCACCCTCTGTGTGCGCGTCTTTTACGCTTCGTAATGCGGGTCTCGTCTCCGCGTAACGTGTAATTAGCGCGGTAAATATGTATAAAAACGTAGCCGGGGCTTTTTTGCGATAACAATCTTCCAAGCTGCGAGCAGCGGCGGTCATTTTTCCTGAATAATTCCGTTTTAAAGCGGACGATAACGCTGGCGAGCGACCGCGCGCTGGGAAAATCGAGCCAGCCTTAAGTCCTGCCCGTTGTTGCGCGGATTTTCAACCCCGTGGCTCGACTGGCCGGACGTTTTTTTTGCCAACGATTAGCCCTTCGTACCCGCGTTAAGGGCTGGTTCGCGTGACTTTGACAATGGACAGAGTTTCTCTGCGATTAACATTGTCGTTTAATTCTCGCAACGTTGCGTGGATGTTTTTGTTCCCTGTTTCTGTCGTTCCACGAAGATTAACCCTTTTAGCGGCGATGCATCGTTGTTGGCGACACTTGCGGAAAGTTGCGATCCATTTCTATGCGGCATTAATCGCGATGGTGCGCAGAAAATTTTCGTTTCAATAGAGAAACGTGTGTTTCTCGAAAAACTTAACCACTTGAACGCTTAAAGTGGAGTAGGTTTGACCTTCGTAATCACCGATCAGTGCTTTTCGTGATACGCTGTACCCTCTCTAAGAATTGAAAAACTGACTTATTTGCTAGTCGACACGCAAGATTTTAATTTAGGATTCCATCAGCGAGCTGCAGACGTGGAATCGATAGCGACGCGGGATTACGAAGAAGCATCGCGTACGAATCGGCAGACTGCGACCGCTAAATTATACAGTCGATGCCAAAGTTACCAAGTGTAGGCTCGGAGACATTTCCGGTGGCTCTATTCAAATCGAGGGAATAAATAACGAAGAGGCGGTCGCGGGAGCATCGATCGTCTTCTAAAACTCATCTCGTCAACAAACCAAATGGGTCGACTAATCAAATTATTAGATTAAGGAACAAAGAACGCAAACCACATTCGGTCTATTCATTAATTTAAATTGGCTATGCTTCGTTATAATCGCGAACGAGAAAGGTTCAATTCGACGGATTCGAGGACGTTCGCTTCGAACGAAAAGAGAACCGCGTGCATTAAAAACCAACGAACGCCTCAACTTGCCAGTCACGGGAACTGCAAATACTCGTCAAAGTTAACAGCAGCCACTTTCAAAGGAGACAGCTGCAGCTGCACGCCTAATTCCCAGGCCAGTCGTTCACATCGCGCTCGCTTTTCCGCTTCGCGTTCGCGAACGCAACTTCAGCGACGACCCTTGCTCGCGAAATCAGTTGCACCCTGCTGTTGAAATAACTTATTCGAGGCTCAGCGTCGGAGAATGCCTTGGCTCGAGCCTCGTTCTCCCCTTTTTTCGATTGCGATTTACGCCGAGGAGAAAATTCACGCGACAATGCCATCGCTAACGAGCTTAATGTTATAAATAATTAGAATACAGGTTAATTCTAAGTCTCGCTGAGAACAGAAACTGTGATTTAAGAATTTAAAAATGTATGGTCAACAGTTGCAAAGAAAAACATCTTTGCATCGCAGAAACCTTTGAGCTCCGTCACTTTTATTTCCAAGTGATAATTAACTTGTCGCTAAGAATGCCTGCGGCTCAAATACTCTGTCTTTCGCGTTTGTACTCGCACGCTCTCTACGATTGGTCAGAGAAAGTTGAACCCAACTCGTGCAAGAAAGTTACTTTGTGTACAAGAACGTAATGACCAGTGTAATCTGTGAAAAGGTAAAGCACAATCTCCGGGAACGTCAAAAATACTTCTGTCTGGAATACGCAAACACGCTATTGCAGAATTGCTGCACTCTGTACAAGTTCGTACTTCTCAGTTTTTGCTTCCTTTAGAATTCGTCGATTCGAATTATTACGCAACAATGAATCAGGCGAATTCGAGAAGGTGAGCTTATATAAGACACGAAGGAACGATTTTCTCTTCTAATTGCGCTTAACCGCGTCGGATATTTTAATAAACCCGACAATCCGCGTAACAAATCGAGAATGAAATAAAAATCCATTTCATCCCAGAGACGAGATCCATTGTGTTGTTATATAATTACTCGCGATTGTACAGCTTCGATAATATCGCTTATGGCGCAAAAAGCGTATGCATTTTCCGAGTCTATCAGAGAAAGCGGTCGAGCGTGCAACGCGTCTGCACGATCGACCGTGCACCGCAGCCTTTATCAGTCTGCGTTGCGTTCTAGAATCCCCGCGAATTAAAAAAGGAAAATGGGAGATTATTCAAACGTGTAACAGAATACGGGATTACTTTTTCCAGGCTCTGTTACCGTTGAATCCAGAAATCAAATCCGACTGGTCGACGATTTCATGTTACGACTCGTTGTCCATTCTCACCTTTCACAGTGGAAGCTTAAAAGTTTTCGGACGCTTGGTAGTGACGAGGATATTCCCAAGTTTTTTTTATACGAATAGACACAAAAGCTCGCATTAAGACTTGTCGAGGACACTCTTTCCTGTAATTTATGGCACTGTTTTCTCCGTGGCCTAAAGGATAACAAAAAGGAAAGGAACGACACAGAGAAATGGCCATCACCCACGCGTATGCTGCTTTTTTACAGTCCTCTTCCATTAACCACTCCTATTCCGGTTGAATAATCTTCGTTGGTAATTAAAAAGACTGTAACAAAAATAATTGAAATGTCTTCCAAGATGTCCGCTCTGATGAGACATGAGAGTTTACTAGTGATTACGGGGAATCAACTTATTCCAGCGCAACTTTTTCATAAATGCACCTTTCCCTCAAGTTTCCTGCTGAAATGGCACAAAAAATCGAATCAAAATATGGCACAATTACCGAGATACCGTTCGAGACTGTTATCACTGGTGTTTTAAGAAAAAGAACAGACTCGCGGCTTAAAATCGACTCACGGAACGAACGACGAAGAAGTGCGATTAAAAAGGATGATATATCGTAAGTGTTTCGCGCGGAACGCAATACTGGCAGTGATCGCGTGATGCACGTGACGTAATAAGGTTGTACAGTGTATTTTTGTTTCTTCTACTCACATTTTGTTGACAGAGCAAGCGGGAGGAAGCTAGGAACACGTCATCGGGTTCAGCAAAGGTAATCGTCGGGAGGGAAACTCGTTTCGTCGAACGCTCGCCGCTGTTTCATCTCCGCTTCGCTTCGTGCTCGCGAGGAATTACGCTTCTTGAGATCTACGTTATAAATTTTCCTTTAATCCCATCTGGTTCGAAAGGAGCGACGCGATGCTTCAACTTCGCGTATTTTTGCGATTACGAGAATAAAGAATCCAATTTTCGTCGATTTCGAGTTTCGACTCTTTCCAACGCGTTTCACGTTAATTAAATAAACATTCGCTTACATTTAAACCGCGTAATCATCTCGAAATACCAAGTAAATACTTACCCGCGTAAAAAAAAATGCAATTTTACGAGGGTAAATATTTTTTCGCTTTAAAGAACTCTGAGAGACGCTTTGATCTGGGCAAATATTTCTTTAATAGCGCTTCACGAATATCTGAGTGAAATAAAAAATAAATTGGCTGCGCGCAGAACTTGGGTCTCGCGAATTTAGTCGATATTCGTGTACACTGTGGCTCTGAAACAGGTATCGCGCAAAACACATTGTTACTGCGTCAACCAAACCGTGAATCGTAAAAAAGGTCAAACGAAGCATAACATTCGCAGGTATTTTTCATCGTTTCTCAAATACTACTATGATTAGTATAGTAAATGAACTTTTTGTCTAAATTGTATACGTGCGGTGACGAACATCTCATAAGTGACTCGATGACGCGAAACGTCTGACTCATGGTTATCGCGAATAAGGTAGAACGCATGCTTTTATCGTTTTATCGTTTGATACATGCCTCGAAACGCTTACTCTGACGATGTTATCAGAGATAAAGTTCTATCTTTACTTCTAGTACCACGGTTTTATTAAATTATACTGTATCGATGAAAAAGAACGAATAAAAATAATACTAAAATATAAGCAGTTACAACTGTGGTACAAGTCTACAACGAACACTTTTTAAATACATTCAGAGTGCACTGCTTTACTAGTCCGCCATCTTCAACCTCCCCTCTCGGTCGTACACAAACGCGGCCTCCATATTTAATTCAATTTCAAACTTCGAAACGAGTATACGAAGTAATAACGCAGTAAATGTGCAATAACGGAAGCATAAATTAGCGAACGACTCTGATTATGCGCATCGCGTACAAAATTGTCTAATTCTACGGTGTAAATGCTCGTGTTTACCTGTACAAAACTCCTGCGAGCTCGTCGTCTCTTCCAGGTGACGCTTTGCGGCACGTGTGATGCATCGCTGGATATTTTCGCTTCGAGGCACCGCTGAAGGAATCGAAGATGCACAGCGAACGAAGCGTTCTTCGAACTTGTCCGTTTCGATCACTTTTGCGAGATATTCGAGCGATTACACGCGATAATCGGCGAAATAATCGGAAAAATTTAGTGCGCGATCGACGCCACGCTGCGTCGCTGACCACGGCTCGTGGCGAACTGCGCGACCTCGCTGCGCAGTGGGCCGGAACACGTGTTCCTCCGCGACACTTGTCTCGCAAGACGTAACCTATTCCAACATGCACGTATCGCAAGCAAATAAGGTCAATGCTCCCATTCGCGAAATTATATGGATATTATTTGCTCTTCTCTTTAAAAATCGCTGTAATTTTCATTGTCTCCAAGGAAATATTGGTTATGTACTGCGCGAACACTTATTGGGGACAAAATTATTTATATTCTATTATTCAGATAATCTGCAGGAATAATTTTAATTAGTTATTGATTGATAAAGTAAATTATTTCTCCGTCAGGAATAATTTTAATTAATTATTGTTTGGTAAAAGAAACTTTCCTCCACCAGGAATAATTTTAATTAATTATTGATTGATAAAGTAAATTATTTCTCCTATATTTACTCTGTTTCATTCTGTACTTTATTGTACAGATTAAAATTTCACGTTTCAGTCAATTTTAATTCGTTCCACTAACAAGTACATCAAATGGAACTTGACCGAACATCCGTGGTCGAGCAGTATTATTCAAATTCTATTATTTTATTTTATATCCGCGTCAGATAATCGCCAAGAATAATTTTAATTAATTATTACTTTATAAAAGAAATTATTTCTCCCACATTTACTCCATCTCCCTGTATATTTTATTTTACAGATAAAATTTGATGTTTCAGTCAATTTTAATTTGTTCCAAGTAAGAGGAACTTGACCAAACAACTGTGGCCAAGTAGAACGGATTGAAAAATATTCTAAACGCGTTGAACGCTTCCAAGTTTTCTAGAAACGTGTTATCGTTACTTAGAAACGTAGTAATAATGGGAGTGCCCATTCGAGCAAGACAGAAGAGAGAAGAGTCAAGGATAAAGATACGAGTCACGATTACGCGGTGCAACGAAGACAGCTGGTGTCTGAAATCTACGATCGCAACAGAGAAAAACGAACCTCGATGCGTGGAAAAGAGAGAGGCGAGCGATGCTTTTACGCAATCAATTCCCAGGTGAAAGGCATCAGCGTTTCAACGACCAATCTTCGTTCTTAATACCGTAACGTTAGGAAACACGAAAACTGAATTGCTCTAAACGTATTCAAACGATTTGCCCCCAAAAAGTGATCCGACAGCCTCGAACAACCGTTCGCAGTGCTCGCGTGGCATAAAACGCAACGCATCCGCGATGGATCGCATGGACGCCTGGCTGGATCGAAACATTAAATCTCCGCTATCCGAATAATCTTCCCCAACTTTTTCCCCAGCTACATCCGGCCGTTTTACGAGGGGAACGTTTTACGCGCGCGTACAGATTTACGGTTCGCAGAGATCCGAAAAGCAAATCCCGCCCCGGGCGCGAACTCGAAAAGGAAAGTTGAGAAACTAATCAGCCGGGGTGGAGGTAGAAAGAAATCAAAGGTAAGAGCGGAGCGAGCCGTGCTGTCTGAAATTTGAAAGAAAATTTCCGGAAGTTTACCGGCGATTTTAGCGGAAACGGAAGATTTATGACGCGACTTATGCCTCCCAAGTCGCTCCTTCCCGTGATTAAACATGCATTTAAATCGTCTCCAATTCGAAAACTACTGTACATCAACAATTTATGCCTCCTAGGGCGGGATTTCGTAACGCTTTCCTGAATTATGCGGGAAATTAGCGAATAGTTGTACGAAACGATTCCAGGAGCTTAAAGCAGGAAGAAACTTTCTGAAAACGCGAGGAGAGTAGAAATTTAGTTGACGCATTGTCCACTGGTTTACTTTCGTGAGAAGTTGCGTGTCCACAGAGATACCCACAAACCCAGCCTTAATCTTAGAAATTCGCTAATTAATTCATTACCAACGCCAGACCCTCGGAAAGTCCGCGTTCCCAATGAAGCAATCGTCTCGAGAGCGACAGCCCAGCTAAATTATGAACGTCCAGGCGAGTCGAAACGTGCAATCGGCTGTTAACGATGCTTATATCCGCTGCACGGTCTCGATGTACAGCTGGCGATCCTGAAACTGGCGCGGCCACGTCCTTACGTGCAGAGAGACGCATCGAGGATAATACAGGGATCACCGCAGCCGGATCCTGCGGGTTCCCTCGCGGGTATAACGGAATATTCCGCGTTCGACCCTACTCTGTGGCGTTCCTCCTTGACGGCCGTGCCATTAACCTGTCCGTAAAGGTGTTCGGAACTGTCGTTACTGGCCTTGTTCCCGGAGAAACGGCGCGCTAGTTATTTCCGCTCCTGGAGACTGCGATACTCTCGAATTTCCATATTGTCGCACGCCAGTAACGACGTCGGTCAATAATTCCACGGCTACGATCCTCGACGATACCATCCGGCCCGCGAATTAAACCACGGATCCACCGTGTCCGTGGGAATATAAAAGTCGATTTTTCTGCGGCTACGCGACGTGGCGTTCTCGAAAAAAACAATTAGGTCGTAACACGCGAGAAATGGAAGTTTTATATTTTGCGAAACGTACTTCTTTCTACTATAATCCGATCTTCGCCAGTCTTCGATACTGTTCGTCGTCTCTTTGAAAAATAGGCCACTGTTGTAGCGGTGGATTCGATTATTTGAAATGTTGGTTACAGGGTGGACGAGGTCGTTCGTATTTTAAATATGAACTCTGCGTTTTAAGCGGAGAATTTCCAATATCATTTCGAACTGAACGACACGTTAAATAAGGGAGAGCCGAGTGGCGTTTAATTTTTTCTAAAGCGCACTGCGCGTAGACCAAAAATGTTTCAACGAGCGCTGGATATTACGATCTAACGTTTGCCACTCTCTTTGTTTCTTGAAAGAATCTTCGAAACGAGAAAGCCGCGGATTCTCGAAGAAGCAACGAGCGAAATGAGGATTCGTCGTCGTCGACGATTAAGCAAGACGCACGCACGGATGGTTTTTCCCACGAAAGGAGCAATTCCCCATCAAAGACCTTGATCCCCAAGCGGAGGATGAGCCGTAGGAAGGATCTGTTATAACTGCTAACGACGAATTTCCTTCCCCTCGAAAGATGGTTATTAAGGGATAAATGCGAAATTATCTCTCATACAGGAAGCCAGCGTGGATTCGAGCGAGTCTTGTAATTACTTTGCAACTCGAACAATCGTCATTTTAATCCGCACGCGTTTCAGAACCGAGGACGTTGCGTGCAATGTGCAATTGAAATTTCTAAACGATATTCCACGTGTCGTGCACAATCCTGAGACAAGTAAATTCTTGAAATAACTCGACAAGCTAGAATTACTTGAAATGGAAACGGAAAACTGCGTTCAAAGGGGACTGGGTAAGAAAGATTCAAATAGAAACCGATACACGGTTGAAACGGTGCGGGTAAAGGTCCACAGAGGAGTCTTTCGGGATAAATAATGAAATGTGGAAGCTCAAAGGGACACGGGAACGAATTAATGGAACTGTCAATAGGAGATGTTATCTCAGCCAGCCGATAAACGTTCCACCGGATAATATTCGATACTTTTTCCTTAGCCACGTGACGCTCGAAAGCTCGCAGCTATTTCCGTTCCAGACGAATGGGCAAAGGCTAGGAGCAACAATTACGCGATTAAAATGCAATCGACGGAACTATAAAACGTCATCCGTGTTCATCCGATATTCTATATTTTTTCTGATGTAATTTCCGACGACAAAGTGGGAGATCCACCGATCGGATGATAAAAATTCGAGTACGTAATCGCGATCGAGACTGGAACGGAGAACCGATCGGATGGGATGCTCGGTTAGAGCAATTTTTCTCGTCCGTTAAGCCAAGAAGTTCGGCTGAGAGCATATTAAACCGAGCAATTTCAATTTATTCCCGTCATGCTCTCCCGCCCGCGGGAAGGAATTATTTTGTCCGTGGGATCAGTAACTAATTAAAAGTTTCGCCTCTTCCAACGAGGCTGGCTCAATCAACGACAAACTAACGAGGGATGACAGTCTCCTTTATCTAGACTTAACTCGGTACCGCTGCAACGTATCGCTGTTCATTATGCGAGCGAACGGTTGACTCGAAACTACGCCCGGATATCGAAATCCCTTGGATATGCATCGAATCTCTAAACAATTTCTCATCGCTCCTACTTGGAATTCATGGAAACCGATCGAATTAGAAAGAATGCGTGCGGGTTTGCGATTAGCAATAGTTTCTATCGCCAGCGTCCCTCGGCAACAGAAAATTTCTCAAAAGTGGAGCAGTCGCTAAAGGGGGATGCGAGCGCAAAGGGTTAAAATACAATCGTTATCCTACCGCGATCTCCCATCTCGTGAAACGTAAACCACGGAAACGCCTCGACCCTTCTTCTCCTTCCTCCGCGATAAATTTCGCAGTCCCCAACTTCGAGAAAGAGGAGAAAATTTGTAAGTCATTCCGCGCGGAGCCGCGAGACACAAAAGTTTTCCAATAAGAAATTTACGGGGACAACATCGTAAATTATTCCAGGTGCAATAAATATCCGCGGCCGTTCTGAATTCGGTTACGTCGCGAACACGATGCCTCGCGATTTATGGAGTAGTAAAACCACCCCCCTGGTCACTGTTTGCACCCCCCTCGCGCCAGAAACCGCCCGGTTTAGTTTATGCAGTGACCACAGAGAACCCGTCATGCTGTTACCGTGACAATAGCTTGATGCTGCGCGTGATTTCTGACGTCGCATTACGGTCAACCCTTAATGGCCTCGCCAGAAATGAAATTCGTGACCAAAAACTTGCAAATCATTCCGCGTATAATCAGCGAGTCGTTTCTTTTAGTGGAAAAAGAAAAAAAAACAGAGATCGCGTCGCGTAACTTGGGACCCAATAGAGGCAAAATCCAAAGAGCATGCTAAACAATAATCGTGTAATTAGAATATCGAGCGAGGAAGACTCGATTCATCCACGGTTCGACTGAAACGTCCCATCGACGGGAGCAGAAATCATGGCGCCAACGAGCATCTCCTCGCGTCGAAGATGCCTCTCATTTATATTCCCTGATTTCCGGCTCGATGTCCGTGATGGAACCCCGAGTCGCTGCAATCAGTCCCGTGGATCCTTTGAGAAGGAGGTTAGGAAGGATCCACTCGATTATCGGGAGTAATTAAACCCACCGACTGGATTTCTCTCCCCAGGACACGTAATTAGGGCCTCGAAATTGAGCAACGATTAACTCGATTGCTCCTTTGGGAATAGGAAATTCCAGGGAGCCGCGGGAAAAAGCGAAACGCGCTTTGACGCTCGACGCGACTGTCCTCGGAAGATTGTTCCATCGTTTGCCACCAGCGCCAAACCTCGATGGGTCATTTAGACGCTTTGGACGCTCCACTCGCAGCTTCGAAGAACAATCGTTCCCAGTTTTCTCGAAATTTCGACCAGCAGGTGTCGATACTTTGGAAGAGCGATCAAAACTAACTTATTAACAGCAGCTGCGTGGTCGTGGTCGTCTAATCTCGTTAATCGAGTTCCATTTTCGCGCGGGAGAATGTCAGGTTTCCCGGCGGAGAGAGGATTTTAATAACATCTAAATGCGCGCGGGGGTGGAGGGACGCGAAAGAGAGGACGGCCATTTAATAACCATAATCGTCCTGTTTCCGAAACGCGGACCGTTCGTACGCGACTCGCAATTTTCTTTCGCGGCCATGGAATAAAAAGCTTAAGAGAGTTCTTCGTCCGGAGAATTGAAATAATCGTCGGTTTTCTTTACGTTCCTTTGTATCTCTCGGGTTTGCGAAACAGTTTCGCGACTACGAGCTCTTTCTTGTACATTTTAAACGAATTAAGCTTTCTTGGTTAGAATATTCGAATAATTTTCTGCCACTCCAATACGAACCACTCCACTTTAGAAACTTAAGTTTCACGGATAGACGCGAGAATGGAGGAAAATCGAAAAGAATTTACCAACCAATCGCATCGAGAATCTTCGCAGCAACGTCTCTCCCTTCCGTGAAAAAAGAAACCGTCCGAATCTCGCCGCCATTTAGCCCAGGAATCTCCCTCTAATTGAAAGCAACGAGCAAGGGTTGGCTCGGAGGGAACGACCGGTGTCAGGTTGCAGTTTCGTGTGACGGGGCCAGTTAAAGTCGCGCGACATAATTACCCAACTTGCCAACAGCACGTGGAACCAGCCCCTCCGCCGGAAGACAACGCCAACCCTCTGTTCCCCTTACGACTTCCGCCTCGTTTCGACCACGCGCTGGTCCGCGAACTTCTGCACCTCTTCTCAGTCGGAACTGCTGCCGGTTACGCTCGATGGAAAAATTCTAGCGCGCTCGTAAACTCCGTCGGGACGATAACGCGCTTAGGTTACGCTCGTGGAGGCAAAAAAATTTCGCCAACCGTTTCAGAGACCCCCAGTTCCGCTCTCCTCTGAAGCGAGTAGACGTAACGAGGTCTTGGATTAACCCTTTGCACTCCTTTCGTTGCCAACGGCTCCCTTTTTTTACTTTGGAGGACGGTTCCTCGACTGTTGTTTGCGGACAACGAGAATTACCAGTGAATTGCTAATTGCGTTGAATGTGGCTGTCGAACTTTGGGGGATGCAAAGGGTTGAAGCAAGAATTCGAGCTGCCACGAGGAATTAGAGTTCCAAGTCGGATCAGTCGCTCGTCGAAGCCACATTTGGCGTTCTGATCAAATCGAAAGCGTGTATTTTTAATAAATCCTCTGATCGTGGTTCCTTTGAGCGTCTCGTGACAGATCGCGATCGGCTCGACCAAAGCTCGAGGAACTAGCAAGGCAAAGCTGGTATCCGAAAGCAAACTGAACACTCAGCGGAACAAGCTCCGCAGACGTAATCTCCTCCACCGTTTCGGGACGAAAGGAATCCTCCCTTCTCCTGATTCAGTTTTCAGGGAACTGCTTGTCCGACCATTGTACCCTCGACTTTCGTCCACAGCCAGGGACTCCAGAGGATCCCCTGTTTTCCCGTCGACGAAACTCGCTGACGCAGCTCGATTCTAATTACTGGCTTCCCCGCGATTAACAGGAAATGATCGTTAACGAGCCGCCATTGATGTCGCGAGCAGGGTTTCAATTGAAAGAGCTTCGTTTTTCGAGAACGAAGTGGACCAAGTCTCGTCCGAAGCTGCCCCCTGAATGGAGCCAAAACGAAGTCGAAAAAGTACGAGCAACGCGAGAAACAAAGGAAGAGTTAAGTCGAAGTGAAAATATTCCGCACGATCGATACCAAACTTTCCACGCAAAATCTCTCGTTCGTCGAGAAACAGACACGTTTCGAAAAGAAAGGGAAGCTGAAGAGATCGACGATCTTCGCGAGAGACGAACGAGATCTTCGACGAACAGCGACGCGTCATCGACTTGGAAACGGAGGCTGGCGAGTCCGAGCGGATCCGATGAAGATGAAAAAAATAAAGTGGGCCACGATACTCCATTAACCTGATTACCGCCACGAAAGTAACGACCCTTTTTATGCTCGCGGGTTCCGCGCAACTGCTAAATGTGGACACGGCCTACATTTCGGTTCATTTTCGCGCGATGTTTTCAACGGGGATCGTCAACCGTGGAACAAAGTCCTGTCGGACGTCGACGAGGTGTTCCACGAGCAACAAACCGCGAATCCTCGTCGGAACGAGCGATCTCAGCTGCGAACAATCGCGTTTTCCAACCGACGAGTGTGCGAGACATTCATTTTTGCAGGAAACTTCGTCGCGCGAGGAAGAAACAAACGAAAGCGCGTGATATTCGACGTCGAAGACGAAAGTGAACTGTAGCTGAGCTCGCTTCGAGCTTCCTCTTGTTGCACCCATCCCGATCACAATTTTAATAAGCAAACTGCGAAGTTGCGCGCGAAGAAAGTTTGACGAAGGTGTTTTTCGAGGACGCTTCTAGTCGAGAATCCTTCCTTGAAAACCATGCGATAACTTCTCGTATCCGTTGAAATTCATTGTTCGAGCGAGCAGAAAAATGGGGAATCAATGAAAAAATATTTGCCGCGAAACGAAACTTCGATCCAGCGGGCGATGCGTTTCAATTTAAAGTGGAACGCTCGAAATTGAATCGATTCCATCCGGGCTCCGATACGCTACGAACTTCCGCGTTAACGATTCAGCTTCAGCGGTCAGCGTCGTAGCATTAAGGGCGCTATAAATTCACGAGCAGCGTATTCCGGCCGCTGTGACGAAAGTTAAACCGCGCGTTTCGCGGAAGCTTCGACATCGGGGCGAACTGGAAATTGAGTCACGAGACTGGCGACACACGCTGGCAAGGCTCGCTGAATAACGTTCATCCCGCAATTAAGGCTGCTCCATTCTAATTCGCGAAGCTTTATTACGAGGGCGCGCGATTACGGGGGACGCGTATATTATCCGGACTCCTGTACTTCCTTAATCCCCAGGCCAGACGACTCGACCCTCCGCGCGCGAGTCGACTTCCATTTGTGCAGCAATTAATTTTTTCCGCTGGCAACTTTGACCCCGTTCGGGAATCCCGCTCGCAGCAGCTGACTTCGAGTAGAGAAATCTGCTTTTCCTACGCGAGACGAAACTATGCCTCGCTTTGGGGGGGGGGGGGGGGGAAGCTAGCTCGAGCTAAGTCGTAAAAAAGTGGAAAGCGGAGAGACTTACCAGGAAGACTGCGTGGGTATCGACGGCAGCGCCCCAGGCGGCAGAGACCTCCTAATCCCTTGACAACAGGATCTCCCGCTGGTGGACGCGTCGTTGCAACAGGCTGGCGGATTGTTGCACGCGTGTCGCGCGACCACTCCAGCGGAAGTGGTCGGGAACTCGACCGCGGAAGCGCGGACCTTCGGTCTGAGCAGCGGGGACATGGAGAACCCGTCCCTCTGATTGGACGCGGAGCTGCTGGAGCTGCTGGAACCGGGGCTGCCGCCCAGACGACCCGGCGACGCGTACGCGAAGCCACGCAACCGGAAGTGCTGGTGGTACGGGTAGCCAGCTGGCGGTGGTAGCCGATAATGATGATGGAACCCCAGGTCCCGCCTCATGTACGGATCGGCAGGGTCGTTGGTGGGCACGTAGCGATCGGTAGGCGTGTGCACGGATGGCGGGACGTATCTGTCGACGTATCTGTCCGGGTAGAGGACCTCCGGGGGCGGTTGAGGCACGTATCGTTCGACCGGCGTGTGCGCTGCTGGCGGTACGTAGCTTCCCGTGGCGCTGGTCGAGCCGTAGGCGCGATCCGTCGAGGCGGAGGAGCTGGCGCAAGAGGAGATCGGCGTTATGCGGCCGGTGTAGCGATCCTTGGGCTTTGGTAAGGACAGGTACTTGTCCGCGGCTCGTACAGGCGAGTATCGATCGGCCGCGGAGTGGAAACGATCCGGAGTCGCGGACGAAGGCGCGAATCTGTCGTAGCGATCTTGACCGAGCCTGTCGAATTGCTCGCTCGAGTTGGCGACGTTGTAGCGATCGGACGCGTAGCTCTGCACGGATTTCGAAACCTGGAGATACTTGTCGACGCTGCTCTTGGCCGCGCTCTGATAGCCAGAAGAGGTGTTGTTGGCGGTGCCGGTGGTTCCGACCGTGCCCGATCGCAGGTTGGTACCGGCTGTCTCCGGGGTGGGCGAGATGGAGGACTGGGTGGCTGTCGCGTTCGTGTAAGACGAGTGGTATCTGGCGACCGTGTCGGTCGAGGACGAGGACGAGGAGGAGGTCGCGGAGAGCAGCCGTTCCGTCGACGACCCCGAGACGACGTACCTCGAAGCGTCGCTGCTGGCGAGCCTGCTGCTCCCGTCGTGTCCCGGCGACGAGCCTGCCAGATAACGATCGGCGGACACGCAGAATCGATCGTTGGCTCGCGACTGACCGCAGCGTTGTATCGCGAGGTCGTTGAAGCGATCTCCGGTGCCGCTCGCGTATCTGGACTGGCCGTTCCCACCGTCCTGGAAGCTGGAGTACTTGTTGAAGTCCGTAGGCGCGGGTGATCCGTTCGACCTGTCCGCGTACTTCTGGCAGACCGTCTCGACGACGCCTCTGTCCGCGTACAGGCGTCTCTGTTCGCCGGTACCGGACGACGCTTGCTGCAGGGACCTCTCCGTCGACGAGTATCGCTGGTGAGCTGTCTCCGAGGGGTTGCTCGAGCTCGCGAGCAACGATATCGACGAGTAACGATCGTGATGGACGCCGCTCGACGGCGTTTCCTGTCGATGGTACCGTTCGTGGACCGGCGAGCCGGCCAGATATCGGTCAGCCGACTTGCCGGCGAACCTCTCCGGCACCGGGGCGTGTATGGGCGACGAGGAGAGCAGCCTGTCCGTGGACACCGCGGTGTACCTGTTGGCGTCCTTCCCAGGCACGTATACGCCAGCCCTGTCGCCTTGTAGGCTGGCTTGCAGGCTTCCCAGCACCGGTGACGAGCCGGACAGCAGCCTGTCGCTGGCTCCGCCGTACCGTTGCTGATCCTTGGGCTCGTGCATGGCGGACGCCGATTGCTGGCCGGCCAGCAGTCGTTCCGCCGATGAGAATCGCTCCTCGGCTGGCATCGGGGATGCTGGTGCCGTGCCCCCGCCATATCTGGCGCCTGGAGAACCTGGGGGCAGAATCCTATCAGCAGCAGGATAACCAGCCAGACTCTGGCTCGAGGCATACTTCTCGCTC
This sequence comes from Xylocopa violacea, assembly GCA_963969225.1. Taxonomy (NCBI): domain Eukaryota; kingdom Metazoa; phylum Arthropoda; class Insecta; order Hymenoptera; family Apidae; genus Xylocopa; species Xylocopa violacea. The sequence goes on from CAXAJV010000001.1 coordinate 71,094,369, forward strand.
GGGCTGGGCGAGAGTGGCGGTGGTGGGACGAAACGGTCGTTGGCGGGCGCTGGCGACGGCGGTGAGGGGAACGTTTCAGAGGAGAACGGGCTGGTCGCGCAACCCGAGGACACCAGGATCGCGTTCGCGTTCGCGTACTCGTTCCCGCTCGACACCAGCTCGCTAGCCGGATGATGGAAGCGAAGCTCGGCGCTGGCGATCGGTTGAAAAGGCTCGCTCGGGGCCAGGGACAGCCTCTGCTCGGCGTGCAGGCCCGCGAGCTCGTTGAAACGAGGGAAACGCTCGGAGAGAACGGTCCCGCCGGCTGCGCTCGTTCTGCCCGTGGCGAATTGGTGATGCGTCTGCAAACCGGACTGGCTGAATCTCTCCTGGCTCTGGTAATGTCCGAATCGCTCGCAGCTCGACTGTATCGAGCGCGTTTCCGCGCAGGACTTTGGGAAATCGTCGATCGTCGGCTTGTCCGTCGACTTGTCGTGCCGGGCTCCATAATCGAGGTGCTCGTTGACCGGGCCCGGCTGATCGGTCTGATAGCGGTCTTGGCTGGTCGACGCGCTCGCTCGTGGGTCCGTCTGCTGTGGCTGACGCTGCTGCGACTTGTAACAGTCCGCGGAGTTACTGGGATCGATCTGGGGACCGACGCTTCCGGACGGTCCGGGGTTCGATCCTGCAACCAGAGACGACGAGGACCCGTACTGAGTGATCGGATGTTGGTGCAGTAGGAGACGTTCTCTTCGGCCATAGTCGTCGTCTGTCGGCATCCTGGTGGCCCGGGGCCCGCTGTCAGGACATCTGAAACACACGACACGGTTTTCAGCGCGATGCGCGTTCGTTCCGTTCTTGCCAGCAACCAGACAGATTGCGCGAACAACATTGAAACTCCCAGTGGCGTGATTATTCGCAGCCAACAGCTCAAGTTACTTAATTACTCTTCCATTTAACTAAGCACTCTTTCGAACGGAGCTTAATTAAAGGACCGCCGGACAATGTGGTAATTATAAATTGATGGATGTCCCTCGCCTCCTTGGCTCGCTCGCCGGAAAATAGTTTCCCTTAAAGCATCGACGCGGAAGTTGAAACGCAACGCGACTCGCGATACGATCGTATTTCAAGGGTGTGAGTAGAGAGGGCGTAATTGGTCGTGTATAAGAAGCGAAGGCAGAACCTGCAATCATTCGCGAGTAAAACGGAACGTGTAATCGATCGGACATTTCTCTCTTTCGTTCGCCAAACCTACCATTCGCGTGTATCCTCTTTTTCAAATTCCCATCTTTCTATCCTGTACTTTCGAATATCCTCAGCGGATGAAGAAGATTAACCCTTTGCGCTCGGATGTCTCCTCCGAGGGGACATCGGCATCGATTAGCGATTACGAAGCTAGCTTTTTCTGTTGCCGAGAGACGTTAGCGATGGAAACTGTCGCTAAAACATCGCTGAAAGATTGCTGACGTCTGAAAAGGAGCCGAGTGCAAAGGGTTAAGCAACGATCTTCGTTCCGCGACGCGATTAAACGCGAGCTGAAGCGATTTACGGCCCAGCTGGATTGTTAATACGCGAAACAAAGATGTCTCAGCGTTCCGCGGTACGTCCATTACGGGCGTAGCTGGAAAAACTTTGCGAAACGTGGAAATGGCACGGTGTCGTAAAGATAAAACGCAGCTGGCGTTCCACGAAAGAGAGAACGATTCACATGCCGCGTATAAATATATTTCTTTCTTTACATTTGTCCACGGGTCGTATTACATCGAAGGAACGAAACAAGCTCCTTTTGCGAAAGAAAATAGTAATGAAATTATCTTTCTCGGTTAATCGATACTTTGAGTTTCTCGTCGTCTTTCGAATAACACATCCATCGATTGCCAAGTATCTTGTAACGAGTCGATATCGTCATTTATCGCTAAACAATCAGATAAGATAAACAGTATCGAACACAGATGGCAAGTTCGAAAGAAAATTGAAACCGAACGACCACGTCGAACGTAAACGAAGAAACGTGGAAAGTATCCAGGAAGAAGCTGCACCGTCCGAGTTCCACGCGAGCCACCCTTTTCTTGGTCGAGGAGGCCAGTGGCCAAGGGTGGACGACGCTGCGGGCAGTTTTTGCAATTAGCGAGCTCGACGTGTCCCCGTCTTTGTTCCACCCCGATTGCTTCCCCTTTCCCAGCGTGCACGCGGCTGGAAACGCTCGTCGAACGTTAACCAACGGATGGTCCCGCTCGCGAGCCATTTCCGCTCGGTTACGAGTAGCCCCGCGTGTTTTGCATAGTCCAGCGACTTTTCCCAGCTTCGGAATTAAGTGGCTGCTCGAGAAACGAATCAACGAGTCGCGTTCTACGACAAACATTCGTAGCGTTGGATTCCGGGTTGACGCAACCCCCATAAATTCTCAAGGCCCACTGGAGTTTTCGACTACCCTCGTCGAGAGACGGAGGAGCTCCGAAATTCAAGCAAAACCTTGCTTTTTCTTACAGAGAAGATTGGAAAACACTGGTTCCAGGTCGTCGAAATTGGCCACTGTGCCGCGCGATCAATTGAATCCAGCTCCTCGACGATCGTTCGATCAGCGATCCGATGGGGGTTGGTCATGGACGCATTATTCCGTCGCGAGGCGTCCGAAATTTCAGCGTCGAGGGCGGCCGTCAAGCCATCCATTTCACGGACGTCGAGGAATGACGTATCCTCAGGTTCCCGTTGGGGTCACGCGAGACGACACACGCGACACGTGTCACGCGCACGTACGCGCGTCAACCGAGGCGTCAACTGCCGCGTAAAACCATTTGTCAAATCTCGTTCCACGGGGAGGGACCACGGGATTCCGCGGATTTCTTCGGATATCTTCGACGTTATTCGAAGGGGCAAGGAAAACAACCATTACGAACGAGCGTTCCGCGAATATTTTCCACAGGAATGCCAACCAGCGAGAGTCCCTCGAGCGATCGAGCGGAATTATTCGTCGCGACTGAAGAACGCCGCGTCTAAAATCTCTCGACACGCGTTGCGTTTGATTCCTTCGAGCTAGTGAACCACCAGAATCCAACGAAATTACTTGGAACGACCCAGGAGACGCGACTGAAACTAGAGTTCTTGTAAATTAGGAGCTCTAACAGAAAATGTTGACGAAACCGGAAGAAAGGCTGAAAAGAAACTGGGCGCAGCCAACCTCAAACACAATCTATCGCAACGGCTAATGAAAACGCGGAGGAAAAACTTGGGGGAACAACAAGAAGTATTCGCGAGGGTGGGCCAGTTAAAGGTGTCGTGTCGCGTCGTCCTCGTCGAACGAACGAGGTGGACGCGCGTACATCTCCGTTCCGCGATAAGAGTCGTGGAGGAATTTTCCACGACGCTATCTGCAGCTCGGTGGTCGGTTCCACGGACGAGGAGAAAAGAGCGACGCGCGAGGAAAACGGGCAGAAAAAGATGCAAATTTTCCGAGCAACTGCGTCCGCGAGAATAACAGCGAAACGAGCGGAACTCGGTTTCATTTCTGAGCCTCGCGAGATCATTGCCGCGCCGCCAAGATACACGCCGAATGGTTCTTCGCCAACAACGGTGGCGTCGTAACTTTTCTTGATTATTCCTGCGGCGCTCCGTTGCTTGTTTCGGCCGTTTCTTTGAAAACGAGGTTTACGACGCCGTAAAACCGCGCCGCGAGACTAGCGTTTAATATCGAAACACCCGGCTCGTGACGAACTCCAAAATTTCCATCGCGATCGTTGGAAGTCCGAGACTTCTGTCGGTACAGACGCGCCATTTTGGTTCCGCTGGACGTCGCGAAGAATGCGAACGCCGCGGAAGAACGTTTCAGGGGAAAACTGCGAGGCATCGAGGAGGAAGCGTGAAATACTCGCTTAGAGAAATCAAATCGTCGAGGTGACGAACTCCAAAATTTCCATCGCGATCGTTGGAAATCTGAAACTTCTGTCGATACAGACGCGCCATTTTGGTTCCGCTGGACGTCGCGAAGAATGCGAAAAGAAAAATGGGGATTGAAATTTGGGATCCTCGTGGCTGTTAAATTGTTACGGTAGAATAATCGAATTCGTGCGAAACAATAACCGTGCGGAATCCAATATGGGTCGTTCTTTAATGACAAACTGATAATTTCCGGTCCGGGAAGTGGGTCAGCGCAGGAACAATGGCCGGGTAACAAGCGGACGCGGGACAAAGAAATAAACACGGGGGCAGAAAAAATCGACCGTCCGATTCGACTTGAAAATCGAGTTCTCGCGGTAACGATCAAAATTTCTTCGCTCGCCCGTTTTCCGCGCGCGCGTGCTCGAACGAACGCTCGTTTCGAGCCACTTGCGCCCGATGACGAATTAATTAAGCCGTGTATACGCGAAACAGACAGAAGAGCGAGTCGAAACACGTGTAACTGAAGTATTATCCAATAACGGGCGTTGATGTTGCCCGTGAACCGTTTCCCGGTTCGAACACGAGTTCCCCGCGACCAACCCGCTTGTAATTCGACCACTTTACCGTGTAAAATCGCAAATCCTTTCCGTTCGAAAATAGACGCGATTCGCGCTCGAATTATTCAGATTCGACAAAGAAATTAACCCTCTGAGGGGACATCGACGTTTGATCAGCGATTAAGGAGGTTGAACTTATTCGATCGAAGCTTTTTCTATCGTTGGAAGACGTTGGGCAACGTCAAGCTTTTACAGCGACACGAGAATTCCCTCCAATTTTCCACCTTCGATCAAAATTCCATCGAGCTGACTCTGGCGAACGGCTCGAAAACCCATCAACTGAACTAAAGAAGCCGCCATTTTCGAACCACCTAACAACGATCGACGAACCCAAACCCTGAAGAACAGGAAAACTCTCTGGAAACACGAAGAAATGGCGAGAAATCTCTGGATATCCCTCGTGAATGTGTCGAGTTTCGAGCTAGAAACGGGTACCAAAATGGCGGCTGGCTGGGAAACGCGTTGGTCCTCGCGTGGCGCGGAGAAACAAAAGGAAGCGGAGAGGTTCTCCGTTGACGTGACGAAAGTAAATGGCTTCAGCTGCGCTGTCAACCGTAAATAAGCGCGATGGGGGACGTCTCGAGACACCGGACGAGCCTCGTCCCCGAGCGTTTCCGGTAAATGGAGCGGAGCCAGCGGCTGCGACGCGGCGTTATCCAGGTCGAATCGACCTGTCGAATGTATAAATATGTCTGGGACGCGTCAAGCAGCGAAGGGAATCGATGCGCGTCCGGTTTCGAGCCGCGATTCAATCGCCTCGTCGGAGCAATGGCGCGGACCGAATCCAGACGTCGTTCCAAGATAGAGTTTCAGTCGAACACGCGGAGTTATCTCGCGATAAAACGATCGTTCGTCTCGAAAAATTGCCGCGAAATACAGACGCGAGACCGTCTTTCGCTGAAATCGAACGCGTTTGACGAGGAACGGTATGGATTTTACGCGAATCCATATTTTCAACGAGCGTGTGTTTGCTGTTCAGAAGTCACTGGACCGTGACGCTCGTGAATATTTAATAAGATGCCTATTGGGTTTGTCTTTCGCCGTGATTTTAACGAACGACATAATTAAATGTCCTCCGTACAGCATTGGTTAATTAGCAAATGGCGGTTTTATTTTCTTATCGCATAAATCGAGGGAAATTCATCGGAGCCGAAGAAGCAGCCGAAGACCACGAGAAATGGAACGATTTAAATGCAGGGACGTTCGTTAAAACATCGAATAAATTTACGCTCGACTCGTTAATTCGAATACCTCGGTTCGAGTATCCTCGCGAGCGTGGAATTTTATAATTGTTCCACGCGTGCCACGCAACACCTTATTAATTCTTTATTTAATTCGTAAAATTCTGTATTAATGCCGCGTACAATCGCATATACGTGCGTATAAACGTTCTTGATCAATCAAAACCCTCGATCGAGCTGCAATTAACCTTCTCACCCCGTTAACGAAGATCGAATAAAATCGAGGATGCGCTTTGCTTTCGGAATTCCCATTTTATGAATCGTTCGTTTATAGTTACCCCTTGCAATAATATTGAATAATTCTTTCGATAGTTTCTAACGAAAACGATTGCAAAGGAATTTGATATTAATTTAATACTAGGTGTTACGAAGCAAACGTGGATACAATTTCGACGCATCGTTTAATTAACTACACGCGCTATAAAATTAGTCAAGTGCAGGACCACCCCAATTATCGCGTTCCACAAAGCTTTGTCAAACGATTCGATTTGTCGAAAGTTCGCCCCAGGAGTCGTGACACGCAGTGCGCCGCAAAAAGGGTTAAAATTGCAGGGAACCCTGCATCTCGCCATACCTTGTTGTCTTAATTAAGGTAAAACGAATCATCGATGGTTCTGACCGTAGCAAACGCAGCGCAAACATTTGAACGTTCAAGCGCAGGGTATTCGTGAAACGGACGGTGGAATCCGCTTTATGGTACCACTGAGAGGGTAGCAGTTGCTTTTCGCCCTTTAGCGATGGCTGAGCTGCCGCCACGAACTGCTTGTAAACGAAATTAGCGCGGCGATCGATGGCTCGATGCGTGCACCCTTAGCGATATCGCTTAATCCCGAGGCGCTGTGAATAAATCCGCACGGAAACGATTAAAACGCTCGGATGACCCCAACTTCCGCGTTATTCGAGAGCGATCGGTGCACGTCCGCGAATATTCGTAGCAACGACTCGAAACGAGCGTGGAAGTAATTAAATCGACTCGATATTTTCGTCCGATTTGCCGCGACTAATTGCGAGGACACTTGATCCAGATTTTTCGGACGAGCGACGATTGTTTTTCCAAAGTGTTTACTCCGCGCAAGATACAACTCGTCCGTTTTCATGCGATCTCGCGATTTACAAATGCACGGATAACTCCTTTTATGGCGGAGTAGATGGAGCACGCGTTGATAGCGATAATAATAAATTGCGAGAACCGTTCGAGCTGATGCCCATTCAGCTGATTGTAGGCTCGCGAAGTCTTCGGGAGACGTCGTAGATAGCGGAGAGAGCCGCGATCAATCAAGGAAATCGTATTCGAACAGTCGAATAGCCGTCCGATCCCTTGGGATCGCTATTAATTCGTTCAACGAACCGAGTTGCATCTTTTACGAGCGTCCATCCTTCGTCGGTTGGCACGCCGTGTCGTACGACTGCTGGCTTCGTTCCAAATTGAATCCATTTAAATACTCGGCTCTCCTTGCCCTCTGGCGCCCTTTAATTCCCGATTTTACGAGCCCCTTCGATCGTTAAAAGCCCTCAGTGAAAAGCTATTAATGCGTACTGCCGAGGAGTTCCTTCTTTCTATTACCAACGTGCACTCTGTACGTTTCTTTCGGTTGAACTCCACCCTCTTCCGAGGCGCATGCTTTGAATGACACGCGCTGTCTTCCGTTTGGACAACTAACGTCTTAACCCTTTGCACTCGGCTCTTTTCGAGACGTTAGCAATAGTTTCCATTGCAATAGAACCAGTCGATGCCGACGTCTTCTCAGAGAAGACATCCGAGTGCAAAGGATCAAGGTCTCTTTCTTCGCACGCAATAAATAAGAAAATTGTCTGTCGACGTAATTCGTTTCGAGGAATGGCGAGGTATCCGAGAAATTCGCTAGGAACACCGAATTAAAATGCAAGATAAATCGTATCCAGGGAACGTAAAAAGAGCGGGCGAGGGAAGAATCGTCCGACCAATTACAGCAACCGAGCGGTACGAAGTAAATCCAGGGAAGCTGATGGCCGCTATTAACTCGTCCGAGAAGGCGACCTCTGCGAACGGGGATCCCAGAGTTATCCGAGCGCGAGTCCCAAGTTTTAAAAAGAGCCACCGCGTATTCATCACCCCTTTCGAAACGTACACGTCCCTCTTATCGCCGTCTCCTCTCGCGGGAGGCTGGAGGAACGCGGAAACGGCGACTCGGGAATATAGGACGAGGGGGGAAAGACCTCGAGATAGGAAAAAGGCAACCTTACGGACGAGATACAGGAAGGGGAGGCGATTGTCGAGAAATAGGGCCGTTTTACCGTCGTCCACCGAGCGTCCTCGTTCCGCGCGTAACAAAGGGTTGCAGCGTGGCTCGAGGATCGTCTCTCTCAGGACCATCAAGACGCTTCGACCCCTCGTCGATGCGAAACACCGCTGACGAACCGATCGCGCAATCGTATCCGGGTTTCCACTTCGTTTTCTTAATTAACGCTGAAACTACCGCGCCAGACGAAACGATTGCATTCTTTTTCAAGCTATCGACCGCAAAAATATTCTATCGCTACGTATTTCTCGAATACCGGTCGTTTCGAACCTTTCTCGCCAGTTCTGGCGTCAATTTCATTTTTCAAAGATCGTATCGTCGAAAACCCGAAATTCGCGTCAAATATCGTTTACTCCGCTCCGTGCTAATTTAATCTCAAACATGATACTCGGGTGGAAATGTTTAAAAATTTTGCGAATAATTTCACAGCCGCAGGAGAAACTAAAGCGCGGCGGCTATAAAAAATTTCTATGCACCATTTCTGCTTATTTTAACATTCGCACACCGAGTAATTAAATTCAAGTAACGTACAAAAATTCCGTTCCGTTTAATCCCTCGACGCTTGAAAACATCGCGCAATTATTGTTCGTTAATATTTTCCTGCAACATTCGACAGCGTGTAAACGCTGCGTTCTTCGAATTTAGCAACACAGCGACTTTAACGAAAGAACTATTCGTCTCTCGCTCGATCGATTAGGTCGCCAGCTCGAGTTCTTCATCGACTGATTTGAAGCCTCGAAGCCTCGCAAAAATGGGGATTTTCAACCGTTGCGAAACGAAATCGATCGTATTCGTGAAGAAATTAGCGATAAAGAAAGTGACGTGCGAGCGAAAAAATCGTCGAGTGTAAAGGGTTGAAAGCTCGACAGGGCTGAATAATCGAAGAAGGCCTGGCAGACGCGACGCAAACGAAAAAATCGACGCGAAGGGTCCAGTTTCGCAATTTCCGCCGCGATCGGAAACGCGTTCGCTCGATTTATCGGCGGAAAGTCGCGTTAAACGGATTTTCCGGGAGTCGTGGCCTTGAAGCACCGCGGGAGTCCCGTGGGACCGTGCATTGAAAGCTTCTCGCACCCGAAAAGGCCATTCCGCGACCAGCTACCCCTCCCTCGGATCGAATCGAATTGAAAAATCTCTTCGATCCTCCCCGCGAGACCTCCTCGACTCCATCGAGATTTCCATGTGAATCGTTTAATTATTTACGCATCAAGGAAAGATTGTATCGCAGAGCATTAAACAGTTTGCCAGTTTCTAAGCGTAGAGAGTCGTTCCGCGACAGATCAATCACAGTTTTTGCTACCGCCAAGAGCAGTTTTATTTGTTCCTCTCTGGACATTTAATTATAATTTATCTTCCGAGCATGTCAGCTCTCTTATAGTTCCTGGGTGCACCGCGGGACGCGTAATGGATGGAACAGAAATGTATGTACGTATCTTTGTATCGCAGACCTCGCTCTCGACGATCATTCATTCGAAACTGCAGTTGAGACGAGAAATCGTTTCGCTGTTCGGCGAAAGGCTAGTAAACTGTATTCGAAACGGTTAACTGCAAAATCTCTGGCGAAAAGTATCGCGATCTACGGAAAACTCTGAACCCCAGCTACCGTGTGTCCAAATTTCCTTGAAACGCGGAACGAGGAGGAACGCGATCCGAATTCTTACTTACGCGGACGCGATTCCCATTTACGAAGGATTTGGAGAAAGCGTTGGTGATTCGGAATCGCCTCGATCCCTCGAACGATTGATCTACGCGGACGAACGAGGGGGGCGAGCAGATTTTCTTCGACGCGACCGCAGACACCGTTCGAGAGGCGGCGCGATAAAACGGGAACGAGTTTTGTATTGGAAATCGCGTGAATTCCCTCGTAAAGTGGCGCGACGAGGGCGAGGCGGGCGTAAAGGCGAACGCAGAGGCGCGCGAACGATTGGGACGGTTTTTACAAGAACAAACGTCGACACGCTATAAATTTTCCGGAGACGATAACCTTTTTTATCGACGAGCTCGCGTAAAGGGGAATATGAATTTCATATTCCAACTGGAGATGAGACGCGCGCGGTTCCGTTCCAATTTTATTTTCCAGCTCGAGACAAGACTTCCGAGTATTTGCGAGAAAGAATGGATTTTTAACGGACACGCGGAAACGTTTAAACGCTTGCCTTACCTCGAAGCGAAACGAAAATAATTCATAAGTATTGCTCTGCGAGTCGCCAACTGATCGATCTACCAATTTAATTACTTCGATCGTTGATTATTCAACAGTTTACGAATTTACTAATTTTCCAATCGCGCGGCAAATCGACCAATTCACCGACGCAGCGAGCCGCCGATTAATTAAATTACCTCGTTACGCTGCAGAGGATAAACTAAACGGACACTTCCGCTGTCTGAAAGGCAAAACGAACCTTCCACGCGATGCAGATCGGAACCGGAAACGCTGCTTCTGTCTCAGGGCGGAACGATCGTTTATGAAAATATTACGCGTTATTTTAAATTCCATGTTCGTTCCAATTTTACAAAGAGTTCGATGAAAAGCAAACAAGAACCGCAAATAAAAGGAACTATTGATTCTCGTTGCGCGGATACAAACGCGAAAAGAGAGACTGGAAAATAAAGTTGCTCTTTTCCAAAAAAAAAAAAAAAAGGCAAACACACTTCCGCTTCGCTAAATAGTACAAATTTATTCTCATCCGTGGTTAACGCAAAGAAATTAATACACCAACGACGATTAAAAAACTTATCGACAACCGTTCGCTGGCAATTGGAAACGGAATCGTGGAATTCGTTCGCGTGGAACGTCGCGGCGTTTAACGCGCGCCCTTTTCCCGCCGCGCGATTATTTAAACGCCGCCATCGAACGCGACGTAAAGTATCGCGCTGCCTCGTATTTCATCGCGGGAAAACAGCGGCGAGTCGAAATCCGAGGAAGGATAATTCCCGCTGATAGATTTACTCCGTGCTTCCTCCTCGGACCGCGGTCGCATAATAATAACCAGCTCGCGTTAAATCGATGCCGCTGGAGGCCGCCATTTATCGCAGCCTCGCGAAACGATCCAAGTTTCGGAATAACCGCGGTACGAATCCGCCGTTCGAGCGAATGCCGGTCATTAGCGACGCATGGAGCGCTGAGAAAGAATCGTAGAACGGAGAAAGCGGTGGAATTATTTCGAGCGCGACGATTCTACCCGCGTTCGCCATTTTAGACGACCGTGAATGGATCCTGATGGACGGAGCACGACGAACGATTTTCCATGCCGCATGCGAGGTAATAAGCTTTACTCGACCTCTTACGCGTTGTCTGTCATACATCGCAGTGCCGTGTGGTGATTCGCGTAGAACTCTGTCGTAACCTAAGTCGCTCTAGCTTCGTCGATTCCAACGGAAGGTGGTAAATTACAAGACTCCAGAGACTCGGTTATATCCCGGAGAAGTTCGATAAAACGGCTGGTAATCATCGTGGCGACTTCTTTTCGCGTTATCGCGCTGGTAGGCGATGGTCGTTAATGGATTCCCGGCTCGATCGAGGAGGGAGGGTGAAGCGTGTCCGAATTAATACGCCGATGAAAAATACCGGGCCGGGTGACGCTAATTCAAGAGCGTCGTAAATCTCGACCACCGCCGCCGCGGAGGCGGTATTTATGGGAGTCGATAAATAATAAGAAAGTATAATAAGCGACACGCCCTCACCCCGATTCGCCCAGTCTCCTCCGCCACGGGCCGCGATAAATTCACGTCCCTTTTGAAAACGGCTCGACGCCGTTCGACGATTCGGATCGTTCACCCCCTACGCTCCGCCATACATCTCGATCTGGACCCCCGTGGCTTTTCACGCCCACGCTCGCGATCGATCCTGCGGCCTCGAGAGGGACCCTGGCCGAGCGTCTTTCCTCGACGACGAACAAACTGCTTCGCGCGGTAAAAGCGTGCGAGAAGAGTATCATCTCCGAAACCGGACACGTAGATCGAGTATCAAAGAAATGGAATATTTCTGAAAAGACCACACTGCAAGCGGTATTATGCCAGCTGAGAACGTATCAGAATCGAATAAAAATATCGAGGGGAACTTCTCGTCCGCGTTGCTCGAATCGACTTACTCCTTTAATGGAGTTAGAAATGAGATTGTTCGCGCGCGCGTCTGGGGGATTCTAAATTGAGTGGAGAGACGCTGAATTCTTGTTCGCGAGGTAATGAACGAGGGGATCGACTTAGAGCTTCGGGAAACCGGATTTTTATACTCGCAAAGGAAGAACACAGATTCTAACGAAGACGTAAAAATCCGTATAAAGCGTTCCACTGAAAAGGACGATAACGATTTTGTTTATCGAAAAATGGAAAGTTTAACCCGCGAGTCAATCGCGGATGCGAAAAGAGCGTCCAGAGATATTTGAACGCGCTGGTATTTACAGACGAAACAAAAATTCGTTTCACTGGTGACGCGTACACGCGATGAAACAACGATTCGAGTTCGCTTCGCTTTTTTTCTTTAAAAATACACCGCGAAAAAGGAAGTTTCGAATTTTTTTTCAAGGATGGTTTCACACGCGAAAGCAAATTACAAAGCCAACGATAAATAGAATTCTATTGGAAATGAAATTTCACGATTTTATAGATGTATACGTTGACTTATCGAAAAACGATAGGATCAGAGACATCGACTGACCTCGTAGAGTAAAATTCGCGAAGCTGGATTCACCCCTTTAAGAAAGCTTAAAGTGTCGTTGCATTTTTCCAAAGCGTCTGCAACGAGTTTCTGAATTTTACTGGAAAACTCGTCTCAAAGCTGAAAGTGGAGAAGCCTCTTCTCCAAATGTACGCGAACGAGGGGTTGTTTCCGTCGCTTTCTCGAACTTAATTGATCGGGATCCCGTGAAAGAGCGCGGGTCAATCGAAAAGAATCGGCAATAGGAGGGAGGAAGAATTAATGAACGCGATAAATAATATCGAACAATGGCTGGTGGCCCAGTTTCTACCCCGAGACGGGGAGGAAAGCGAGTCCAGGCGCGGGATAATACGCGACGCTGGATCGACGTAACATGGCCAACAAATAAAATGTTATGGCCTCCTCGCGTCTCCGAACGACCCACTTTTCAGCCTGGCAGTTATTACTCCGCGAACGGCCGCGGCGAGGACTCGCGTTCTCGAAAAACAGCTCTTCCACCGGTGGTTCTCGTTTGCATGGAGCGGAAACGACCCCGATACCTCGTAAATATATCATTTTTCTTTCCATCGCGGACGCTTTTCGTCCCCCTCGCGGTCCCTCTTCGCGCGGCGTTAATAATTGCGCGATCTCTGAGCAAATCCAGCTTCGATGAAGCCGCCTGACGGATGTCTCGTGCGTTAAGTCCTGCGAGTGCAGAAGCAAAGGCCAGAGTCCAAAAACCCTTCGTTTTCTTTACTTTCGCCTCCACCACTCCGTTAGAATTCGATCTCGCGTCGAGGATAGCGTGGAGGAACACGAGAAGGGTTGGGAATCCCCGCGATACAAGGATGGGCGCAAGAATTACCGTGCGAATACCCACAGTAGTCGATAATCCAGAAGCAGAAGGTTTAAATCTCGAATACATCGTGGAACGGGCCCGTTAATTCCTCGATAAACACTCGCAGGTATTCAGAGCGGCTATTAATATCGTTCTCGCGGTTTGTCCCGGGACTAAACGCGGCATTGATGGATCGGGCGATTCTTATCGTGGAAAGAAAGACGGGCGAACGCGCGACTCCCGTGGGGCTACGCGCGACCCAGTATTTATGCACGCGTTCGTTTCTCAACCCTTTTGTTCGCCAACGCGAACCTGAACGAACGTGGAACATTGTCCGTGATATTCGCGATTCTCTCTCTTACGACTAGCACAATCGCTCCGAACGATTTTCATCCCTCGAGTGTCTCGCGGTCGTCTCTGCGAGACTCCTCGGACAGGTTAGGGTCGCGAAAGATGGAGCGGATGGAATAATCGAAGAGAAACATTTTCTCAGCCCCTATTTCGCATTTTTGACAAGCTTTTTTAGCGGATATCGCGCACAGGAGTAGAAATACATTGTCAAACGTTGTTCCTTTCGGTTTCGTCGGTGTGCTTGAAAATGGTTTCACTCTGTTCTACGTCGAATCGAGTAACCGTAGCTTGCACGGTCGATGGCGACGAGTCCCTCGGTCCTCCTGCTTCGCAGAGCCCATCAAAGCCACGAAGCACCCCAGGGAAACAACAACGAGAAGAAAAAAAAAGGAGAACGAGGTGCTCTAAAGTCGCTGGTCATCCTAAATTTCCAGAACGACCGTGGAACAGCTTCGAACGACGGCCGTGCGAAAGTAAAAAGCGCATAAAACTTCTACAGCCGCCATAAGCACCGCATACCGTGGATTCAGAGGGTAGTAACGAAGGGTTTGAGGAGGGAGGGACGAGTCGGGGAAATATTAATGCTCCCCGCTAAAATGGAAATGTTCTGTTGGTGGAAAAACGTTGGCGACAGAAACTGTCGTCGTGGAGGAATCGAAGCAGAATTTGGACATCGCGGAACGATAAAAGCGTTGGCGGAGGGAAAAATAACGCGTGAGCCGCTTCCGTTTTAATTATCCGCGGGATTAATCGACGCGCAGCCGTGGGTGGCGCACCCTGGCTCCCTCTAATTACAAAACGGAAGCCGTATTCTGTCGGTAAGATCGTGCTTCCTGTAGCCGCAGCAGCCTCGTTAGCCGTGCGCCACGCGATATTGTTCCTCCTCCTCGCACGGCTCTCCGCGTCGACTTGCACGCGTGGAAACGCGCCAGCCGCGTCCTTTATGCGGCGACGCACACGTAAGTACGTCGCACACGTAGCCGGGTAATCAGAGGGCCGTACAGTTCGCGAACAATCACGCTGAAAGTTACACCTCCGCGTTACGAGCGCGTTATCGCCCAAGTTCCGACGCGCGGCGCATCGCGCGCGCGTTTCAATGACGACGGGATGGAAAACGCACAGAGAGCAGGCTTTGGACGCGCGTTTCCGAATGAAAACCTTTGGAATTTTATTCTTTGGAAAAAGCAGCCACGGCCCGCGCGCTGAAAGGGTTTATTAACGCTTCATTAGCAGCCGTTGCGTTGTCGTCCATCGGTCGAGGGCTTCGTTTTTCGCGTTCGACGCTCGCTGTTTTCGTTTCTCCTCTCTCTGCCCTTTTAGCTTCTCGTTCCGTGGGAACGCGTTGCGAAATGGAGCCAGCAAAATCGTATGTAGGCTAATTCTCAGTTTTACCGCCCTCGAACGATCTTTCATAACGAACGATGATGGAATTATTCTTGCAGATTGGATGAATTTTTCGAACAACATCTCAGTCGTAAAGAACCGTCCATTCTCGAGTGAATAAATGTTCGACGATGATTATCCCAAACCGCGAACAGATCGCAGCGTTCGAATGAAACCGAACGAATCTCGATTGTCAAAGTAAAAGGCAGCAAATCAAATTTCTTTTAACTAGAAAAAAAGTGTCAACTTGCAGAGACGCGTGGGACGCTTTTGGGACGGGATCGATAAAACCATCGGGACAGGAAAAAGTACGCGAAAGGGGTGCGTCACGGTCAGTGACAGCGGGTGATCACGATCCGATTGATATGCCCAATGCACGCGGAGTCTCTATCATTTCACCGAAATGGAATCGGAATTCGACTGGCCGCCCCGTCCGCGAAATTAATCGATCCTCGCCTTCCGATTCTTCTCCTCTCTCGCCAGTTGAAAAATCTGTTTACCGCTCGCGCTGAACGCGGAAACGAGCGATCGTTTAACATGCCAACGAACGTCTCGAAGACTCTATCATAAACTACTGCTGAGATGGCAACGTTTTAGCAATATTTTGGCAACAATTGCTATCGCTATCCTTGTCTCGAGCATAACTAACGTTGATGCAATCGCGGCTAAACAGAGTGAGAAACACTTTCATCGGGGATTTTTCCACGTTTCGTAGAACTTTTGCAGAATTACAGATCGAAGAAACGCTTGCAACGTCTACGCGAAAGAGCAGCTCTTCGAAGTGAATTAACCCAACCAGGAATCAACGCCAACCGACTGCGTTCGATTGTTTATTCGGCGCGCTGAAAAGCTCTCCGTTAAATCGAGTTCGATATCAATCGTCGACGTTACTACAATAACAGCTGCACCCAGCGTGCACCGAGTGATTTACAACGCGAACGTATCGCGTTCGCGGGCACAAAAATTCGCGCGATTTCGCATTACGCGTTCTACCAGGATTGCAATCTCGTGGAGGCGCAGCGAGCGGAAAGGCGGGCTTCAAACTAGTCGAAAAAAAGAAGGAAACTTTCGGGGTACGGCTGCTGGTGAATTTAAAATATGTAACGCAGGGATATGGATGCCTAATAAACGGAATACAGAGTGGCTGGTTCTTTCATTACGTTCTGAAAGCACCCGGTGCTCTTCCGCGCGGAATATGAACGTGAAATTTTCATTCGATACGTGTTTTACACGATGGAGAACGCGAGATAAACTAAGAGCGTATCGATTCGATACGCGGAAGCACGATTTTTCATTAAATTTATTATATTTTTGCCAAATTTTAATCGAGATTGTTTCCTTTTTTTTCTTTCTCGATATCGCGCGGATTGATATCGGCGATAGTATTCGTGCGTTTCGATTTTTCAACGAGCTTTTCGAATCTACAAAATTGTACCGAATATCGCGGCATTTGAAACAGAAATTCGACCAATCTTTACATTTCGTTCCACGATGCAACGACGGGAGGAATTATTAGTCCCTTTGCTCGCGATGAAAGGGTTGATTTGTGGAAATTTCGCGCGCTTTCTGCTTAGTCGCGACGAGCAGAAACGGATGATTTATGAAAGCAGGGCATAATCGTTAAGTTTTGCGGCGACTGTTGGCGAACGAACGCGTCAAATCGATCGTCGAAACCGATGACGAACGATGGAACGTTGGCTTTTCAGTTGACGGAAGCAAGCTTCCCTCCAGGCTGGGCGAAAACGCCGGTCACGCACACCCGGACAACGAATTTAACCATTCCGACGATATCTGCCTTTATCAATCGTCCCGGGAAACACGTTCCGTGCAAACGAAGCTTTCATTTCCAGCTACGCAATCATTAATCCCGACGAATCTAGACGCTCGGTGGATTTACACAGCACTTTGCCATCGAAATACAGACTTGCCCGGGCAATCGTGGCGCGACTCGAGTGACCCTTCGTCTAAAAACACGCTCAACTGCGCTGAATATCTGTATAGACGCAGCTCTTCCATCCAGGTTATTAACCCTTTCGCTGCGCTCGAAAACGATGCGCGAGTATTATTGGTGTCCTATTCGATTTTTGTGAAAAAAAAAAGAACGTACGCTGTCAGTGCGTCGAAGGAAAATCGCTTATTGCGATATTGTGGGGTGCGAGAAACGAAAGAACGAGCGTTTAGAATTGCGAATATTCTCGAATATCGAAAGCTTCGCGGGTCGATTAACCTTCCAGTTCGTACGACGTTACTTGCGAAATCCATTAAGTACCACCTTTCGAACCTCCTTCCACAAGCCGCATCTGTTCCAATCCACGCAGATATCTTCTAACATCGAGTTTACCACCGTTGCAACCAGACAATTATCCGTTCTTGTTCGCGCGACGAAATGATGCCACGCTACTTACATAATTCACGCGTTTCCACGGGAATCACGGTTCCCATCGGCACCAATTTCCGGCCCGATACTCGAAAACGAAACGACCACCAGCAGCCCCTGCTCTTTTTTTCTACGCGAAACTCGCGCGTCGGTTCATTAAACTGGCAATGGTCGACGAACGAATGTAAAACAGTCCGACTAATTGCAGCCACCGATTGTCGCTAATTGGCTGGCGTTAATTGTGCGCACTCGCGCGAGCAAACAATAGCCGGACGATTTAAAGAGGCTGGTCGAAAACCAGCGGTTCGATTCGGTCCTCTCGCGCGTTCCTCGAACTCGTCGAACGTGTGAAATGGTTTCGAGGAGGGATTAGCAGGAATTTGAAAAATTAACGGAGTCGCGAACCTTTAAGCGGAATTAGAACGATAACAATCGCGCTGTAAAAACCGTTAATGCGATTACCTCGAGACCATGCTCTCGAAACGGGATGACACGGTGTCTCTTTAACAAATGAACTTTTGATTTTTCTGGAATTAGCTTCCACGGGAGCGGATTAACCTAAATATGACTAAGAGTGAAAGGGGGAATTAATGTCTCTTACGAGGGGAACGAGTGGAACAGGACGAGACAAAGGAACATTCTAATGGCATTATCCGCGTTGGAAAATAAAAAGGAAACTAATTGCGACTATTTAGCTTCTCAACGGGAATTCGCGAAGCATTCGCGAATAATCTCCTCGATTCCCCGTCTACGCTGTAACGCAACCCTTCGGTTTCCATTTTTTTCGGCTCGTTTCCAGCGTAGCAAAGTTTACGGGTCCGTGCTTTTTGCGTATACCTCACGGCTCTGCTATAAATCGCGGAAAGTCGCGATAACAACTCTCGCACGAGTCCATCCTCCGCCCTTCTTTCCCCACCGCCCTTCCTATACCATCGACTGTTACTAATGCGACGATTGCTATCGAAATAACGTATGGGCTCCGACGATGCGGTGCGTGACGATATTGTTGTACCTAATAACGTCGTATTTGGAGAAATTTCGACGTTGGAAGGTAGAAAGTGATCAAAGTGGTAACGAAGAAGGCGAATGGAATGCAAAGGGTTAATCGTATCGCAACGCGCGATTCCATCGCGGTCAGAACTGATATTTTCAGCAGCTACAAAATCCAAGGTATTACTCTGCATTCCAACCCTCTATTAAAAGCCATTTCCTTCAGCGCTGAAGCGTGTGTAATTCAACGATACAGAAATGAAACTGTACGATCACCGGTGGTTTTTTATTTTCCACGGTGATACCTAAAATTACCCCCTTCGTACAACACTCCCAATTTCTTTCTAATCTTAACACCCCTTTCCTGAAGATTGGAGGCGCTATCGCGCGCACGAGGCTCGAGAAAAAAACACCTGGGTGGTATTCGTTGAAAGTCCAACGACTACAGATTTGTCTTCCAGCAAGTTAAAGGGTGATTCGCGTGACCAGCCGGGCAACCCCCAATTTCGTCCATTTTTCTTCGCCCGCCTCTCGTGTCTTATCCACCCTCTGCCCGTGGGATATCAGCCTGTAATCGGCCGCCTTAAATCTCGCGCATTACGAATTTCCCACTGGTATCCGTGTTAGCTCTAACCCCAATTACAACGATTCTTCCTTGGCGAACCGCGAGACAGACTGATCTCGAGGACGAGGGCCAACGATTCTTCTTCGTTTTCTCCCCTTCTCGCGATTTACTGCACGCTCGCGTTACTTCGAAATATTAACCCTTTACGCGCGACTCCTTCGCGAGCATTGGCAACGGAAACTATCGCCAAGACGACAATGTTCTCTGAAAAAGTTGCAATCAATCTCCCCTCAGAGGAGACATCCGAGCGCAAAGGGTTGAAAACGCACTACACCCTGAGAGATTCGACGATTTCACCGACACGTTCCAACAAAATTTGATCTCGATCAACCGTGGAATCAGGAAATTCGTTAAACAAAGCCAGCCTGTGTCAAATTCGAGCCGCACCGCTCGATAAACGATATCCGTCGCGGACGAAGGAGGGAACGAGGAGGAATCCGAGCGAATTTTCCGCAGCTCGACGAGGATTCGATTCCACCGGAGAATTCAGTGGATGTTCGCCGCTCCGGCGGCCAATTCATCCGCGTGACTCTTTAATTAAGAGATCCGTTCCGGCTCGTCGGTTGGCTGTTGGCCCCGAGCTAATTTCGCCAACGTGCCGCGAGAATCCGCATCCATCTCGACTCGCGATTCTTATCCTCTAACAGCCGCGTTTCCGCGTGCGTGCAACCTCGTTGTATCTCTTGAATTCCTCCGCCCAAAACCGTGGACGCGACGACGCGCTTTTCGTTAGAAACGAAACCACCGAACGTCCGAGCAACTCTGCCATTATCTCTGATTGCGCGCCGCGATTTCAATGCCTGCTTAATTCGAGCTACGACAACTCTCGGAAGCGCGCAGAGCGCAACTATCCTGATTCGCGAATCAAAGACCATTCGATTTCAACGATTTTCGACACAAAAGCTCGACTCGAAGCAAGCTTTCGGTCCATCAACGCGATATTTTCGTTATCTCAGCCAACTCAGTCGACTAATGTTCGAGTATCGCCTTTCATCCCCTGCTAATCCAAGATCCGTGCGAGGGAAGAGCGAATATCTTCGAGGCCATCTCGCGAGACGCGAACTTATTTGGAAAACTTCAGAAACGATTTAGTGGTTATGCAAGGACGTTGTAATCCCGTTGGCGGTTGTACATCGCGAGAGGAAGTGCCTGCAGTCGGACACCGAGGCTCCTTAATTAATTAACGTTAATTAACAAACGTGCTCGAGTGCCGCGATGCAGCGCGGCTGGAAACCTCCAGCCGTCTCGCTCGCGCTCTTCGAGCTCCATCCAGCTCCCTCTCTTTCGTGCTATTTAGAATGCTCGAGGGACGACACGGTACACCCTGAAATCCACGTCCGGATCCGCTTGTCACGGGCATCTTTCTCCTCGTGTTTACGCTCGACGATGTTTGACGCGCGCAAACGGAATCGAGCGACGACGCATCGATTCCCTCGCGGTTCGATCCAGAGAGAGAGAGACGTTAATCCTTTCGATTCTGACGACACAGTGCAAGTTCGCGCTAGGTTTTCGGGTTCTTCGTTCCGCGATGGCTTCCAATATCCGTGACGCAGCGTGAGAAAAACAAGTCGAGATCGAGAAATATCCGGGCAACGTACGAGTCCACGAAATTCTCTCGACTCGACGAACGGATTACGAAGCGAGACAAGGTGTAACGCAGCGAAAGAGGGGATATACGATTTCTCGGTTCGCCTCGCCGCTGGCTCCGACCGCGTTTCTAAACTTCCCCCTCGAACAAAGTCGGAACTCCGTGGCGAGCTCCGCTCGAATCACATAAATTTCCCTCCAATCATCCAATATGTTCGAAACAGCGAAATTGAATTACTTTCACCCTCGGTATCCAATCGTTCCGCGCCCTTGCGTCCCGACCAAAGAACCCGATAACGGGTCCCCCCGTTCGTTTCTGATCCAGGCCCCGGGATCGGATTCCGATTACTTCCGTCCCAAAGGAAACGCGACGGGGGTGTTCCGCGTTTCCACGGCCCTGCGTCGCGTGGAAAATTAATTTTCTTCGCCCACGGCGAACGCGAGACGTCCCGACGCGGCATAGTCGAACAAGGCGCGCCAACAGACCAGTCGCGTGAAAATTTCAACGAGGTCCGTTTTCCAGCTTGTGCGACAACGATACGCGCCTGGACGATGACGACGAGTCGCTAGTTTTTGGTTCGATTAGGCGGAAATTGGAACAGAAAATGGTGAAGAGCGTTCTTTTCGAAGCCGGAATCGCGCGCGTGCGCGGCGCACGCTTCGTGACAGCGCGAACGCGTCGCATTCCCGGTTTATCGTCCGCGACATGCCAACGGCGGCCGCAATGATCGTCGTTGTTAATAATTATCGACGTCGCGGGAACGACGGTGCCGCGCGAGAGCCCCCGTTTCGATCCACGGCCGCGGACGCGGTTAAACGACCCAGTTCTCCGGGCCGCGCGCCTTGCAAACTGCGAAAGTATGGATTCGGGATTCGAGCGCGCACTCGCAATGCGCTTTTGATGCATTGCTGGTAGCGGACGCGGTGTTAATTGACGGAGCGTCGCCCGTTTCGGACCGCGCGACAGTCTTGTCGCTCGAAAGGGCGCCAAGAATCATCGAGCGAGGGTTGAAACTGTGCAATAACGGGGGATGGTGCGAATTTTCGCTATCGTGTACGATATTACGCGCACAGTGGACCAATATTGAACGATAAAACGATGGAATAGCAATAACCAAAGATCTATAGCTATCTCGAGATTATTTCGGGTCCATCGTGGTGTCCAGTTGTTGCCACCATTTCGTTACTTTGTCGCTTTCGTGGAATTATTAGCATTTCAACGCTGACGGTTATAGTTGCGAATGATCATTACGAAAGGCTGCGATTCCTTTGGTTCGCGTTAACTTGGCGAATGTAATTTGCTTTCCGCGATACGCAAGTTGATTACCATTTCTGAATGCAATTCCAGACGCGTCCCCCTCGAAGCGAACGCTGGATTGTTAAAGATCTCCGTTTGCGTCCGCGCGAAGCAGATTTCCGTGGCTCGTCGAGCCAGATTTTTCGAGAAACGTTTATCGCGAGATTATGGCCCTGGAGAAATTTATTTCCGCGCCGAATCCCGGCTGAATTTCCATCCAGGGGCGACCACCGAATTCTGGTCGTTCGAAACACGTTTCGCGGAGAAGTCGCTTCGTTAACTCGGATCTATCTCGTCGCGCGTATCGTGGAAATCGACCAGAGGCTTTGCGAAGTCAGCGGGAATTCGTCGGCGAATAATCCGAATTATCCTTTCGCTTTCGAACAAATTCTGAAACGCTTCGAAGGAAACAGAGTTTTAACACGCGCGGATGTCGTCTGACGGAATCAGAGTCAGGAAGGAACTCGGTTTTCGAGGTTTTCCGGTGGAATCGTTTCCTGCATTCCCATCAATTCTTGACGAGCGACGTAAACGGATAGTCTCGGCTGGGCTGCGCCGCGAGCTGCACCGAAAGCGAGCGAATCGGTGGAAAGGGACGTTCCCGCTCGTTCAGGGTGGCCAATTTCGCGACGACTGCTCTTTTATCCGTGAGGGACAACAATTCCGCTACGACTTTCCGTTGGCTGCGAGTCGGCGGGTTCATCGCGGACGCGGATGCACTCACGGATGCATGGAATTTTTCAGCGCACGCGGAAGAAAGTATCCCATTTACCTTTCGCCGGGCGATGCCAGCTCGCGTCGCGACGCTCCGGTTGCCCGTCCGGGATTACGACGATTATGACGACATAAATTTCCTTGGCCCGCCGTAATTGCGGGAGATTCCACTTCCCGGTATTCTTTACGGGATATTTTCATTTTCTTCCGACAACAGGCGAACGTACTTGGAATTCCGTCGCGCGATGAAAAACTTGCCTTCGCTAATCTTTCGTTATCGCCAACGCGACACCGATTCGGTGCTTTCGACCCCCTATGGAGCTGATAATTCCACGAAACGACGAACCAGCGAACGGAGAACGAGGGAATTTTCGCGGAGGGTCGCTCGATCTCGAGCTGTTATCGATAATCGAATACATCAATTACGAAACCGTGACTGACCAGCGCTGTCGAAGCAGCGTCGCGACACCGAATCGGAGTCCTGTGACGAACCAAGAATTGGACACCGCGACGGAGCCGAAAGTTTCGCGTAGGATCGGTCGATCTCGAGATAATCAGGGTAGCTGGTGGGACACGTCGGTCCTCCGCAAGGCAATCTCTCCAACGGCTACACGGGACACGGTCTGTTGCCAATTAATTTCCCGGCGATCGAATTGATTTCGATACTCGACACACCGAGTTACTCCCGCGCTATGCGCGTCGGAATCACCGGACCCCGAATGCTCCCAGTGACGTGCACGGGACAGTTGTCAATTAATCGGCGTGCCAGCCATTAGTCTCCCAGCGCGCTATAATGCCCGTGTATACCTACGAGGGCGCATATCCCTGGGAGAATGCGCGGTATCGCGATCACAATTCGGCCCACTATGCAAATCCGCTTCGAGACAATCGCGGAAAGTATCCGCTCCGCCCCTCCGCTGGGACGATGCAACGCGGTCCCGTTTTGCCACGGAAATTGTTCCGTGCGCCTCCGTTGTAATTGTTGGCTGACTGGTTCGAGTACCAGAGGGTTGGCGATGCAACCCTCTCCTAA
This sequence comes from Xylocopa violacea, assembly GCA_963969225.1. Taxonomy (NCBI): domain Eukaryota; kingdom Metazoa; phylum Arthropoda; class Insecta; order Hymenoptera; family Apidae; genus Xylocopa; species Xylocopa violacea. The sequence goes on from CAXAJV010000001.1 coordinate 71,118,192, forward strand.
CGCGACAGTTTGACACGATAGAGTTTGGAAGGAGGAAAAATTGAGAAACCAAGTGAAATGTGAAATTTGTCGAGGTACGCATGATATTTAGCGCAATCGTGTAAGGGTAGCTAAGAGAGGAAGAGGCGTGGGAGAGAAAGGAATGGAAGAGCCGTTTCGTGGTGGACCGACTAGCCAGCGGGTTGGAGCCTCACAATGGATGTGGGGATAGTAGATTCCGGTCAGAAAGTTGTTATATAGGAACAGGATGGTTAAACGAGGACTTGCGGGAGAACTGTTCCAGTTTCATGGTGTGATTCGGTATATAACGTAGAAGAGCTTCCACAAATTCATATCGCGTCGTAAGATTTGGATGAAATAAATTGCGACGGAAACTAGTAAAAGTAGAATTGAAGATAACGCGTATCATCGCGGCTGGTTTGTAATTACGAACAGAAAAAGGACGTTTCGTTATCAACCGAAGAGATTCAAGTTCGTTCGATTGATTCTCCCCCTCGGATCCCAATCTACCCCAACTTGGTTCGTGTCTGCGAACCGTTTTGGGAGGGTTGCATAGCGTATAATTGTGCGCATCGCACAACATCGCGTGCACGCGGAGAATACAAAGTTTCGAGTGCGGGGAAAGTTAAATTCGATCGAGTATACCGTTACACGGCTGGTTCGTCCAGCAGCGTGATTAAATTTATGCAAAATCGGCGTCAGCGATTAATTGAACGTCGCGATTTCATTCTCGTTTGCAAAAATAACCGCGCATCGCATCTTTCTCCGATTTTGTAGCGCAAACTTCGCCCCAAGAGAAAAAGAACACAATACCAGGCTGAAGTTAAATTATCGCATCGATTCTTGTTCGCTGGAATCCGATAGAGACGAACGAGCGCGTCATGCCACGCGGAAGGGAATTGAAGCGATTCGTGCTATCTGTCGAACAAAGGTGGGCGCCGCGACTTCATGAATACAGAGAAAGCAGTCGAGAAAAGGGGGTGGAAGCCAAGGGTGGGCGGGCGAAGCGAAAGCGCGCTTGTACCGCCATGAAAAAGTCCAGACAGTGGCGTGTCGTAAAACTGTAGCGACGCTACGCGTCCAAGATAAGGAAATGTTAGCGAGCGGAAGACCAGTCGCGTTCTTTGACGTATTTGCCTGGGAAATTGTCGGTTTCGTTCTTCCTCGATGCGCCGTATAAACATGATTCGTTCGAAGGGAACAGTCATTGTTATTTCTCTGCTATCCGTTCTGCAAAGTTCTCCGCGTCTTTACGTTCATATTTCGTTGGGCTAACAGCGGCTATAACAAGGAAACTCGAGCTGGCCAAAAATTCTCATCTCGTTGCGTCCAGGGAAACTTTTCCTTTTCGCTGAGGAACTTTGCATTCGCGAGGGCAGCCTCCAGACTTGGGAGAGCTTCTCGTTCGCCAAATCGAGGCGATCGAACGCGAACATCGAGAAAGTCGTCCACGAATCACAGTTTACGTTACACGAAATTTATTCCTTTCCTCTCGGGAAGTTTCTCCTCAACGATAATGAAAATTCTGTGCGCGTCGAAACTCTGCTGGCACGTAGCGGTTAACCAAAGAGACAGGTCTTCGCCCACGCGAGATAAAGATGATTACGCGACTAACCCTTTGCACTGGGCTCCTTCCAGGACGTTAGCAATAAAAATAGCACCGTTTCTATTGCTAACGTCTCCCAGACGTTTCAATAGGAAACTGCGTTTCTTAAAAGTGTGCGTGCAAAGGGTAAGATATGTTACTCCCGCGATCCACTCTCGCATGCGTGTTCCAAGAGCATCGACGGTTAGAAAACTGAAACACGGCGACGACAACCGAGCGGACAACTCATCCGAGAGCTCGTCGCGCCCCGCTGGGAGTGTTTTCCGAAAGGAACAGGCGTGAAAAGAAACAGCCGGTTTGATCGACGGAAATGGAGCAGCCTGTACGCGAGAAGCGGGACAGAGAAGGAGCGAGGAAGCGTGGAAAAGGGTGGAGGCCTCCCTCTCGGAGGGAGAAGGTCGATCAATATCAAGCTAAGCGTTCTCCAGCTACAGCGCCTCCCACCCTTTCTCTCTCACTCCCGTGGAACGACACGTCGCCGGGTGGGTCGCGGTCCTCCGTACGAATGGAGAGAGAGAGAGAGAGAGAGAGGTCCCTCTAATTTCGTGTAATCAAGAAAAGTTGCCCAGTGGAAACGTTCGCGAGGGGACGAGTTAGAAAAGTTTGATGAAACCCGAATCGCGTTTTATCTTCCGCGCGGTTCGCCAGGACGCAGCCGGATACGGGAAATTTCACTGTGTCATCCCTCGTACGACGGACGAGAGTTTCCGTCGGGCGTAATGGCTACTATGGCCGGGTGGACGCGCGGTTTTTGTATTCCACGGGGATTACTTTTCCGAGAGAGAAACTTCCCGACCTTCTTCGACCGCTTATGAATATTCGAGGCTGGTTCCCCGCTAGTTCGCGACTCTGCGCTGATCGTTAGTATCGCGGACAAACTGTTCTCGACGTTTGCTCGAACGAGCAACGTTTCTTCATAAATATTGCTGCTCGCGTTCCCGTTCCTCCTTCAATCGTGTGATCTTATTTTTGAAACGGTATAGGGAAGCCTCGAATCACCTGCAGCTGCGCCACGAGGCGAACGAGGTTCGTCGACCTGACAAAAGGACTGCAAACACACGTGGAACTTTCCAATGAAATCGATTAGCGGGGCAAATATTTGACGCGTTCGCCGAATTACGCGAAAAGGTGGCGGTAATTGAATTCTACGCTCGATAGGCGACCAGCAACGACGGAGAGTTCGGTTCCTCGAATAGATTTCGAACGGAAAAATGTGGTAATAATTTAATTCGAGGGCTCTGACGCTGTGGTCTTTGACGCCAAGTGCACCGAGAGCACTTCTGATTCTAACCGATTATTCGATCGTCCAGAAAACATCGAAGATGAATCTTAACCCTTTGCGGTAAAGCAGTTAGCAATGGAGACTATTGCTAAAAGAACTCTGAACGCAACAGCTCGAGTAGTACAAGCGCGCGTACGATCAGACAAGTGCAGAAATCGCTTAACGCGCGGGAAAACGGAGCAAGTTCAAAAGCAGCGAACCGAATTTCCATATCGTACCAATTGGAGCGTAGATAAGAATCGAACAGCCGAAACGATGAACGCAAGATACAGTGGAGGTCCCAACGAACCGAAGGAACAGGCAAATACGCGTTCGTGACAAGCGTCGTAACGAGAACGCACTAATTGCGAGAGTTTACGAGTTCAGGAACAGAGCCCGGGCACACGCGGGATATCAATTCATCGGGGCACGCAACAACTGCATCGCTAACCGAATCACCGTCGTATATCACGGGGATATTTCCGCGGAATGAACTCGATTAGCGACGAAATCGAATCGCCGCGCGTAAACTGGTCGAGCGAAGAAACGAAGTTGAACGGCGATCGGAACACAAACGGGAAACAATTTGTCCTGCGAGCCGTCGCAGCAGCGACGCTGATTAATGCCGCGCGTTCGTCCACCGATGCTGATTCCCCTTTTAATTCCGGTCGATGATGTGGCCTGCGTTTGCCGACCGTTGCGAGGCCAATTAAAGATGCGAGCGTTTGGAAAAGCGTGGTGGATGCACGGATCACCACTGATAATCGTTAAACCTTTACCCTCAGCTCCTACCTGAACGTTAGCGATTCAGAAAGCACGGAATTTCTTTGCCAACAGCGCGGATTCTGTTTACCATAGAACGTAGCGCGTCTTTCACTTACATTCAGAAGATAATCCAACGTTTGACCGCTTCGCGTGACACGTACCTGCAACAAAAAAGAAACCCAGAACTGATTTAACGTTCCCAAAGTGTTCCGCGATGGAAAAGTCGGAGAAGAGACGTCCGAGGGACGATCTTCGACTCGTCTCGCGCGCGTTGCAAAGTATTTTAATGGAAAATTTCGCGCAGAAGTGAAAGGTGAGCGCCACGACGGGACACGTGAACGACACACGGAGAGCTGTAACTATGCGCATAATCTACTCGGAGTGTGTACGAACGAGAGAACCGCGAGCGGAGAGGGTGAAGATGGCTTTCCAATATCGGAATTCCCCGCATCGATCTGGGAGGGACGACTGCCAAACAGTGGGAAATTTATTTAAAGTCGCGAGTTTCGCGTGCACTCGAATAAAGTGGCCGACACCGACGTGTTTCTTCCCTTTCGCAGCCACCCCTTCCTCTCCCTGGTCCCGATATCACAAATTTCCATTAGACAGCAGAATTGATACCAGAGAGACGTGTAAAACACCGACGATTTTCGACGAAACAGATCGCTCTCGAGTCCAGTCGAGTAAACGATCGAGAAACGTTAATTTAAATACGCAAAATATCACCGTCCGATCAGAAAAATTGCACGATCCACGAAGGCAGGAATCGAATATCGCGAATACCAGCGCATTCTAATCAGATTCCCGATTTTATTCCCAAAGTAATACCATCCGCGTGGCCGAGCATCCGAGATAACATTCCCTTTCGAATGTAATCGAAACGGAGGGATATCTGGACGCGCAAACAGACCTCTTACCCACGAATCCCGATATTTACGTATCCTATTAGTCGGATATTCAAACTCCGATAATCGGAGCCAAGAAACAAACACCGGCTATTAGCACGAGCCAGCCGAACATCTTCGATACCGATCGAACTAACGATTCGAGGATAACGAGTGACGCGACGGCGAGATAGCTGGAGGAAGCGGGAGACACGCGGGCGAGACCGGAACCGGTTGACGCAAGAAGACGGAAAAGGGGGAAAGCGTAGCAGCCTTCGAGGTGCACCATTAAGGAGAGAATGGTCGAAGGGTGGAACCGATGGAAGCAGATTTCCTTATGGAGTCTGGCGGTAGTTAGACGACAGCCATATCGTCGAGGGAAGATACGGAGAGGAGGATTTACGATCGAAGAAGCTAGCGGATTTCCTTCGCGTTCGAGACGCACAGTTGGCACCGTGCGTCTTCCACTGTCGTATATGACTCGATGGAAAAACCTTCGAGCCATCCTGCTGAGAAGGTAGTTTTCGAAGGGCTGGCTCGTAGTTACGAGCGGTCCCGTGTGTAGGTATTTCGTCGGTGATCGCCGCGAGACTGTATAGAAACGATCGAGGAGAGAATTGAACCACTCGTCGATTCCAGCTCTTTGTCCGCGAGCCACCCCTCGCTGCAGCGGCCCTTTTAACCGAACGTCTTTGTTCGTTTCCAGTCTACGCTCATCCGTTTACCCCCGCCTCGTCTCTGTCATTATTTATTCCCATTTCTGCTTCCCCGACAAATCGACGACTTTTTTTATTCCATCTCTCCATAAATCATCCCTTTGCTACGCGAAATCCTGGCTATTCTTTTCTACGTAAATACCGATGCGACGCGTTGCGTTGCGATGGCGTTGGGCTGGTTTATTCCCAAACAACGCGAAGAGAAAATTCTCTTGGCTCGATATCGACGAGAAATCGCACTTTTTCCAAGATTACATCCCATTAACCGTTCCGTTCTTCCGTAACGCGGTACCGTATCTCGGTGCAACGCGTCTCATGTAAAATCTCATCTTACATCCTCCCGTACATTTACAAAAGCTCGTAACAAAGTTAACCAGCTACTCAGACCGAAGTTCCGCAGCGAACAAAAGGCGAAGTTTTAGTCAAGGTAACATAATGACGCCTTACGTCGGCTGTGAGGACATTGTTCTTAAAAGCTTTGCTTTTAACACGCGCCTAAGTAGAAACGAGGCGTACGACATCTGCGAAAGAGGTTAATAATGTCTCCGCTGCGATTTCCCTTGATGTTCCTCCCGAAACCATCGCAAGAATTCTTTTATTCGCGCTCCTCCAACTTGGAAAATGAAAATCGCAAACACGAAAGTGCGCGATTCGACTGAAATTAGTTCTTAATTGCTTAAAAATTAGCGTAAATTCGAGAGTATGGAAACGGGCGAGTCGCGACGGAATTAGCGAGGTTTTAGAGCAACGAGCAAGCATCCTCGTCTTCCGGGACTTCCGGCAGAAGCCGCGACGCGATGCGCATTTACGAGACACTTTCATCCACGGCCTTCTGGACGGCCTTTTGTCTTGCTCCTGTTTCCTGTATTATTCTGGCCAGCACCGGAAGTGCAACGCGTGCGCGGGCACAATGGAGTTGTCATCGTCTCTGTCAAATCTCCGTTCAATTTAAAGCGACCCATCCCCGGGCATAATAACGCGATATTTCATATAGAATAACCGCGCGGACGTTCCATTCTTTCCGCGCAATTATTTCCTCCTGCTTGCCCCAACGAACAGCCAATTTCTACGCTTAATAAAACCAAATTCTGTATCTGCTTCGTCCCGTCCAGCGAATGTTTCGATCGACGATTCTAATTGCGCAGCGAATCGATTTTAAATACCCGTGCACGCGCGTCGTTTCCAAGTAAATCGACGAGAGTCGCTTTAAATAACGAACGACCGTTTCAGAATCGATCAGATTCGAAACGAATCCAAGTCGAGGGACGCTGCGTTAGAAGCTGTTGCTAACGTGAAAAGATCGACGTTAAACGGGACGGTTGAGCTCTCAGAAACTCGAGAAGCTTCGACTTCTAATCTCGAATACAGAAATGCGAGTTATAGCTGGTTACCGTCAAACTGAGGAGCAATAAAATCGCGCTCGAAACTCCATTTTCGAGAACCCATCGCGCGTATACGCGCGCTAATGGCGGAGGTCTATAAAACTCTGTGACGCCTGACGAAATCGCGCGCGGATGCACGCGGACGTCAGCGTTGCACTGGTTTATGGGCTCTTACGATTAGTGCACGTGCAGGTACGCTAGGTATTTTTCTCGAACGCGGAGTTTCAGACGCCATTTCGTCGCTCTTCGTTCTCAATATTATTTTATTCCAGAGAATCACCGCTTTCTGTGCAGTTCGCTTGGAAGACTCATCATCGCTCGCATACATTGTGGTACACTCCATGCACAATTCTACGCGTTAAGTCGCGTACCATCCAAGTTTTGGCGCCCAGATGATTGAAAAAACTGAAGACGTTTCTCAAAAATGGAGCACCGCGCGAGGCACGAATTCGACGATTTCGGAAGCCTCTCGCCTCTCGCGAAGAGGCTCGTTCGTAGATCGTCGAATCAGGCCACAGCTCGGTGATATCGGTTTGAAAAATGCAGAGAAGAGGCCGAGCGGGAGTGGAAATCGCGTCGAGTTGAAATGTTCAATTATCGGGTTTTAATTCGGCTGCCGCGACGAGCGAAAATTGTTGTTCGACTCGAGCCAACTCTCCTCCTCCTCTCTTTTTCCGTCGACGTTCTGTACTTCGCTTTTGTCGCTCGTGTCGACGATTTTCCGTCGATCGAGTCGAGATCGGAGACGCGTTGCACGCGTTGCGAGCTCGAAAGCGTTTCTCTTCGCAGCGACGCGCATCGAGTGGAACCGATTCTTGGTCGTATTTAGCGTTTTAACAGCGATCCGTCGCGAGGGATGCGGAAATATCGTGTCTGGACTGCTGCTTTCATCCATCGAGACGTCGAACTGGTTGTATTTGTCGACGTAAAAGCTTTTTTTTTTGCTCGCGTTCGAGCGTTCGTAATGCTGTAGTTGTTTTAATTGACGTCTATCGAGTACCCGAAACGTCGAGTTTAACGTTACAAAGGGAGGGTGAAAAAAAAAGTGGAGAAAGGGTGGAGGCGAATCTCGCGACTATTATGATATCAAAACGAGAAATTCCTGACCGTGGTCGGAGGACGCGACGAACCCTGGCTCGTAATAACGGCGTAAAATAAGGGTCCTCGTTGTTGGCGACATACCTGACGGGGGAATGCAATTAAATGCAACGTCCAAACCGGGAAATGCGAAAGGCAGCTCCCGCTGCCGCGGTCTAACGGGTGGCTCCCGCGAAATATAACACAGTAATAAATAATATCGCGTTAAAGGGGTGGGCGAAGGGTCGCTTCGTGCGTTTCTCCTGCATTGAACGCGATCCCGTGACGGCTGTCGCTCGCATTAATTCTCGAGGATTAATTGCGATCGTTAATGCGCGAGGTTACGAGTGGAACGAGGGGAATGATCGATGCGAGTATCGTTACGCGGTTATTAAGAAAGAAACGCGTCGAGTGAATGAAAGTAGTATCCATTTTGAAGGGAGAGTCGAAAGCGTTGAAAGAACCTGCACTCCCCTCTCGCACTTTGAATACTTTTATTATTAAAAAAGAGTCCTCGTAAATATCTGACGGATGGCAGCGAACGCTTAAACTTTTCTCATTTTTTAACGTCGTTTCAAGAATAACAATACGTAACGTCTACTGTCGTTTCGAGTTAAAAACACGCGAACCAAAAGATATACGAAGAGAAATTGAGGATATATTTATGCTCGCTCGTATTTCGTGGAAACTCGTTTCGTTTGACTATTTATAACGACTCCAATTATGTCGGACCGATACGAAAGAGTAATTTTTATTTATGACGCGAACGCACGGCCCCGGTTAACCCGTTCGACTGTCGCGTCGTCTAAAAAATCGAGGAGACGGAATAAATAGCGGAGATGCAGGAATATATGGAGTCGTGACGTGGAACGCGCGTTCGTTTGTGCTCGATGTGCTCGCAAACGAATACTTTATGCGTCCTACGCGCGATGTGAATCCTAAAATATGAAAAACCTGAAAGCCCAACGCGGAGGAAGTGATAACCGCCAAGTAACGAGACTTGAAACGTCGATACGAAGTGACCTCAAAACTGGGGAACCTGGCGAAGTCGAAATATGAAAATGGAACGGAGCGGACTTGGAAACAGCGGGGAATCCTCGAACGAGAGATCGAACGAGCCGAGTTAATCAGGAATACGGTCGATAAATAACTTTATCGTTTTCTCGCTTTTTTATTTACACCTTGCAGCTACCCTGACCGTTCTTTTTGACGACTTTTCGAATACTATCGTCCATCGAAACGATCTCCAAAACTTTGCATCCATCGTGTACTTTGTCGCTCCAAGTATTCCGTTCCCAATAAAAGAAAGCCAGCTTATCAAACTTCTACGTTAATTTCGTAGCTAGTTTGATCATGGAAAAGATAAAACCGACGTTTCGTCTAGTTTTAATGAAAATAAAAAAACTAAGTTACGACCGTATAAACGTGGCGCGCAATTTGGAGGAACCCCTCATGATTACAGCGAGGAGGGAAATAAAAAAAAAGAAAAAAAAAAAAAGAGGAAAGGAAGCGAGGCGCAGACGTTCCGGAATTGTGACCCATAAAAAGTTTCTGGCAAAACTAATAGAACAAGCAACTTGGCGAGAACTTGAGAAAAAATGGGCGCACGTCGCGGCCTATAACGTATCGACCTGTACCTGGATATTCCAAGTTTACGACACCCAATTAGTCTCGCTGTGACTTTCGTATCGGTTCTCGAGAAGTTGGCGAAACAACGCTTCCTCTCTTACGCGAGGAGGAAGCGACGCGCGAAAATTGGATTCGCATTCCGGAGAGCAATAATTGATACCACCTTCGCGTAGGTGGTAATCGCGGAAAGAAAGAGAATTATTTCAATTAGCGTATCGCCCCTCTGCTCGCGCAGTTGGTAAAAATCCGAGGGAATTCCAGTCGAGTCACGTACGCTTCGTCTGATTTTTAGCTTCGACCCTCGCGCAATTACCCTGGCCTACTAACACACCCTTCGGCAGACGTCGAACGTGCCGCTGCGTTCGCGTCGCTGGTGATCCCTTGAAATTTACCCGAGCAAGAGTGGCGAACAATTATCGCATTGTCCGCGAGAACGTATCGATCGGTCGTGGTTCTCGGTATCAGATCCGGCAGGAGAACACGCAACACAATCGTCCCCGTCCGCGGAAGCTCGTTAATTACGGAAAATAATTGCCAGCCCGGTCGAGGCAGACAGTCGGGGGTTGTCTGGCCTCGAGATAAGAATTCGAGACGACTCGAAAAGCGGGAGAGAGCGAAAGGGGTCGTCGAGGGTGACGAGTTTTTCTTTGCTCCGCCATGGGGGACGATCGGAAGGGGCGGGGGCGAAATTCATTTCCCTAATGGAGGAAGGAATATCGCGTCTAACGACGCCACCGACTAAACAACCCTTCGTCCACCCCTGCGGACTCATCCTTCTCCGTTTTCCGTCCCCCAACGGTGCAACGGATCGACTTTTAGGCAGCCAATTTCCGGGGTGCCTGGCAATTTTCTTCGACACTGTCGAGTGTAACTAATCACGGATAAAGGCGAAACGGTGTCGCGAGTATCTTTTAATTTCGATCGAAAAAGATTGAAAACGCCAAAAAGAAAACGTCGAATCCATGAATTTTGATCAGAACTCGAAACAGCGCTCGCGCGGAGTCGGATTACGGATTCATTTTTATCAGAACATCGACTATTCGGTTTTATTTATTTATTTTTTTTTTTGTTCGAATATTAAAAGCGATCCCGCTCGTCCGAAAACTGTTTCGACGCCGCGGCGAATCAATTTTAATCACCCCCCGCCCCTTCTCCCGATTTTTCCGCTCGAGATCGAACAATATTCGAGAGCGACCGATCAGCGGCGGCGGACTCATTAAAATTTATAGAGTTCATTAAATCCGGCACGATTTTAATTCCGCTGACGAACCCGCGCAGCCGCGTATTTGATCGGACAATCCACGATGCACCACCAACGTGGCCCGACGAAAAACCCGAGAACCGCAAACCGTATCGATTCGAACAGAATAAACAACGCAGCCGCCCCTCTAAATACTTTAAACGATTTCATTGCCAATTATCGCGATCTCTCCGCGTAAACAATCGTCTCTCGATCGAACGAAACACGTCTCGTTTCTTCGCGGAAGGGAGCAAAGATGTTCGCGGCAAACAGCGAAGGAACGCGATCGAGAATAATGCGCGAAAAGTATTACGTCGAACGCGGAGACGAGCGTGATTTGCCGTGGAACGAGAGCGAACGACGAGGCTGTATCATCGTAACGACGAAGGAAAATAGGAGAGGGTCGAAGCAGTTATCTCCGCGGAAGAAATTGCGTTCGGTTTTATCGCGCGGTTGCGATTGATATAGATTGATTCAAAGGTTTTCATGAAAGGCAAAATAGTCGTCGAAGGAATTCCATCTTTGCGCACTTAACGAATGCGCGAAAATAAATATTTATATTCCCCGTTGACTGTGAATTTTTCTCGCTGAGACGGTGAATCACTTAGGAAAGATCGTTAGCGAGACTCGTGCAAGTTTAACGATTGCGAGACGGTGAATACCGCGAGATTCGATCGCGATGACCCGCGAACCCTAGGAAGCGATGCTCGCGGCTGGTTTCGACGCTTCAACGAGTTTTTCAAGTCGTTGGCGAACGACCAGCTGATCCAGTTTCTCCGGGAACTTTCCTCGATTCCCATTCCTGCGAAGGGAACTTCTTCGAGAGGAGCAACAAAAATGCATCTGGTGGGTTCGAAGCACCGAATTTCATAAAATATCATTGCTACTTTCGACAGAAACGCATCGAGCGATCGTCATCGTTCCAAAGCAATCAACCCATTCGAAACAGTGCCAGTCCACGTGTCCGAGGCCGCCACAGCAGATCGTAAAATAAAATAACAAAAGACGCTGCATCTTCGTTGCCCAATTGGCGCTCGCCACTCGCTGCAACGGCGTGTTATTCCATCAATTATTATTCAAACCCCGCAACGGAATCGGCTCGGATACGCGTGGCTTCCCCATCGATATCCGATAGGAAACTTCAATAGCAATTAAGGGAGCGAGAGACAAGTGGACTTCTGTAACTATCGGATCGCGAGAAATTCCAGCCGTCTCCCAAGGAAAAAGCACGGGAACTTTCTGTTCATCTGAAAGAGCGAACGAGGTCGATTGGGACCGCTGTTAAATCGACTGGCTACAGATAACCGAAAGCTTAGCACGTAGCCGCGTTTACTTGGCCCGCCACGCCAGGGGAGAGTTACGTGGATAATAAACAAGAACGAAGGGTTAAATTCAGGCGCAGTCTTCCGCGAAATAGCCCGCGTCTCGACGAATACGAAGGAGAGGGTGGGAAAAAAAAATAACGCTCGTCGCGCTCGCTGACGATCGAGGAGCAACGTCGAGCGAACGATCCGGTAAAAGTGTCTGCAATCACTGACGATACCTTCGAGCAACCATCATGGTCGCGTTTAATGCTCGCGATTCCGCGCGTTGCGCATAAATGTTCAGAATTTCGATGCTTCCCACAGAGAGAAACCGACGAGGACAAACCGTGAATTGTCGACGAATTCGTGCAGTTCGAAAGAGATCGCGCAAGTTGATTAAAATTTCACGAGATAAAAATCGTGAAACTTTAATCAGAGAGCTACTTCTACCTCGTTCCCATTATGAAAGCCAGTATATTAAAGGGTGTACCGGCAGGAATTTTATTTCGAATAATAAAAGGTGTAGTAAAAAAAGTGATTGATGCTGTATTACTTCGTACTCCACAACATTCGCCTGTATCTGTTATTCGAGATAACAATGAAGTTCCAGGTGGACAAAGTTGGTCGAACACCCTGCGCGGTGTACATATACTACCCTCTATAATAGAAACGACATAGGAGCGGCCACAGTTAGCTTCCTGCTGCTCTAATTAAAGTTTCTGGATTTTTAATGGAAGAACGTACTGTTCCGTCGCACGTAAATATAAGTTTAGCTATTTTCTAGCGAAACTATAACCCAAAAAATGTAGAATTTAATTTCGATGTCGTGGAGAACCATCGACGTGTCGTGGAACCACGTTTTTCTCAAAGAGTCAAGTTTTAAACAGATATTATACCACGCTGAAGCATTAATTTGACGTTCGAATGGAAGACAAATAGAATATTTCCAACAACAGGTTACTTGCGCGACGAATTCAATCGAAATCGATCAGAATTCTTCTCGCGCCACGCCACAAATAACCATCCATCGTAAATGTCGCGCGCAACCCCTCGTAACATCCCCGAAAACCTTTTCCACGGCTGTCTCGAACAACCTTAACCACCCCTTCGCGATACATCCACGTCGATGAGAAAAGGGATCGAGGACGTGGGAATTTATTAAGACACAGCACGAAACAACGACAATGGGCCACGCGTGGCGCGTGGCGTCTCGACAATGGACGCGTTCTGACCAGAGAGTATCGTTCCAGAGGGAATCGTCCCTGGTCGATGAGCGAAACTTTGTCGACGCGTTGGGGTGGCTCTCGAAAAGGGGAGAGCGCGTGCTGGTAGCCACCAGCTGACAAATGGCTCTGTTTACAATGGCCCGAGAGCTGTGGGCATCGGCGATTATGCAGCCACCCCGTTCGAAACGGTGTAATGGCGAAAATCTATCCCTTAGACGGAGATAAGGCTCGCTGCGCTGATCTCCCTCGCAGCCTCTGTTTCTGGTTTTATTCCAGCACGCAAACATCCGACGTCTCTTCGGTTTAATCTAAAAGTTGAGAAGGCAAGAGTGGCCCTTTTTCCATTCACAGTGGAGTAACGAAGTAATGACGGAAGTCGTGTATCGGAGAAAGAAAATTGAACCCTTTGCCAAGCTGCAGCGACAGCGAGCAACGTTATCGAATAAATAGTTGCAATTGCGATTCCATGGACTGAATTTTTAGCATATAGTAGGAATAGACTCTCGTAGCTTTGCCAGCGTTGCGACTAGTCCTACCAAAGGTTAAAGTGACACTGAAGAACAAAGATACGTTGGTCATGGTTCGCTGGTCAAGCGGAACTCGCTCACGGTTCATCGAACCGGTAGGTTCAATAGAGACGTTATTGTTCCTCGTCTTCGGTTGGTTGACTGATCAATTACAGAACTGGCAGGAATTTTGAAGCCTGTACATGTATTTGGAGTACAAGAAAATTTGCACAACTTGCAGAATCCAGTTCTTCGAAACGGGTAGCTAGATTCGAATCTCGACCGACTCGCGGTAAAATTATCAACGATACTTCGTAATCACCAGGACGATCTTCGCTCGTTGTACTCCCGCTGCAAATATTCGGAGATACGATCGCGGATGATCCTCGAAAATCGGACGAAGCCAGCCGCGCGAGTCGGTTATTCGTGGCGCGTGTGACAATCTCGTGGGTCGCCTTAAATTCCATTCGAACCCAGGACTCGAAACATGAAAACGTCACGAACTCCGGGTTCGCGGAAGATTGAACAAGCCATGCAGAACGTTCCTGCAATTTACCGGCGGCGAGTAATTCTGCTACGAATTTCAGACAATTTAAATTGTCTTCCGCGGATGAAAGAACATTACGGCGTAGCGGGGACGCGGGTTACCCACTTCCCCGGTAAATTACTATCGTGAATCGCGGACTCCACCTTTGGGATGCAATTTACCGGGAATATAAGTCTTCCTGGTATCGACGCGCGATGCAGCTTTCAGGAATACTGTTCGATCCGTCGGATCTCGCGGTTCGTTTCAACACCTCGCGCGTTTTCAACTTGGAATGGTCAGACGTTGACAAAGAGACCACGAATTTGAAATCTAAGACACTGGACGGCTTCGTTAGCCACAAGCTGGCTCTGAATCCTCTTTATCGGGCGTGCAAGAATAATCGACGCTACCTTTGCACTTGCATCCCCTTCGTATCGACGGAAGGGTTACACGGCAAACAAATTCTCGCCCGTCCCACATTTTCCGCGAGACATCTCGCAACTCGATGCCATTCAGTCGACACTTTCAAAGAGATACCTGGCATACCTTTTTACTGGAACGCGATACGTCTCGTTCGCCAAGTGAAATGGCTCGAATTTCTGCTCCGCGAGATGTCTCGTCCACGGAAACACGATGGCATTGATAGAGAGTCGTCCTCTATTTTCGCCCGCGTTGGTAAATGATAATACATCGATCGTAGATACCGTCGATACGTAAAATACAGGTGGAAATGCATTGGAACGTTCGTCGAATAAATAGCAATAACCAAGCACGCTCCAAGACTCCTCGCGCTCCTCGAATGGGCGCGGAAAGTTAGCGGATATTAACAGAGAGCTCTGCTGGTGCAATCGCCAGAGATTAATTTCTCCATCCCCCGTGTCCCATTCGTTGTCGCGTGACAAAAGATCACGGGTAAATGGGTTTTAATAGAATAGCAGCTGAAACAAGACTCTCGCGGAGAGTCGACCAATTGTCGGCCGCGTGAAAGGCGTTCGAAAGGGCGAACGCTCCTCCTTTTTTCCCCCGTCGAGCCTTTCAATTCGATCGGAAAAAGTTTCCAGATAATCGACGACGGCATAATCTAAGAAGCGTGTACGAAACATCACGGTTGAACGAATTATCGACGGGTTTCTCGCTAAGCCCGAAGGTTGAAAGTTCGGTTATTTTCGTACTTCATTAAAGAGTCGATTATCATCGGCGGATGTCGCGCGACAGGCTTCTTCGACTGAGATTTTCACGCTGCTTTCTCTTCTGAAAAGAGGAAGAAACGTTCGTAAACTTATGAAAAGGAATCGCCATTATCTGCGCTGCGTAAACCGACAACGAAAAGAACTGTACTCGATTAAATCACGTTTCCACTTAAAAGTCTACCAGCAGTTTATGCTAAAAGCGCTGATAATAACTTGAGAAACTCGCAGCTATTTTAATCCTATTGGGAAGGAAGTAATTTTCTCTTTTTACGTACAAAGATACAGTCTTTGAAAAAAGAATGTAAGTCACGAGAACCTCGCACGGTTATTTAAAGATTTCGAAGGAAAATTTCCTGAGAAACAGCCCCGTCGTGGATTAAAACGTCCGATTAATAAGCATCGATCTCGCGCAACAACGACAAGTAAATAACTAGTACGTAACGACTAATTACAGCCATCCATTACGTTATTCTATTTATTATACAGTGTTTATCACTCACCAGAGCAGAATCCGGACCGAACGCATTATAAATGCAAATGAATCGGCCGCATTGTTCGCTGAGCACGCGTATAACACCGTGTGCGAACAATTAAATCCCATTTTATAATGTACATACAGTAATTGCACGTCCAAGCAGATTTTTCGTATTTATTTCCCATTAAAATCCATTTCCATTTTCTCGCGCCAATTATACATTCCTCGATCGATCGCTTACGAACCACCCCCACACGCGCGTATATCGAAGACGTTGTTTCTATTACGGAGCTTCGAAGCTATTATCGAATAATCCATCCATTATTCGATGGAAACGGAAATTAATTTGCTCCCAACCGCGTTCCCTCGTTTTTCTCGCGTCACACTGTAAATGGAACGCCTATCGTCGTCGCAGTATCGATCCAAGCGTGTGTACCGACACCACTAGCGTGTACGCTAATAATTCACCGCTATTTAAATACGAAACACTTCGCGATCGCGATCGAACGAGGAGCACGCGTCGCGTCGAACGTCCGAGGACGACTGAACCTCGTATTAACCTTGAACCGCGATCGCTCTTGCTCGATCGCGTTCTCCGCGAAAACTTTGTTTTCGAAGCACGCGGTTACGCGCACTGTGCTCTTTCCACGAATTTTCGACCAGGTGCGATCATAACAACAAACGGATCGGCTCGCGTTCTTCTAGTTTCTCAGCATCGCGATTGTTATTCACAGATAATCGCAGAAATATTCCTCTTCGCTTCGTTAGAGTTCGTTAAGCAGCTCCATGGTTTCCTCTCTCTCTTATTACTGCATAGATAACAGAGCTTTTACCAAAGGTATTAGGATGACACAGCCGCAATTGCGGTTTCCGCGTCGCCAAACGTTCCATGGCGGCGTGTCAGGTCGACATGCTAAACCGCAAGATTCACTCTCTGAACCGCGATTCCCGTACTTGAGAACGTAACACCGCGACCGTCCCAAACGCAGATATTCTCTACGCACCCTCAAAGAAGGTAAAGCGATCGTAGAAATATTGTTTCTATCGCCAACGTGCAAGAGGAGCCGAGCGCAAAGGTTGAAATTCGTTTTCTATTGGAATCGAGGAATAAAGAAGCGCGGAGAGGTAAAGAAAAGCGGGACGATGATTGTTAAAGGCTCATCGTCCGCGCGGACGATCCCTCTCAGTTGCCCAGGGGTTCATTTATCTAGGAAAGGCTAATGCGGCGAGCGAAGAGGGGATTCTTTTGAGCGGATAGGAAACTGCAGCCCCTACCTGTTCTGTTGTTCGTCGACAGTGACAGACGGGAGGGTTGTTAGACGCTGGCCGAGGCAACGGGGTTGCTCGCCCCGTCGCGATGCTCACCGGCCCTCGAACCGCTCGAGACCGGCCAGACCCTCTTTCGCGTCCTTTGATCTCCCAGCAAGCCCCGAAACGAGCGCTACGCCATGCTCCTCGGTCCTGTTCGATTCGCCCCCTGCCTCCTCCTGCGGCCTACGCATGCCAACAATTCTGAAACCAGCACAGACACACAGGGGTTACGCGAAAACGTGGAACCAACCTGAAACGAGACGGTAGAAATGAATTCTTCGAACGAATAGAGAACATTTTCTGGAATTCGTCTCGTTACACGATGCAAAGCTCGAAGCAACTTTAACGTCGAGAAGAGAAGGCTTCGTCAGTCTGCAAATCTGCGATCCTAAGCGCTAAAAGTTCCCAATAATGGCGTACGCGTTCGAATGATCGGGGACAGAGCAACGGTCTCTCCCTGTTCCCTCGATAATTACGTCCACGTTGAATAAATTAAGCGGATACATCGGACGCTTCAATGGCTGTTTCGTAACACCTTCATTATTCCTTTTATCATCGGCACATCCAGGAACAAGGGAGCCCGTCGCATAATAACAATTATTAACCCCTCCTTTGTCCCCCGCCTCGCGGCCCTCCCCGCGTTTAATGTCCCTCTCATTAATATCCAAGGATTCCAGCGTGCGGTTCTGCCACGCGAAGCATCGGCGCGGGGTTGTAATAACTGTCAGGTGTCGGGACGTAATTACCAGCAGCTTGCGAAAGCAACACCGGTCGCCAGTTTCGAGAGGAAGATTTGTTTCGTTACGCGCGGAGAATCGTGACGGGTGAAACAACGGGCGTACGTTCCAACACCCTCGGAATCTCAAAACTTGGGCGACGACACGCTTGGCATTATAAGTATCGACGGCTACTTATGCTTTTCTATACTGGTACTGATACTTTAAATACGCAATTAAGAGAAAGGAGCCGAGTCAGAAAAAATACTGTTCACCTCTGTTAGAGGTTGCCACCACCCTTAGCATCAAGGTGTTTCGTCGTCCCTTCCCTACGAGTGTACCAGCAGTACTGGAAGGGATGACGAAGCGGCTTCTAGAGGATTATTAGCCCTCTACACTCGGAGAGGGCATCAGCACTGATTAGTGATTACAGAAATCGAACTTTTTGAGAAATGCGTTTCCCTCGAGTTTACTCAGTCCCCCCACTGTTGCGGGTGGTCCTTCGAGAATAGCCACATTTAGGTGCAATACAAAGGAACTTGAATCAACCCCTACAAGGAAAGCTAACAAACCCTTATCTGCTGCTCTGATCCTGAAGCCCGCCAACGCAGCCTCCTATTATCTCTCCTCGCGTGCTCTCCACGGGACTAGGAAGCTAGCGAGCGAGACATAAAAGTAGGTCTAAGGTACATATAAGGAAGAAGAAGGCAACATCTGGCTCGCTCGCTCGCTCTGGCTACGACACGCAGACTCGACCCATCTTTGGGTCAGGACGACTAAGAACGTGCTCGCTAAAGGGCGTAACTTTTATCGGCGAGCAGCTCGACTTCGCGAACCGGGTTGTTACAAGGGGCGTCGTCTGACGAGAGGTTCGAAGTCGTTTAAACTTCCACGAGGGTTTGACGCCACGACGCCACTTACACCGAATTGCCTGGAGCGTCGTTCCCGGGGAAAATAAAGCGGCAGCAGAGGGTTCGAATGCATTCATCGCCTCGACGCGCGAAGCTTTCCGCGTAAGAGAAAGCTAAGCTGGCTTGGCTAGCTTCTTATAATTGCTCCTCGTGGAAAAAGAAGCTTGGCGGAGGATGATCAGTCTTTTGGATGTTCTTGGCTGTGTGCAGTTTTTATTAACCCTCTGAGGGGACGTCGGCATTGATCGGTGATTGCAGAAGTAGCTTTTTGAGAAATGCATGGCTAACGTCGGAGAAGGATCCGATTGCAAAGCCTTAATTGCTCGCGTATGAATTAAAAAGAAGAATTTGGCAATAAAAGTTCGATAAAACTGTTCCGGAAGCGTTCAAATACTTCTCGATGGGAGTATATATATTCGTAGCGCGCCTAATTAAGAAAGATTCGATTCAAGTAGCGCAACAACTGCGGACTGCTCCGCAGCGATCGAGTACTATTCCGAACGAAGCGACTATCCGAGAACTGTGCACGCTCGGCAGAGTTTCCAGTGATTTTCATCCGATCCCAATTATTTTTATCGTTAGTATCGGATACGATACTGTTGGTAATAGATATTCTCCTAGGGCAAGATATCTCCCTATTAGGTATCAATTATTCTTAATTGGAGCATGAGGGATTCCAACAGCAACGGAAGGACGCCGAAAAAGTGAATCGCAACGAGAACGCTGAACGATTGATTCCAGCAATTAAAGGTACAACGCGAATACACCAGGAAATGGTTCCAACGATGACAGAGAAGAATCATTTTCAACTTTGAGACCATATTTGACCTAGTTTCTTCAGCGAATTATGGAATTATCAATACTAAGTTAATTACGAAATATGCGAAGGCTCTTCAATTAGCAGCTATTTCAGAAATACAGGGAAACTAAAGTAAAGTTGTGGATGCAATTGGTGAACGCTGCGATGTCCAATAGAATTTTATAGACGCGTAATTAGAGCTGTATGGTCTGTAATTGATGTGAAATAGGTCGTTACGCGCGAGAAGCCGCAGTAACACGTTAAAATTGATCAATTCGGTGAAAATAGGTAAACACGCGATAACAAGGTTTAGTATTTTATGTATCGAACACTATATTCAATGTTCGTACCAACGCGGCGCTGTTCAAAGATCATTTAGCACCGGCTCATAATTGTGGAAACACGTCGCTCGTAATTATGTTGGATGCCACCTTTTGATTACTGCGCGTGTCGCCAGACCACTTATTTGCCAAAAATATTATTCTATAATCATTCTCGTTGAACATCCCATTTCGAACCGAAGAAACAGAAATTTTAGAGCAAAGTTCCTTAAAAACTGTTCCGCGAGGAGATAAGTTTGGAGAACACTGTTTCAGAGAAATAATCCCATCTGTAGAATTAATTCGCTTCCATATTAAACTCGTGTTACATTAAAAACAAGAGGAACCGTGCGAGTAAACGCAATCACGGAATGACAAAACGGATGACAACGAGCTTAACGCGACGTACGATTCGAGGAACGGGGCGATTAGACGACGAAAATATTTCTTTAGCTTAATTCAACCGGCTACACGTGAAATTTCTAATGGCATTAAGGTCTTACGGGCACGTCGCAGACCTGTCTGGGGATATTTCACGCGGGCCAGGATAATTCATGACCGCATCCTGTGGAACCGGTAATATTCCTGGTTTTCCCGTGACGCCTTCCACGATGTAAATCATCCCCTTCAGCCTGGTTCGAGCCGAGGTCAGGTAAAGTGGATGGAAACCTCCGGACGTCGTTTCTCGAGAAATAATTCCCAGTCGCTGGACGTCTCTTCCGTTAAAAAAGTTCGATCCGCGGATCGCGACACTCATCCACGATGGCGGACGGAAGTTTGTCGTCGTTCCGTTCGAAGACGTACGAGGAGACACCGCGACTTTGGAATCTCGGACGAGGGTGGATACCAATGATTTATCGTCGCGTTTCTCGGACCTTTTATTCGGATTACGACAGGTATGCACTCGCGTGCGCTAATTGCCAGCCCGGAATTACGAGCGAAAGAGGATTCGATGGGATTCCAGTGTTTATGAAAGATGGATTGTCGAGGGAGAAAATGTTTCATTTTTCCCTTGTCTTTGTTTAACCGTTCGCACTCGGATGTCCGTAAAGTCCATTTTCCGGAAGGGAGCCGAGTGCAGAGGGTTAAAAAATGGGGGAAGGTGGTTGTTACGTATCGCTGCAGCTTTCAAATTCTGATATCTTAGGACGATTCGAGGCGAGGAAAAGTATATAGGTCGAACGTAGATGTGTACACCGATACTTGGGGAAGGAAGAAGCAGATCTTGGAAAGAAAAACGACGAAAGTCAACGCGAAATGGCGCGGTATTGTTGAAATAGTAAAGCATTCTTCGATCCGACTAGGCGAGGGCGCAGCCCCATAGCGGATCCGTATAAAAGTACACGTGTGCGACGATACGTGTATCGATTTCGCGAGAAAGGAGCCAGTGATACCACTTTCTCAGCGCGCATCGAAATCATCCCCCGTACTGTGCTGTCGGAAAAGAAACGAAATCAATTCGCTGGCAAATTTCGTTGGAGAATTTGAAAAACTCGCTAAATCTGCTTCGACTGCGATATCAGATTCCTTCGGAGCAAACTCGCTGAAACTTCAAAGGAATTCGTCGTCGAATTCGCATTCGTATGGTCGCGAACCGAATTCAAGGTTTAATTAAACACTTGGAAATTGTTTACACGGGATCGCACCGCGAGGAAATTCATTAGCAGCGGACCATTCAGCGGCATATAAAAATACGTAATTTCCCTCGGAATATTCAATTAAGCTCCCTAAGGGAACGTAAACGTGACAAACAATGCCGATGCTCCTGTTACGAAAACCACGAACCTCCATTGTTGCGAAGTAACCAACCGCAAATTGCTCGACTGCTGTTCAAATTTTTCCTTCAGCTTAATTAACCGATTCGAGATAACGGGAGTTGTACGAAACGTATGATGCCAGGCACAAAAGAGTATCTTCTTTACAGCCAATACGGAGTATCGCATTCAGATACTCGAACAAAGGGTTAATTTTTCGTATTTTATAAACATCGTTACAAAGAATTTTTCTAAAGAGAAACTATCTCTCGAGGGTTAACGTCCCTGGAAACGCTCGCAGCCCCGCGTACGGGCGCGGTCGTTCCATTGAAGACAGAGCCGGTTCGTTTGCTCCCGGAATCCTCGCAACATGCGGCCATTGCTCGCTCCAGAGATGAATTATTGGAACGAACGCCCAGGAGGAAGGTCGCAGAGGTGGTGCAACGGGCGTTCGATTCGCCGTTGAATAACGGGTGCGGTTCGTTCGTTCGCAATATCCTAATGTCCTATCGAGTTCTCGCGGCCCTCAGCCTGGCCAACAGGATCCGTGGACCCCGGAACTATGCGTCCTACATCCGCTCGCCACGAATGCCAGTGAATGCGTTTCCTTTTTCCTTCGAGTCACGTTTTAATCTCGATTTCGTAATTTTATGTTAGATAAAATTCGATCAAGTTCGAAGAGCATTTGGATTCGAGTTACGAGGAAGCGAAGAGGGAAATTTAAAGGAAGGAATGAATAAAGAAGTAATTTTTACCAATTTCTCGGCCATCTTTCCACGGTTCCCCTCGGCTTAACCGTCTGACTGCGAGGGCGTAAAAGTTCGAGGAACCATTTCGCGAGCTGTAAAATCGAGAAGCTCAGCAGCGTTCGAAAGGCGAGCCTGACGATTCACCGACATTAAAAGTTTCTAGAAGAACGTAAAGGATCGCGCGGATATTAGCAACAAACAGGGGAAACATTCTCCTACGAGGAAGTTTTCTAATTACGGTTAAATCTTACAGTCGACGGTGGAATCGGCTTAGCTCGCGACTAAGGCTTTCGACGAGTTCTAACTAAATTTTCCGAGTTAACTGCCAACGAAACTTCGTCTCGAAAGTATCCATCGCGATTTATATGTATATTTGCGAATGGAGTTAAGCCAGCGTTTGGAACCGCGTATGATAAACAGTTTAAAAACCGTGTTTCCTTTCGATATCCAGCCAATTAACTCGACATCTCCTCGTATCGCCGCCACATTCTCTCATCTCGAAAGTATTTATTCGAGTTCGTTCGACTCCCTGAATTGTAATTGCTCGAAACACGATTCAATTTCCAAGACGCGGCTGCAGAAATTGCGATTCGATATCATCGCAGTCCCCATCTGCAGCTATCCGAATACAAATAACGCGATGAACGTTACACGATTACTCGTCCCATAATTGTATCCGATCGCTCGAATCCTGCGAAAGTCGCAGGCGGTTCTTCCCTCTCCGACGCGATATAATCCCAAGTCCTGTCGTCAAATTGTCAGTTATCCAACGATAATGAAGCGTACGCTAATTCTAGCGCGGCTGCGGGGATTGCTGTCGGATTACAATACGGACGAGCGTGATTACATAAAGCTAACGAGGCCGAGACACGCTCGAGGCAGAAACGACACTCATTGCTGGATATCGTCGATGCAGCGATGCGTTAGATTCGGCCGATAATAGTATTTGAAGCGTGCGATATTCCCGTGCCCGACGTGTGTCAATCAGCCCGCGGATCAGGCGCGGGCAAATATTTGAATTGGAGATCGCCTATCGGGGTCGTTGAACCCTTGGAAAATAATTTTACGCGTCCGCGAACGAGCGTGAACACGCGAGTCGTCCAAAACTACTGCTTCGCGGAACGAGTACTGCGATCCGACTTAATTTTCGTCAACCTGTTGAAGGGAACACGTCCATCCGCGATCTAAACGAGGAATTCGATCGAATACTTCCGGTTGCGCGCGTGCTGCGGAGGAATGTCGCCGCGAGAAAGTTGCTCGAGTAGTTTTCGGTGAATTTAAGAACGCGAACCGATACGGAACACGTTGCGCTTGTTCCGCGATGTTCGAGCAACCACTCCGGCGATAACCGTGCGAAATAGTTTCGTCTCTAGCCTGGCTGCATCGCCACGAGCGTGCTTCCTACACCGCTGTTAAACTACCTGCGCAAACAGGTCAAGGAAACACTTGAAGAATCTAATAATGGCGGATGGAAAAATAACTCGGCGCTGCGCGAGATACTTGGCCCGTAGTTCCTTAATGACTTTGTCAACTATTCGCGACGCGATGCTCAAATTTTTAGCAAAGGGAACGTCCTCGCGTCCACGAACGAGGCGCCGTTGCGTCTTCCCTTCTTAACCCTCTGAGAGGACATCAGAAATGATGGAGCAGAGGAGTCTAAGATGGAGCAGAGTACAGAGTATTCTAAGAATCCCTAGAACTCGTCTAGTGTTAAAAAAAGCTTCCAATTTGGAAAGTAGAAAGCAGAAATACCGCGTTCGTCGCGCGAACCGCGTAATTATCGAGGATCAGCCGCGAGAACGCGAGGAAAGACTGCGTCCCCTTCGAGGATCGCCTGGAGACGCGTGGTGTTGGTTCAATTTCGCGAGATAAAATACTCCCGTAGGAGCAGGAAAGGATCCGCGATGGAACCGAGCGAGTCGTAACTTCGCAATCAAAATTTCTCGGGACTGCAGTCGAGGAAAACCCAAAGGAGGAAAAGATTTACCCGGAGCTGGTTGGCCGGGACGAAATATTAAAGGCGGAGGGGAGGAACTAAGAGAACGAACCGTTGTTTAGAGCATAGGAGACGAGGGGAGAAACGGGAGAGCCCGTACGTATTCCTAATAAAGTAAAATACCGTCTTGCCCATCGCTTCCGCGAGTTCCTCTCGCGGGACCCGCGCTATATAATTTCCCAGCGTCTACGAACGCGCTGTAGACTTTTCTTTTTCCAGCGTACGTGCGCCCACTTTATTTCTCGCTGAAATTCCTCGACCTGTTCATTAAAATTCCACGTGTTTTACGACAACTACCGACGAACTTGTCTCGCTGCTTCCCTTTACGAGCGGAGATTATTTTCGAAATTGGATAACTCGCCTCTGCCCGTTCAATTTACTATCATCTTTTAATGCCGAGCTATGCTCGCGATACTTTTACTCCGATGTCCTTCTTTGCTCGATTCTCAGTGGAATTTCTGTTGCTTAATCCGTTCACTGCAAACTATGAGATGTCTCGTGGTAGTCGTACCTTTCGATCTTGGATTTCACTGCTTGGTTTCATCAAATTCTTGGCGCTATCCCTGATAATAAATCAAGTAACGCGTGGGAACGAAAATATTTGAAGTTCTCAAAAATATCAAAGGTCTTTAATAAACTTGGGACACACCGATATTCCAGCGAGTTGGCATCCAGAACAAAGCGCTCTAAATTTGTCTGGCAGGGAATGGGTTAATCGCTCCGCGAAATTTTACTACTTTTATCGCAAAGAGATTTCGAACGTTTGCAGGATAAATCGAGAGAATGAGAAACGCGAATATTGCGGGGCGAGAGCGTTTGAAGTGAACGAGGTGCGAACGTTTATAATTGCGAAGATTTGATTGCGAATACCGAAGAATGAAAACTTTTCATACTCTACGAAAAGAAGTATCTCGAGGATGATCCGTTTCATCCGGTATATTTGCAATTGGTAAACATTCGAATGCAACTGCTGCAAAGACTTGGCTGGGACCCGGGGTATTATTAATCCCTAGACAAACGCTAGCTAACGAAGGACTGGGTTGTGTACATAAATGTAGGGAGTGCGCAAAGTCGGGATTGCTCGGGTAAGTAATCAATCTCGCAGGAGCAGCACGTGTTACGTTCCTTATCATCGATATACACGGTTCTGAATAACGTCGCGTGTCGATGCGTCACTGAAATTGATCGAAACGCTCGTTTGAACGACGTCAGCGTCCGCGTCTATCCGCGCGATAAATAAATTACACTCTGCTTCGAACGAGCCGTCTTTTCGCTATTTTGAATACCGAAATTCGAGTAGAATTCTAAAGCCAAACGGGTTCTCGCTTCCCAGCTAATATCGTACATTCGTCGCTCGAATTAAAACCGACTCCACCGTCGAAGACACTCGCGTCTCGACCGTGGTCGATATTCCCCAACTTCGATATTAAATTCTCAAGAACGGACTCGCGAGTCAACAGCCACGCATTGAAACGTGTACGGGGAATAAGCTAGTTTAAAAAGTAATAAACAAAAGGCGGTGGCTCGAAATTGCATTTAAAGACAAACGAAATCGTCGACCAGCCCGGGCGGGGCTGTTCAGATCCGCAGGCTCGATTAAAAGCGAGGGCTACCCTTGGAAAATGAACGAACGAAAAGACGAGGAGTGCTCGCGTTGCGAGTGCCTCGAAACGAACGGAAACGAACGGAAACGAACGGAGGAGAGAAAAGAAGGAGCGGATGAAAGAAGAACTATTCAATTTTCCACGATCATGCAAAGTTGAGGACCGCCCAGAAAGACGCGAAAAAAACGCTAGCGGCTGGCCATTGGTTAATTAAACCTCGCAGCGAACCAGCCTTTTTGTGCGATCGAACAGCGTTTGAAATTACGCGTAAAGGAACTAAATAGATTTGCTTTGTTCGGGACGAGGCGATGCGCGCGGCAGACAATCGGCGCAGCTACGAGGAAGCACAATATCTGGAGCCAGCCAATTCGGCTACGAACTTTCTTTGAAGTCTATCGCCCCGAGAATTAAAGTGCCACCCATTCAGCGACTGACTCGATTCACCGATCTATAACTCTGTACAAAGTTCGTCGCTTTGGAAACTGGGGGTCAAGCGCCTTCGATTGCGCCAGGGTTCGAGCTAATTCTTCCACGGCCACTTCGAGGCAGGCTCATTCCTCGAGCAGAGCTGTTCAGATCGAAACGAGCAGCACGATATTAAATAGATTTGATTCTGCGAAAGTATAGACGAACAACTGGAAAGCGTTCGATTGCAATTAGGCAAATTGGTAGATGGATTTAATAGGCTACTGAAAGCAAGATTACTGCTTCGCACTCGACGCTTTTCCAACAATTCTCCTATTGCTGGTGAAAGTTAGCGATAGAAGCGATTACCAAGCAATTTCCCAGCAACCGAAACTTTCCATTTCGGTAGAAAGTTTTGGGGAAACGTGCGTTTTTCAAAAAGTTGCGGTGGAATTAGTTCCAAGTGCAAAGCTTCGAATCCTACCAAACGAAAGGATTACAAAAAAGTGCAACAACATTGTCACGTGCAGAACACGTGGGAAGAATGTAAACAAACGCAAAATTGGTCAACGTTAACACGGAAAATGAAACGAGCAACGCGATAAACGATACCGCAGTAGTTAACAGCGAAATAGGTCGGCCAATCGGGTTAAGAGAGTTTTCTGGCAACGGATCGAATCAGAAGATTAGACAACATTATGGGACGTAATTAAATTTGCAAATGGACACAGATTATCCGTTTTGCAACAAAATCAGCACGCAGTGGAACTGATTTACGGATAATGTACGTTTCGACGAATTTAGTGAACGCTGAGGACTTGGTAATCAGGACGTCAACCATTTCCTACGATTAAGTCCATCGTCGGACAAAAGGACGTCCCAGAAAGCAGCCCAGTTAAAAGGACATTGATAAAAGTGAACTTTCTGCGAGTAACTCGCCCGAAGGAAGAACGCTGCAGCGAAATTCACTTAATTCTATTCACTGCTGTTTTAACACGTTTTTTAAGGAAGTTGTACGCATCAACGCTTTTATATTAAATCCAGAAGTTTGATGCTTTAGCCTTTAAGCTCCTGTCCGAGAAAAAAAAGGAAATAAAATAACGCAAATCCGTGGCGAACTTTCCGCACCGCTTCTTCTTACACTTAATACTTTCTGAATAACAGGAACCTTGAGGGCGAGTTTCACCAAGACATTTACCTCGTCGGGAGACTCGGCTTTAATGCAAATTTAAGTGCCGCGATATTCCTCTTTCTCTAATTACTGTTTTAAAGTAGCGAGCCTTGTCTCGTTGTCAATAATGCAAAACTCGCGATGCTTGTCTCTAACTTTCCATGCCATTGTCTAATACTACGTGTCCAGCAGATTCACAGAAACGTTATGCATCGACTGTGAAGGAAATAAAATGGAAATGTGCATCAGACGCTTCTTTTTCACGTGAAATTCCCAGCTGGTGAAGCGGAACTTAAAATGTGACCAACTGCGGAGGATTAACGATGCGATCAAACGCATGAAAGTATCCATGGTACCTCGATATTACGCGAAACCAACCTCCACAAAGAAATGTGGTCTAAGAAATCGTTCCATCGATCTTGCCTACCCACCAACGCGTGCTACACAACTCCCTAAATCAGTGTTTCCCAACCTTTTTTGTGCCATGCCCCGCCAAAACCTTTCTAAAATTCTTACGCCCCTATACGTACGTGTATTCTGAACTGAAACACGTATACGAAGTAACTTTGAAGAAAGATTTGAGAGCAAACAGCGAGAGAGCGCACAGATAGATAATAACGACCGCTCGACAATGCAAACGCTCCATTTTTAATAACCCTGAACCGTGAACCATCACGCTGTCCTTTCTTTTCCCGTTGGCAACACTTTGCGCGCGCGCGAATCACGCAAAATTCAAATCTCAATCCCTTTACATAAACTAGTGGACCAGTCGCTAGTATTCCTAGAGAAGCGATATTTCAAATTTCAAATCGCCCCGCGTTGCGAACCGCTGCCCTAAATAACGTTGACTTTCAATTTACATTTCCAATAATTCAATTCCATGAACAGTTGCGCAGCTAGCTGCGCCCGCAACGTACGCCACGTACACAGCCGAACACGTGTTACGTGAGCTAGGGTATCGTATAAAGGAGAGCGGATTCGCGAGACGAAACTGGAATGCCGCCAGCTTTCCATGTTCGATGATTTCGCGTTAAACTTTCAGCGTGGCCGCTCGCGAGCGAACTATTTAGCGAAGCGACGATGAACCGACGACGGCGCACGTCCGTCGTTGCATTATGGAGAAGACGGTACGCGGAAGTTGTTCTATAAAAGTACGCGAAGGAGTAACAACTGCGTCGACTCTCAGGGAACAGAGGAACGCTTCTATGGGAGCCGTTCTTTCCCCACATGGACGAGCAACTTTTTCCCACGTACGCTTCGATGCCCCGTAATTGGGGGGTTGAACGCGCGACGAACAACTTTCGAGAAAGTCCTAGGTGCATGCGACGGTTTACAATGAAACGCAGCCAATTTTATACAGTCAGCGATAGAAACCATCTTATAAATCTGTTACAAATAATAATTTCATACGTTTAACGTTCTAAATATGTTGTATATCCTATATACTGCTCCTATAAGGTTAGGTCCGGAATATGTCTGACCATGCGTTGACCATTTCCCCTTAGACACTCTGTTTCTCTCAAACCCTAACCTATACATACACTGCGATATGCTGTATCGTGTAACGAAATGAATCGAGAGAATTATACACACAACACGTTCTCTTTCTCTCTCTCTCTCTCTCTCTCTCTCTCTCTCTCGACCAACGTGTACCAATTCATATTTACTTAACGCGTCATACGCGCACGATAAGCGTTACATATTTACCGCAGCGATAAAAGAGATTGAAATAGGCGGTCCCGTGACTATATTTAGCATCGCGTATTTATCAGCCACCGAACGTGTGTCGTCGGGTTGGGACGAGAGCGGAAAGAGTATCCGATAACGTTACTCACATGTCTCTGATGGGTCGTTGTAACGTGCGCAGCACGCCTAATCCTGGTCGGAACGGGGAGAAAAACGGCACACACTCTTAGCACTGATTCGAGCACACCAAACCAGTTCACACCAGCCGAATAATCGCACGAAAGATCGGCAACTACTCCGTGGGATCCCATCCAGGAGGCGAGGAAACGAGAGCGGAGTCACTTGGTCTCCATCGCGCGGTTTCCGGTTCGTCCGCGTCACCCGGACAAGTTCATCCTTTCCTCCTCTGCCTGCGATACGGTTCACCGTGCATAACGCTCGACGTCGAACGTCCTCTCTCTCCTTTATCCGTCTACGATAAAACGCGCGCGGTTCGATCCTCCGCGAGTAACGCGGATGCCCTCATCGTTTCCCGCGTTCCGACGCACAAGGGGACGCACGCTTTACGCGGCCGTTGGCGGAAAAATCGCGGCGCGAGGTTCGTCCGCCGCGAGGTGGCCACGAAACGAGGTTAATGGTACTCGAGATGCTCCGCACAGGCTATCTCGCACACGTCGTTCCCGATCAGCTGCGAAAGTGTACTGGTACGGCCGCGAGAAATCGGTACACCCCGATAAACCACCGATCCTCGGTCTTCGTAAACACCAGGGACGACACTTACAGTGTATAACCCACTTTCCATCGACGTCGTACTCCTCGTCCACGCACGTACTCTGGCGCTCAGCATCCGCCAGATTATCGTCGGACTTCAGCTCGTTCCGCGCCCCGTCCGTCAGATTCACCCGTTCCCAGTCAATTTCCGACGCTGCCACTCGAAAACGACCAGCTGACAGCGACGAGATCGCGACGAGCAAAACAGCCCTCGCCTTGCCACCGTTCACCACCGATACTAAGGGCTCGTCTCGTCCCCATTACCTTCCCATGATGCGTTGTTTCCGATCGTCCCTCGCCGGGAGCGACAACTCCGTGCACATCGCGAACGATCCACCGCGTTGCGAGACACGGAAACGGCGAACGTGCGACCAGAGTGATGCACACATCGAATAACCTCGCGCAGCCAAAATGGTGGACGACACTCCCGTGTTCCGCTTTAACTCGGTCGCCCGCCGCGTCCTTGTCCTCTCACCGCCGCTAACGATCCTCGAAACGCGGCACCGTTCACCGAATTCCCAACCACCAGCACGGGCTCTCGAACGAAATCGCACACTATCGGACGGTCGGAACGAGGAGATACGATCGAGCGGAACGACACTGGAACCGCCTTCTGGTGCACAACACAACACACCACCTCCGTACGCGTAAAGTGGACCACCCGGCTGGTGCCTTCTCGCCTACGTTCCCTCGGTTATACGTCCGTTCGCGCTCGTCCCTCAGAAGCCAGGGTACCGTTCGAAGGGTCCGAAAAGGGCCTTGGCCCGGTCACCTGATCGTGGCGTGGAAAAAAGCTCCACGAAAGACGGCAGCGTCGTCGACAGGCTCCTCGCTGAGGGCATTCCAGCGCAGGCAGGGTGGACCGAAACGAACGCAACGTCATCTGGCGACTAAGCTGTTGACCCGACGACCGCCATGGCCGCGCAACCGACCCTCGCGTCAATAACAATCGAGTCGCACGCGACGCGCGTCCCGCTGCACCGTTCGCGTCGCGACACGCCGACATCGTCATCCCTTTCCTCGATTCCCGTCATATCGAGAACGATACCAACCCCTGTGCACGATCCAGACGTTTACCGTTCACATGCGAACTCGCGGTTTCGTACGCATTCGATTAACCGCGCACCACCAAACTACAGGGGGCGGCTGCGCGATTCGAACTGAACGCAGCCTCGCATGGGAGCCGCGACCCGATCACGGAAATACCCGAGACCGTACGAAAACGGTTTCCTGTACCATCTCCTCGATCGTGGCGACATCTGCGAACGATGCTTCCAACTTTCGGTTAAACAACCCCAATTTTAGGGGTTGAACGGTATCGCATGGTAATGCAGCGACCTGCACCAACGCGAACCAAACAAACGTACCTCTTATTTTTTTCCTTTTTACGATTCGTGTGTTAAGATATATTCGAAAGATGCAAAAAACCTTTTCATTAAAAATCTGCGTGTTTCGATGTACGTGTGGTTTCGTAATATTTAAAATTCCCGTCGCGTCCTTCCTCTTCTTCTCCCACCCAATCGATTGAAACTTTCTCCTCTGTATCCATCTGCAACATTATGTTAAGTTATTACACTTCGCCCCTCCCTATCGCTCAACAGTTACGATATCTTCGTCAAATTACTATTACTTTTTATACGTAAGCTTAACAATGTTTAAGTATGTTAACTGAATTAATAACACCTACTGGCTCTTCGATTAAAGACCGGAGATAACGCAACTCGTTATCTTTTTCTAGTTGCAACTGTCTACGTTCCTGACATCTTCTATAATTTAATAACCAATATCCAAGATAACTAACTGGATCGCGAGGTTTCTTCGACACAATCTCCTTAATTGCCATCGTTAAAGGCAATTTAAAATATTTTCTTAACCATTTACCATCGTAAGACAATTCTAATTCACTTATCGAACCAGTGGAACTTTGCTCTTTGCTTTCTTCTTCTTCCACTCTATCTTCGGCGTCATCTTTTAAAGCGAAACAATCTTTTGTGATGATTATAATGAAAATAATCATCTTAAACGTATGCTCGGAAGTATGTTATTCAACTTACTTAAGACTTTTTTAAGAGTTTCGTTAATCTTTCGATCATTATCGTTAAAATTCGTAGAAATTTTCTTGATCTTATTAGTCGTTTCGTTACACTTCTCTGAACTTGTAATTAACGGTAAGCAACCTAATTGGTTACGGTCTGGCATCAGTGCGGTTAGCAACTCTTTCGCGTTTACTTTACTGGCAATATTATGATACCGAATTATACGTTAATAAAATTTATACAGGGTAGACTGAAGATGAAAATATACTACGAAATGAAAATTGAAGATGAGTTCATCTTACCCTTCGTCTCCATAAACGTGAGATATCTGTCCCCTTTTCTTGACGAAAACGTTCAAAGGATCTGGAATGCTTGTGTCGCTCAACACTGACCGTTCCTTCTTCATTTTTGCACGATCCTTACTCTGAAACGAACACACGATATTTGAAGAGGATCGAAGAAGAAGAAGAGAATGTATAATATTATTAATATTATCGCGGATTTGCAACGAAATTTGCAACGAAACAACATCGAATCGCCAGTTTTGTTTAACAAACTTAAGAGCAGTCACGTTTCATGCCACGCATCTTCAGACTGACTTGTACTATATACTTTAGCATTATAATTAAAGTAATGCCCTCGACTCATGTACTACCACCACGACGATTCTCCACCTTAACGCGTCAATCTTCCATGCGAAGTGTAATAAATTTCGGAACAACTCTTGATAGTCTTCGTTAGCTATTTGTGACGTTGTTTCGCGATAACGGTGCAAAACAGTGTCAATCACGGCTAGGGAATATTTATCAAGCCCGATGTTTTTCAGACATTTCATACTGCAATCTGGTTCTAAGCTGAAAAGGATAACCGAAGATAAGAAAAATGTGACGATGGAAACGGCTCCGAGATAATGATTTTTTACCCACCGTGCTCGAAAGACAAACACACGCGACATACATAATGATCAAACTCTTACACGTGGGCCATAAATACATCACGATCACGAGTCTTATCGGAATGCAAATCATCCGATCTCGACGGGTGTCTTCGCGCTAGGAAGTTTCATGAAGTACACGAGTCAGTTCGGAAAACTTCATCCGACCAGACGAGGCAGGCATCGCATCCTGCGCATCTCGTTCAACCCCGAGGATCCAGATGTCTACGGAGAATCTAAAGAAGGAAGAAGATGAAAAAATTAAAATCTGGCCACAATGGGTGGCCACCTGTACGCGTGAGTATCATTAAACGTGTTTTTATTGCATTCGAGAGCTGTGCATCGCGTTCGCGAGAGTTCAAGTGCACGGTGTATAGTTAACGTTAAACTTGATCAAGACGGTCTAATATAATCTCTGGCGCACCAGAATGCGCCGTACCCAGTATATCAAGGCGCCTGTAGAGCTATGTCTATGAATGGGCTAATGAAATTACTCTCGCATCCGTTAACACAACTGTTTCATGGCCGTTTGTGACAGTCAGCTTAGCTGTTATCGGAAGTGGTCTCGCGAATGGTTGGGCATCGCCGTACTTGGCTCAACTCACATCAACGGAAGCGAGCGTGCCTTTGAGACTGACAGATACCGAAGCGTCCTGGGTAGCGTCCCTTTTAAATTTCGGTCGGCTCGTCGGGGCTTTGCTCAGTGCACTGTGTCAAGGTAAAGTTGTTTCTTTATTATCAGAAGTTCACCGCGTCCATCGAGTCCATTCATTTTTTCCCTTCGATCGAAATAAGGTGTACACCAATGTATCTGTTTAAACTTCTTTTAACCAGAGCGCGACAAAATTACCGCTACAAGTAGAATCGCTCTTGCGGTTAATGCTCGTAATGAGTTTAATTTTATTTGTTTAAACGAGCGTATCTCGATTATTCAAAAAGCCGTTTCGTTTGCGTCGATTTAATTACGACTCGGTTGCAATTAAACAAAGATATCATCGTTACGCTACATTACCACAAATCTGCTTAAAACATCCGCACATAGTGGTGAAGCACATAGCATGCGCCCGATGCAGAGGAGGCACATAACGGGGAGCAGTGAATAATTAAGCAGTATCTCCGTTCAGTGCGTAATGCGCGCAGGAAAGTGCTCTGGCCATTTCGATGACTACCGCTGTAGCGAACCCGAGGTCACAGAACGCTTTTAATCTGAAACTGCCCCGTCCGCAAAAGGTTAAAAACACTCGACGACGATTTGTATAAATGTAATGTACAATTTTTAATTGACCCGAACGATCCTCTCTTGCAGCACACGATCAAGCGACCATGCGAGACAAACAATGACGATCGGCATTGTTAATCGAGAATTGAATAAGAACAAGGCAGCCACGACTCAGCACGCGTACAAAAACACGATACGAAATTGTGGTACGTAAAAAGAAAAAAAAAAGTAAACGCGATCAAGAAGCCGTGCACCGAAAATCGATCGAAATGTATTCCTGATCCTTAAATAAAGATCTCGAGAAAACTTGTGTTCAGTGATCATTTGTCCTGAGTTGTGGTGATCTTGTTCTCAGGTAAATGTAACTTTAACATGTGACAACGTCATCTTTAGACTGGATTGGACGAAAGAAAGTGCTCCTACTCGGCGGGCTGCCGTTGCTGATGAGCTGGGTGTGCTGCATTTGCGCCACATCGGTCACGTGGCTTTACACCTCTAGATTCTGCTCCGGAATCGGATCAGGAATGATATGGTGTTCGTTATCTCTATACCTAAGCGAGATCGCTGATCCCAGAATTCGTGGCTCGCTGGTAAATGTTTCTTCACTCACTCGTATGCAAAAGAATAAGAATTTTTATACAAGTCGAACGAACGAAGAATACTTTTCGTAGACGTGGTACCGGAGAATACCTACTTTTTTATCGCGACGAATATTCTCAACTAGATCTAGTCTAACCGATAAAGTCATGCCTGTGGTCACGTCTTCAGATATCCATGAACGTGAATGCGTCTTCCATCGGTATGTTCTTGGGCAATGTAATGGGCCCTTATCTGTCCATGGAGATGTTCGGGTACGTGAGCCTCGTTCCGAATATCCTCTTCATGATCCTCTTCAGCTGGATACCCGAATCACCCTACCACCACCTCCTGCACGGGGATATCGAGAAGGCCGAGGCGTCCTTGAGGTGGTTTAGGCGAAAATCTGACGTTAAAGCCGAGATGCAGGACCTTCAGGAATTCATCGACGGGGCTGAAACTAACATTTTCCTAAAGTTGAAGGAGTTTTTCATACCAAGTACTCACGATTGCCATTCTAAAGCGTTTTAGTTCTGATTATCTAATTTCCCCGTTCCATTTCCCAACAATGCAAATTATCCCAACAAATAAATTTAAGGATCCTGCTCGTCCCTCCTCGTCCGTTCTCGTCGTTTTCTAATGAAAATATTAAGAACGCTAAACTTAAATAAAACTAGTACGGAACACGATACGATCGACCTCCAATTTGTCTTTACTTTATTTCAGGTAATTTCAAGAAACCTCTCGTCGTAATTGGTGTCTACGCGTTCTCCTACATAAGTGGATACAGTGCCATGAACTCTTACTCAGAAATAATCCTAACGAAAGGTAAAATCGCCGTACAACCCAGCATAGTGGTGATGATACTTGGAGTTTCTATGATCGTTGCTGGTTCTACAGCTGTTCTCCTCGTTGATAAATTGGGTAGAAAGTGCCTATTAATAATGTCTGCTACAGGAACATCGATATCCTTAGCACTGTTAGGACTGCATTTTCATCTTCTTTCGCTCGAGTACGATCCGAAAAGTCTGACGTGGTTACCTATTATCGCATTGTTGATGTTTAATCTATCCATTTGTTCCGGATTGCAGCCAATTCCGAGCACGCTTTTAGGTGAAATGTTCACTGCGAATATGAAAAACATGGCATCACTGTTTGTAAGTTCCACCAACGCTTTATTATCTTTCGCTAGCGCGAAAACTTATCAGCCTTTCTTAGACTTGGTCGGTGATAAATTTGTCTATTGGACTTACAGTGTAGGCGTGCTATTTTGTGTACCGTATGTCTATTTTCTGATCCCAGAAACGGCGGGCAAGAGTCTCTTAGAAATTCAGCAATCTATAAAAAAATAGTAGCGGGTTAAACTTTTTCAACTTCGCGACAGTTTTAGTTTTAGAAGAATTGCTGACACCATACAACTTGTATCATTTACGAAACATAAGCGTATCACTTGAAGAGTATTCGTTCATTCCTCGTTAAGTTTTACTTCGTTTTACGCAATGCATATTATGTGAATTGATAAGTGTACTACGTGATATGTTGTTAATTATTGTATCTTTTGTACATTCAATATCGTGAAACTTAGTTCTACCTAAGAACTAGAAATAAAGACCGATCCGTTCATACTGTTTCTTCTAAACAATCTGTCCCGGTTCGATGTACTGGGTTCGTAAAAATTTCAACGTTATTGCATCAATTTACATTTTTCCCCTGTACTTGGATCATTATTCGTCAAACTATAAATCAAAAACGGATGAAACATAGAGGATCGCATGCGGTATGATGACATTAATATTGCACGTGCTTCTAGCAAAGGGGTAACGCGAATAAAACCTCGTGTTTTAGTATCTAGTCTATAATACTGTTATAAAGAATTCACTGCCGGGGAGTAACTTCGTTGCAACACGTACGAAAAAGCGGTTCATTTACAGACACGCATCCGGTTTGGCGCAAAGAGAGAACATGAAAGAAACGTCCAAGTCGTCGATCGATTATTACATACTACCGAATAAGATTTTCTGTAGCGCAGCCGGAATGTGGCCTATCGACGAACAAAGTTCTACGCGCAGCAAAGTGTTCGCGTACTCTCGCTTGATATTCGGATTAACAGCGATTAATAGCATATTCGTGCCAGAAATAATGGCGATAGCGTCAAATTGGGGCGACATCAAAGTCCTAGCCGGTAAGTCCGAGCAGAATTCTCTCATGGGTTTCACATTTTCCAACGAAACAACTTAACTTTTGTCTCTAATCAGGAGTAGGATGCGTTCTAACTACGCTCGGACAGTTAATGTTCAAAATTGTTTATCTAATAGCGAGAAGGGAGGAAACGTACAAGCTTTATAACGAAATACGCAGTCTGTGGGATTCCTCTGATGATCCTAGAGAAAGGCAGCCTTACGAGCAGCTCGCTTACAAAGCACGAATTTGTACGATTGCTTTTTATATATCCTGCATGTCCAATGTAATCAGCTTCTCAATTGCTGCGGCTATCGATTATTTCAGAATTGACTATAACATCAGCAACGCTCACACGAGCCGACATTTGCCTTTCGATGTCTGGTAAAACTCGCCTTTTTCTACTTAAATATATTCCCTACGGATTATCAAATACTTCTAACCCTTTGGTTACTGCAGAGCCACTGCAGTAGCCTCCCATTAAGTCAGTTTTTGGAACAAAAGCGCCAACTACGAAAATTTCCATCCGAGTGATGTTTTTTAACAAGGCGCTACTACAGTGGCTCGCTTAATTAGTATTAAGCAATCTCTCGCAGCATCAATCGCGGTACTAATTTCGTTTACACGTACTCCGTGGCCGAATTTTTCACATCCGTTGTCACCTCTGCCGCAACTAAAAAATTTTTATAATAACATGAACGTAGAGGAATTGACTAATAATCGTATTCTGTTTTACAGTATAGAGCAAAGCTAAACATATAGAATTTTAACATGAATAATATTTGAATACAGAACGTACAAAAGTGAAACAATCTACATGCCCTAAACCCTTAACATTTACATGATTTTTATCTTTTGACAATAAAACATTGAAAAACGATGTTCCCTTTGTTTATTCTAATTAATAGATTAATTAATAGATTAAACTATTCAAAGAGGAATATCATAAGGTATCAGTTCACTTCAGATATGTTACAAAGAACAGTGAGATGTTCACAACAACAGTCGACGTAAACGACAATATTATTTATATTAAAATTCTACTTTTACACTTTACTGTATGCAAACCTATAAAGTGTGTCTAAACTTCGCATACATCCAATAATGTCGTCATCCAGGTATGGAACGGATGTTTCAGCATCTCCTAAGTTTGAGATCGCTTTCGTTTACCAAGTTATATCAGCCATGATTTGCGCTGCTACGATCTCTGGCCTGGATGCCTCCTTTATGACCACGATCTTGCACGTGTCCGGTCAATTCAAATTGATCAACACTTGGATCCGCAACATCGGAACTGAAATAAATTATCAGTCTAATTATCTATCGAAATTAGAAGCGGATCTGATCAAATGCATCCGTCATCACCAACGCGTGATAAAGTAATACTCTTCGCCATTTTCTTTTCATTATTTCCTCGATTACTTCCCCCCCCCCCCCGTGAACGCGCGATATTTCTTACGACCATTAATTCGCACGTTTAACATGATGTTACTTTTTCCACACAGCGTGGTGAACGACGTGAATAATTTATTAACGCCGATTATTTTCATACAAATTCTCACGAGCGGAATAGAACTCTGTTTGAGCGGATACGCAGTGCTCGAGAACGAAACAGCGGGTGCCGATCTGCTTAAATTCATATCGTATTTAATCTCGATGGGGGTACAGCTCCTGTTATGGTGTTGGCCTGGCGAAATTCTCGTCCAAGAAAGTCAAGAAATAGGTCACGTGATCTACATTAATATACCGTGGTACAATTTGCCGCCAATTTATCGAAGGCAACTTTGCATCATGATTGTCAGAGCGCAACGAAACTGCAACATCACAGCGTTAACTTTCCAAACGTTGTCGATTCACACGTTAACGACCGTAAGTAAGCCGTTGCTCCTTTTTTGCAACGAGCAATGCAATGGTTGTAAAGTAAACGGAATAGAAAGAAGTTGGATGCAAGTTTGATTTCAGGTATTCAATACAGCTGCCTCCTATTTTACCTTATTACGACAAATGCAATAACTTCAGAGGAATGATAAACGCAATCTATGATTCCGCTCGTATTAAAAACAATCTCCATCGATGATAGTTCATAATCGCGTAGTAGCTTCGTTAAATAGCTGGAATATTAGATCGTAGCTGTGATAAAAGAAGTGTAAATTTTGATTATCCGTTATACTTAGCACTGTTCTTCAACCGAACGTAGATGTTGCCCGCAATATCCAGTCTAAGAGCCCTGAATCGTGGAACGCTAAACACTCGTACGTATTAATGAATTTTCTACAACCGAGTTTTGTTTACAAACAGAAATCTTACTATTTACCATAAAAGTGATACCTTTTTTCTGGTTCAACGCGTTTCGAAGCACAAAAGCGGTACGAGTCAGTTTGAATAAGAATTATCTGATGATCATCTCAATTACATTTTCTCGTAGTGGTACCACTGATACTTTACGTTTCTGTTTTCGCGGGAAGACTTCGTTCCATTTGAAATTTTAGTTCAAGATTTTCGCTAGCTACTCTAACCTATGCAATTTGATAACTACAATCTATGTTATTTTTCGTAGCGAACATTAGTCGACGAATACTTGACAATTTTGTAGTATACCGTTTCACAACTTGTATTTCATTGATGAAGAGAACACGATCTACTTCAAAGGCACACTCTGCCGGAAAAAGAAAGAGCGATGACTGCGATACAAACGAAATGACAACAAAATCAAAGGTTTCCGTATATGTTAGACAAAGTTTTACAAAAAAAAAATGAAGAGAATTGCTTAATATTTTTTGGCTAAATTACTATTCGGTTTTTGTATGTAATTACAAACTAGTAATGCTAAAAGCTATACGTAAAATGTTACTTCCGTGCGCATCTCTTCTTATAAATAAGCAACTATACGAAACTTAATTTGCTTAAATCCTCAATTATCTAAATTCTTTATAAATCTAATCAAAAATTGTTATTAGGATGAACAACATTCAGTGGTCCAGAATAAAGACCTAGAAAAACTAAACAATACGGTAGAAACATTGGAATTGCCATTAGAAGGTACTCAAAATCACAACCAGGAGCAAAAGTATAAACTTAACTTTAAAAGTTTGAGAGACAGTAAGTTTTTCGCAAACATCCTCGTGTAGCATTTGACGCACACTTCTACACAATTTATTTATGTATAGGAAATAAAAAGATTGATGAAGTACTCGAACCAAACACACCTCCCCCAAAAAACAAACCCAGAGCAGTGGTGGATCTTGAAATGATGAAAGAGGAATTGAAACAGTTGGAAGATCCACCGTTAACTGCGTGGGAGAAAGAGATATGTTCGAATAGACTACCATATTCGTTCTTCGATTGTCCCTGCGAAGAATTAGCACAAAATTTATTAGGTAATATTCTTCATTGCTTTTAGAATGTCTAAAAAGTATATTTAAACCTTATCATTTACTACTAATTCAGGAAAGATATTGGTCCGCTGCTTAGAGAATGGAACTATTCTGAAGGGCAGAATTGTTGAAACAGAGGGGTATTTAGGAGTAATTGATAAAGCATCCCATACATATCAGAAAAAAGTTACACCACGTAACATACCCATGTACATGCCACCAGGCACTATATATGTATACATGACATATGGAATGTACCATTGTTTCAACATATCTAGCCAAGGTGAGTGGAAAATGAATACGCATTGTGAAAAAAAGCCATACTAGTATTTCATTAAAAAATATTTAGAATCAGGAGCATATGTATTGATTAAAGCAGTGGAACCTATACTTGGTCTTGATTATATGGAATTATTAAGAAACATGCAATTAGACGAAAATAAGAAACAAAACAGAATTGTAAAGAATATTCAAAACTTTAAAAGATACGAACTTTGTAACAGTCCGAGCAAAATTTGCACCTCTTTCGTTATTCAAGAAGAGAGCTTCAATCAGAAAAAAATTTACGATTGTAGTGATTTATGGATAGAATGTGATCCTTATATAAAATCAACTACTATCGTAGCAGCAAATTCTGATGACAATAATGAAACAAAAGTGTGGAGATATTATGTGCTAGGAAGTTCTAGTGTTAATCATAGAGATATTAAATCTGAAGAATATGCTTATGATATTTATTAATTTTCATCCTTTGTATGTAATATTCTCTGATTGAAAAATCACCTGGTAAGATTTTAGGTGAGGGGTGTGCAGTTTTAATAAGAGCAGTTGAACCCTTAGAAGGTACTGAATGTATGGCCAATCAACGAACATCGAAGGGATCATCGAATGCACCTAAAAAACTTTCAAAAAATTTAAAAACATATGAATTATGCAACGGTCCATCAAAATTATGTATAGCTTTCCAACTCACTAAAAATCATAGTAAATACTCCTTGTGCTCTTGGAAAGGTTTGTGGATCGAAAATGGTGAAACAGAGGAAATGAACATAGTCAAATGTCGTAGGATAGGAATAGATAATTATGGCGAAGAATGGACGAATAAACCATTACGCTATTATATTTACGGAAACAAAGCCGTGAGTAAACGAAATAAGGAAGCTGAGCTACAATTGAAATTGAATTAAATTATTAATAGTGTAACATATTTTGAACATTTTTCTAATGCATTGCAGAAGTTACTTACACATGTAGAATCGTGAACTGTACCTTTCATACTATCTAAAATTTATACGGGCTTTTTATTTTTAGAGCTGCAAATACTTACATCGCATGTATAAAATAAATATTTTTCACATTCAAGGAAATATGATGTGTACTCTATTTGTTACAAATGATGAATGTAATAAAGTTATTATATAGTATTTGAAGTAAATGTACATATGTTTAAGAGTATTTTAAAAACAAACAATACTTAACATTACTTATGCCCATTCCTTCATTACTCTCTCGTAATCTTCTTCTTCGATAAATGGTTTATCTATAGACCTGCAATATGATTATCAGCCTTTAATATATTTCACTTCGTGAAACGGTTAATTGTTGTAGTAAAAATATAAGTTAGTATATAGCCTTTTTCAGTTTAGTGCAATGGCATTTCAATCCAAGAAATAAAGATGCAAGGTGAGGATGTAGCGGATAAGTGTCTGGGACAAAAAAGGTTACATTATATACATTATATTTTAGAAAAATGTAAAAAAAAACTAACTCTATCATAAGTTCCCCACAATATAAACATTCGGAGGCTACTAATTCGTCAATGTCAGCCTTAATTTGATCTTTGGTAGATAAAGATACAGATGCAACCGATGCAGTATCCTCGGGTCTAGTATTTGAAATAGCGGTAAGTTGGCGCTGAAGATTAACCAGTTTTGTTCTTTGATCCATTGACAACATAGGCGTCAATGCAGCTACAAGACAATCGCTATGAAATCTGTGTCCACATGGAAATACATAAAAGGGACGTAGCAGTAATTTAACATCACAGCTGTTGCATGTATCCTTTGCGTACACAAATGTACATCTAAGAAAAGATTTGATAATATTACAATAAGATTTATCATTACTTATTTATTTACATACCTCGTCCTGAACTCTTGTATATCTTTTCTAATAAGTTCAGCTGCTTTTGTTGCTTCTTGCATTTCTTCCTTTAGATCTTGAATATGTTGATTATATTCCTGTCAATCACAATTTAAATAAGTAATATGTGTATATATATTTGATAACTATATACTATCTGTAGAATTATTTCACCTGCAATGAATTGCAAATAGCATCTTTAAAATGATCTATAGTAACAAAATCCGAAAAGAACGGTAGTATATCCTCTATTCTGATTATATCACAATGCTCTAAGAATTTCATTGCTTGTTGTATGTCATCTTTTTCTTTGACTACATGTTCAGCTACAATTATAATAGATAAAAACAGAGTAAGTATTACTAGCATGGAATGTACAATTTGTATTTTATACCGATAATTACCAATTTTTAACCATAACTTTTTCCTTAATTCATCATCATGATCAGAAGGCATTGCAGCTATCTGTTTTGCAAGATCAACGCTAATTGTTAAAGCTAAATCAACTGCTGTCGTCCACAGTCCGAGTAAAGCTGATAACTGTACACAAGCTTCTGTTAAATTAAGTTCTTGGCACAATCGTAATGCATAATGTACATCGTAATGTACCATATTTATATCTTGCCCTAAACAAAGTTTAAACATTTTCATTGAACATATTGTTTCATTAT
This sequence comes from Xylocopa violacea, assembly GCA_963969225.1. Taxonomy (NCBI): domain Eukaryota; kingdom Metazoa; phylum Arthropoda; class Insecta; order Hymenoptera; family Apidae; genus Xylocopa; species Xylocopa violacea. The sequence continues at coordinate 71,161,302 of CAXAJV010000001.1, forward strand.
GTAATAGTTGTAAATATTACCTTGAGAACTAATATACCGCATTACTTCATCTTGTTTATAACGAGCATACAAAGACAATAGAAAATTATGAATTGCTTGTTCTTGGCAGCTTAACTTATAAATGCAAAACTCCAAGTATCTAATTATTTCTTTTGCCTGTAACCGAATATTCGTAAATTATTAGCTCTAAAATCCGAAGAAGAAATAAAATGCATATCTTACATGTTTTTCATCACTATTGCAAGATACTAAAGCTGGAAGAAGTTTAGAAGGTGCTAATGAAGAACCTTGCGATATTAACGCAGTCACTGCAGGGCGTGGTAATTCTTGCAAGAGAATACCAGCAAACTGATAAAATAACTCTTTGTTGTTTTGACTTTTTAAAACTTCAAGAGCTTCTAAATAATTATTTTTATACAAATGCTGACGTATCACTTCTTCATAATTGTAATGCATTATAGTCAATCGAATGAGATTGTCTTTATCTCCATGACTTGCCATTAAATCGTATATGGTGCTACGATTTCTTGTTATGCATTCCTAAAATTATAATCTATCCTGTACCGTACAAGTTTCGTTTAAGTATATTGTATTTTTGTACCTCGACTTTTGGTATCGCGAGAAAACTATCAAATTGTTTTTGTAGCTCTAGGTACTGCGGATCGTGCAAATACGATGTATTACTACTCCGTAATGCTCCCATTTGGGTCATAAATAATTCGACGACCCACACAACAATCATAGTTATTTGTGTTTTGTCTTGCATTTTTAATCCTTCAAGTTTCTAAATACACAAGAGAATTCGAAATATTTTAAACATTTTACAATATATTTTACAATACTTGGTACAATACCTTTTTCAAAAATGTTTTTAAAGCCTCTATCTGCCATTCTTGAAGAAATTTCAAGGAAATCTCTTCAAACGATGAATGAGTATCCGCATAGATGAGAGCACTTTTTTCATATCTATAAAGTAGCATGTAAAAATGAATACTGTAACAACTGTTTGGAACAGTACATTATAAATTTGTGAACATTCAACTTACTCCTTATTTTTAAAAAGCATTTCTGCTTGTTTTACAAGCACTTGATCTATATGGGCTGGATTATCATTACAATACTGTTTTGCAAGTTCAAATTCTCCTTTATCGACGTAAACCTTTTTAAATAAAATAAATGTACTTATCAATTTATACAGGAAAATTACATTAACTACGTTAATTTTACCTGCCAAACATTCCTATCTTCTTTGTTAACTTTGTATTTGAATACTGCTCTTTCACTGTACGCCCATATAGAGCGTGTCACATAATCTTTAGTGATATTAAGCAACTTTCCAACAGTCTGTAAAAATCAAGATTTCCTATTCGATAATGTCACTCAAGAGCTATTGTAACATCGATTCATTATACATACATCATTGTAAATGTCTTCAAATATCAAGTCCTGATTCAAAAGCGATATGCCTTTTACACGATCTGTATAAAGTAATAATGCATGAAATTCTGTTAAAACAAAGGATAGTGGCGCAGTAGTTGTTTTGGAGATGCTCGCCATCAGACTTGCTTCAGGATAATTTAACATTTGCTGATTTATTAATACATTTTTTGGATCTACCTTTGGATCAAACTAAATGAACCCACATTATTTGAAAATAAATGTTAGATGTACAAAGTGCTTTATATATGGCATACATATCATAAATATGAATAACAATTAAATAATGATTATACCTGAGCATATTGAATGCCAGTTTCAGTTAACCAACCAAAAGATTTTGGCAAAGCACCAAGTGCTGGGTAATGAAATTGCATTTTAGAATAAGGTAAATTACTTATTACTTCATTAAAGCTTTCTGTAAAAGTATATCTTTGATAATTGTTACAGCATTATAATTTCATAAAAAATGTATATATTATAGAAAATTTACCTTGTTCGTTTAAATATTTATTGAAAACTTGTTGCAATAAAGGTTTCTCTTCTGGATTTTGAACTACCCCAATGTATTGATAAATTCGCATTAATGTTGTAACAATGATCACGTATCTATCAGAATTTGGTATTCTATGAAACTCTAAACCAGTAATGGGAGGTTTACTATTTTTTCCTATGTCAAATACCTAAAATAAAAGATGGTTAAATACTGACTATAATAATAATGTAGTAATGGTATAATAATGTTACATAATACTGTGTTAGATTATGATAAATGGTATGACTAGGTATGATATGAGAACAGCACAATATCGATAAGCGTGTATCATAAAATGGAGAAATTATAACTTTTTTATAAATACATTACATTATCCTATTACATTATTGTTAAAAGTTCAAAAATTGATAAGTGTATTTGCTAGCGTACAAGTGAGTTATACATGCAGAAAGTATAATTTCTAACTCACCAATCCCTCTACCTCTTTAGCACCATAAAGAGGTAAATAGTTAGGAAGCTTTGGACATAATGAATAGTGATATAAGGGACATATATCTATTATTATGAAATGATAATGTTCACTGATAATGATATTAAAAATTAATTCCTATATTTTGTTTATACCTGACGCCAGTATTGCTCCAAGCTTGTATTAAATATTTTGTCCCCATCCAAACCAATTTCTGTTTCAAAAATAAGCCCTTTCGAAGTTCCCAAAAGGATTGGACCTGTAGTAGTTTCTGAAGAATTTGAATAGTTCCATCCAACAGCGGTAATCTCGTGTCCTTTGAATTTACTTGCCTACATAAACAAATCTTGAAGATTATATATTTTTTTAAATACAGAATATAATCCATCTCTTATACCAAAGCCATCGCATTTACCTGTTTCAGTTTCGTTGTTCTTCTGTGTAAGTAAAATAGCTCGGGTGGAATATTTTCTGAATAAGCAAACTTTGGCGTTAAAACTATTAACAAATGATTACCCAAGGGATCAAGAAACAATCCTGACATCTTCATATTCACCACATACTTGGATATATCAATTTCTGAAACAAATATCTTCATTTATATATTATATTGCTTCGTAGTACCCTTTGATCGAAGAACATTACCCTCTGGTGAATCTGGATGTTTCATATCAATGCGTAAAAGAATGTTATTAGCCATAGCAATAACAATGATATTATTGTTAACAACAAGATGCAAGATCTTATCGGGTGGTAAAAAATTAACTTTTTGTTTTATAAAAATTGGCCCATCATCTTGAAATTTCATTTGGATAAATCCAGCTGTACTCTAAAAATTGAATCAGAAAGTTATTTCTTCAGTAGATATATGTTATACGTTTGTAATATTTCTTAAATACGTGCTCTAATACTTTTGAACGAGAGCTTAAATATAACACTTACGATATCAGGACGAATCAGGGGTGCATATACTTGTTTTGATCTTTGCGACGCTTGTTCATACTGATCAAACATTGATGTCATTTTATTAACTTATTTTTAACTATTCACTTCGCTATAATTGAAAATAAATGTATTCGTTCAATTTAAGCTTGCCTTTGGAAGCAAAATAGTCTGATATATTCGTTAGACTTTCATATTAAACACACTAGCTAATAAAATATAATTACCTTTATTGGATATTTGTTGTATAACTTTTGTATTAAACAGAACTCTAATTACATTTTTAATTATCGATTAATCTGAACATTTGTATCATTGACTGTGAATGTAATTAGATATCATTTTGTAATACTGTATCACTTTATTGTTATTTTATTTAAATCTATAGGTGTGTATCAAATAGATTCACAATATATTTCAATACAAACTATATTTTGACAGCGATGACTTACGAACGTTGTCAAGTTTAGTTGTATTGGCAGCAATGATAAAGTCCAAACATCACAAAATTATCAGATGGAAAAGTCAGGTGAAAATGCATATAGAAAACAGATAATTTAATGTTATTTACTAGTTGTTGCACATAATGTTCGTAAATTTATGCAATAACAATTGTTTAATATTATATAATACAATATTGGATCACAAAAGTGTTTTTCGAAAGTTCAGGTATCGTATTAAAATTAATTTAGAAAAGTTTTATGAAAGAATTATTTTTAATATTGTTGTTTTCTTTTCTCACTGTTAGATAACCTTTGTATTATCTATATAATCTTTGGTAAATATCAGTTATGTGCATGCTTATTTTTATTTGGTAGATTTCAAGCTTTAGTGATTTTACTGTATCACAAACTTTTCTTATAATCAAATGCGTTCCATGATTTGGAAAAGGTTAAGAACCATCGTACTAGAGACTTTGTTTTCCAGTGAAGATCCGGCAAATTTTATCTCCGTATTTTTATCTCGACTATTTGTTTCAAAACGTGGTATATAAAAGTCAGTGTTTCCATTAAATGTCCAATTTAGCGGTAGACTATCAATCAATAGATAAAAAGTAATTACTGTACAAATGTCTAATGTTAATACAATGGAAAATGAAAACGATCCAGTGGTTAAAGAGGTTTGTAAAGAAATTTTTTCATTCCTTTCCGAATATTTTAGCTTTAAGTTTACTTTATGCTTATAGGTTATGTGCATTTAAATGTATCTATGTAATTTTGTATAACAAGATAATTTTTGCAACAAAAATTATTTGCTAAATAATTACGTAAATTCTATAACATTTTCTGTACAAACGTGTCCATTCAAAATATAGAAAAGTATTTGCATTTCTTTTAGATTCCAGTCTTCCTTTCAAAAGCACTTGCAGATAGGTTATTTATTTTTCAATATCCTGTTCGTCCTTCGGGGGAAGGTTACGACAACGCAATATTCTTAAAATCGTGTATAAAACCAGAGAATCAGGAAGTTCTTTTAGAAGTATCGATAGATACGCACAGTGTCAATTATGATCAAAGTAAAGGCGAACAAATTGCAATAAATGCAGACGGTGATTTGAGTACCGATCAAGAAGATGAGGAAAGGGCATTTGACAGGTATTTAAAGATTTACATATTATGAATATTATATATATTATTCTATACATTATGAATATTATATTTTAGTACTCTTATGAATAAAACAGTCTTACAATCGTCTCGAGCATTGCCAGACTGCTCCAATTATGCAGTTGGTATTTTTCAAGATGATGAACTACATATAACACCATTAAGAGGAATTATACAAATGCGCCCCCAGTTTAATTATCTTGACAAAACTGACAAACGTGTTAGAGATGAAGCTAAAAATATGGGTGAAGGTAATATCCAAAAAAATTTATGTCAATATAGCTACTTATGAAATTTTTTTAATAATGGTAATCTGTCTTACATAGAATGCGACGAAGAGGAAGAAGGTCCAAAACAAGTTAACGTGACCTTTGCTAGACAAAAGCCAGAATTCATGAAAAAAATGCAAGAACAATCGTTTCAACATCATACTAAAAAGAGTTTAGAAGAAAGATGGATTTATACAAATTATATCCCAGCAAATACTACTCCAGCAGAAGTAAACATTATGTTTAATTACTTTTATTATTGAAATATATACGTATTATACCTGGCATATTGTATCTACTTGTACATATCTAATAGTTATTGTAAAAATATGTTTTCAGCTTGCACGTTTAGAGATGTTTTGTTCTACTACCGACGAAACTGTAAATACACTGAATTTATCAAATCAACAATATTTAGAATTGTTAGCGCCACGAGTAAAAGAAGATGAATATTTAAAACCAGATATTTCCAATCATGTTACATCTCTCAATTATATTAGAACATTACCTCTTCTCGATCAAGTTAGGACACTCATGAAAGATGGTGAGCGATTAGATCGGTGGATGTATAAATCTAAGATTATTTTAACTGATTATACAAACCTTTTCAGCCAGAGTAATATCTTTTTCACAATTAAGATCAATATTGTCACCTGAACAAGAAACAGGAGCTATTTTAAAGTATTTACAGCAAGTAGCAGTTTTAGTACAGGGAAATTGGGTTGTAAACAGTGAACTTTTATATCCAAAAGACACTATATCGTCACAGAACGGCATTCCTGCAGAACTGATGTGTAGAGCTAGGGATTATGTCGTGAGTGTTGTCTTTGTTAAATAATTTACAAAAGACAATTACTGCTTTACCAAAGTTATACAATTTCAGCTACTAGCGTTCACAGAACACGAATACCTGGATCGAAAAACAGTTTCATCTGTTATTAAACTGCCTCCTGATGAAATCAAAGAAATTTTCATAAACTTAGCAGTACACGAACCTAAGAAAGGATGGCATCTAATTATTCCATCTACTAAAGAATTTACTGAGAGGTGGTGTAATTCCTTTCTTTCTTTTGTTATAAAAAGCATAACAAATTCCGTATTCGTTTTCGCTAAATATAATCTTTTCAATAGGTATCCTGAAATTACACAAAGGCAAGAAATGTTTTGGGAAGCAAAACGAAAGCACCTTCGCGAAGCTATGGAAGTACAGAATCAAATTCCGCAACGTCAAAGGCGAAAATCAAATAGAGAATCTGTTGGGTCTGAGAACGAAGAAAGAAACGTAGGCCGTGGGAGGAAAACTCTAAGGGACTCTTCGATGTCTGACAATGACAGTGCGACAGAGCCAATAAAACATAAAAAGACGGTTCGTTCTCGCAAAGTATCCGAGACTACGTGACCAAAGTTGATGCGTGATTAAAAATAAATGATATTGCTGTATACTATGTATTAGAAATTGCGAAAAAACTATCTATATAGATGATGTTACAACGTGTCTGTTTAGATGTACTGCCAACACTTTGCACGACATTCTTTTACTTTTGAACTATTTAAACAAAATATTTTCTAGTCTCAAGTGATAAGTTCGAGAAACGAAAATGCAGACTCCGAAAACTCCATGAACAGCACGCATAGAGAAATTCTATATTTTATTACTTAAGTTATTTATTAAATACATGTGTATATAGGTTTTGTATGTAATGCATAATGAAGAATCCGATTATTTAAAAGCTCCATTTCAATTTAAGTAATATTGTTTATAGGAGAATATACAAGAATTGCAATTGTAAAATAATATTGGCAAATGTCACACTGTCGACAGTGAATGAATAGTATGTATGTTAACAAAATTGTAAAAAGCATTCATTTATTGTTTCTACAGTTACTTCCTGCACATCGTTGATCGATGATGCATTTCAAGCGCCGACTGAAAAATGACTGATTTTTTTATCTTATTGAAAATATTTTTACGAATAAAAAGAATACGATATTAAAATTATGATCAATGTCAACTAGAAATATGAACTCCAAAATATCAAATGAAATATGTATTCTATTTGTTACTACACATTCAACGTGTACATATTAATTATTCAAGACACAATTCCTCAAATTCCTCGCATTCCTTACTAATTTCATTTTATCGTTTAAACAGTATTATATGTGAAATATTAATAGGATTCTTTTTATTATTTAAAATTTAAGCTAAACAAATATACACGTATATATATATATTTATATAGTTAGGTATTAAATGTTAGGAAAAAGGTATCAATTAATCATTTCATCTTATTATCATATTTTAGAAGTTACGTTGAAAAAATATTTGTATAAAAACATTACGCAATTGTTTACTTTTTCATATACTGTACATAAAAACAATAATACGATATGCGACAGTTTGATTCCCGCAGTCACCGCGTTGATCAGCGTAGTTATTTGGTTGAATTCATGTATATTCATGTTTCAACTAATACGCGCATAAACTGCAAGTGTATAGAATCATTTGCTACTTGATTATATTAGGAAAAGAACAAAGATCTACGTGTGAACTGTGGCGTAAAAATATGCTCTTCGTGAGAGACTTTCTGGCCAAAAAGTCGATGATGTTTACTTATATGACTTATCTCCTTGTGATTTTTGACTATTTTCTTTAACAATGATGCTTGTTTATTAATGAACTTAACAGTATTTTAAAGTTGTTTCTAGTAGACTTGGAGAGATAGATGCACCAAGGGTTGTAGTAGAACTATGAAGAGATTATGTTTTTCCCGAATCGCGTTGCGATCTATTTGCGAAATGATTCTAAAGAGAATGCATATACTAACCACGTGACCAGGTATCTTAATAAAACGTAATTTTTTCTTATCGATAGTACTTAAACAATTTACTTAAAAGTAGACTTTTAAATTAACAAGATAACGCATAATTGATTTCAGTTCTTCATGTTTGTACGGCTTGTATCGTAAATGTAAGTTAACATTGTGAATGAAAGGAATTCAGTCGGTGGATAAAACTGGCGGTCGTTCACCCGAACTGGTGGCAATTATTATATTTACTTCACTTTATTAGATAACCAAAAAAGTAATCGAGATCGTTGAACGCGACGAAATTAACAGTTTTAATAATCACGTTAAAGTCCATTTCGCGTTTAATTACCATTTTTGTCGTGGTTTTGCTTCGTTCTCCACTTTAATGGTCCATTTACGTATTACAGGGGCGCAACAGAGGGCGAACGCACTTTCTCCTATAGGTCCGACAACTGGTGAAAGTATTTCTTACACCTTTATATGTACATATATATACGCGTGTTCGGAGCACCCAAATATCGACTTCTCTATCAAAACCACGCCTTCTGCGAGACGATAATATTGATTTTTTTTCTCAGGAATCGTGTCGAAAGATCGTATAATATGACGTAATGCAAACTATATCGTCGAACGCAATGTAATTATTTAACACACACCGACCAGTAGAAGATTCCAATCAAGACTAATCATAGATTTTTCACGCAATTACCAAGTGGGTATACTCGCATTTATTAGTGCTTTCAAATTTTTAAAATTACGATGATGCAAAAGATGATGGTAAAATCTGAGGATATATCGTAATGTCTTGTAGGTACTTGCAGTGAACGAATTGTTTAACTACAAGAATTCGATTGTACGTACGTACGTTCGTCGTCTTTGCGTAAAGAATGCATTTCATTCTTCAACTTGGCGGTCTGAATTCAATTGGAGTTAGTAGAAACCGGTTTGGTATCTGGAAAAAGTCAATTCTGTTCGACGAGGTCAATTTTCCGCGCAACGAATGCGCTAGAATTTAAGATACACAGCGGAAAATGGATACTTGGCTATTCTCGATGCCAGTCGATGCGTCAAAGTTTCATGCTCTGCGTGGACGGAACTCGTTTCACCCGCAGGATAGTTTCGAAAAGTTTGCCACGCTAATTGCTCGATCGGACGAATCGTTGCGACATTTGAACTAGAATTTGGCCGAGAAAAAGGAGGAACTTTCATCGACTGGTTTACTTATGTAAATTGCCACTTATGTAAAGTAATTTAAATCAAATCTAGAGTCACGACGAATCGCTGGTATCGAGAGACATCGTACTAACAGTACAGAGATCGACACGGTCCGTTGACAAGAAAAGGAAAAGTTATGTTACAGTTCGAAGGAAGGCGAAGAAAGTGAATGACGGCCGAATCTTAGAGGGATCTCGTTGATCGCATCAATCGCTCGAGGAATCGCTCCTCGATTTCCGTCAAGTGAAAACAATGACCTTCGATAGGCGTCTGAACAAGAAAGAAAGTCTACGACAGGACGATCTGTTTCCATATTATTTCAATAAATTACACGCGAAGCAGTGCGTTGAATTCGACGAGGGGAAGCGACGATTCACGCTCCCGAAGATCAAGAAATAAAGCAACAAAGATCGAAAGTTTTGCAACGAAGGTGAATTTGGACACTGCTAATTCATTTTAAACTGAAAACTCTTATCAAGGTGATTTGTTTCATTTACCACGTCGATTTGACTTACTTGTTCAGTTATTACGTTAAAGTATTGTACTTAAAAAACTAAAACAAACTCTTTTTAGGAATAAAATAGGATATTAATGTATATGTAAAGAGAAATAAGCAAATACGAGATGTTGTGGATGCAGTCGAGGTATGTATGCATTCTGCGTGAAAGGCGTTTAAATTAAGCGTAGATAAAGCAACCTACTTTCGACATTTCAATGGCACAATACATATCTTAAGAATTAGACGAAAAGCAATTAAAGTTATCAGCAATATGCGGTGCGTACGAGTAGATTTAAAAATGTACAAAATTAAGCCAAACATAGCTAAACGTAGCTCTTTTTTTATAAATATTAATTACGGACTTATACTTAATTGTAAACTTTGTATAAGCCTAAACAATTAAGGCACGGTTCGGTAAAAATCCGTCTAAATGCGAAATAGGAAGAAAAAGTGAGCTCCAGGAACATGTAGCGAATAGAAATGAATAGAAAGAAGTCACTGTGCTCCCTCTTCTTCTTCCTGTTTCTAAAATCAAAATAAAAGTTCATCGAAACGGATCAAAATTAAAGTCACGTTCGTTTAATGCAAATAGAGTCTTAGCAACAACGTAAACTTTGACGTCGAAATACGACGACCTACTATTAAAAGGAAATTTTCATGTGGTGCGTGGTAGAAAGCCACTTCACCTGATTTCGTTGGGATCCCATTGGTATTGAAAGTACTTTGCGGAAACGATCCGGTGTGAAGTCTCGTGTGTATGGAAATAAAAAGTATTGAAAAGCCGCAGCTATCGGTGACGTAAGAATTGCATTCAACCGTGCAATAATTTCGATGTTTTCCCTCCGACGCTCCATTAAAGTCTCATTATCCATGATAAGACATTCTTCACTATAAAACGTACACGGACGATAATTAGCCACTCCTTTAGTTTTCTATCAAAACCGATAGATTCTTGACTTGTCCGTGAAAAATCTTTGAAATTTCGCTAATGAATTCTAAATTAAGCGTTACGCTGTTTGGCTTTCTTACCTATATCACAAGTAGGCATCGTTTTCTACATGCAATCGATTATATTTCATAGTGCAACATAATGCAATACTCGCTACGTTGTACGTACGTACGTCTAACGCGTTTTCAGCTACTTCCGATTTAAAGGAACGAGACTTTAGTTGCCAAGTAAATTAAAGAAATTACTGTACCACTTGCACAATGCATTTCTATCCTTTTTGCAGTAAAGATGTAAGTTCCCCTCGGTGACCAGAATTTTACAACGCTACGTTTTGCTTCAGTTCCAAACCGCATTATATTCTTCAGACTCATTTTTGTCAAAATCACTTCAGTTGTGTACACGTACCACTTCCTTTATATCAAACATCTATCTATCTTGCAACACCTCAAGCTTAAATACATTAAGAAGATTGGTGTAATAGTACTTTTGTACCATTACATCGAATCTTCTTTGCCAATCGAAGCGACACTACAGATTCTTTTTCGTTGTTTAAGATCGCAATTGGTGGACCAAAAATTTCGGGGAACACATACTTTTACAATGTGCATTGCTCGATGCCTCCCACTGCCTCAAAGCAAATCCAGATATTACTTGGTAGTGGTAACTTTCAGCGAGACACGCTATATAAGAGAATGAAGAACCGGCCGGCCAAGATAAAGCTCGTGTGTTGTCAGTCCATTCATCGTGCTGTTACTCCTCTACCTCCGTCATTGACAGGTAAGTGGGGTAAGAAGTACGTTTTCGAAAAGAGAAACGAAAAAAAGAAAAGATCACGAAGAACTAAAAGAACGTGGGACTAGTGTTGAAAATTGAGCAGTGCAAGTGTTTCCTCTGGGAATTCGATGATTATCTTCTCGCTTCTCGTATGTGTACCATTGGTGTTCTCCCTTCTCAGATATGTGAACAAATCATTCGGAATATGTTGAACAAAATACGGGTGAAACTTAATCGAATAGCGATCGACTTCGTAGATCCGAATACCAATGTACAAGCTATAGTAGACAGGTCGAAGGCAATATCATGAAAAATTTGCGAAATTATCGTCGTTATGCATGGTGGAGCAGGGATTATGGCACGTGCCTTAGAAACGGGAAAGCAAACCGGTTGTGCGAGGGCGATCAGGAACTGCAGCTAGGAATTTATGAAAAATTTTAGCAGTAGGGGCTGGTAGATTGATGTTACCACACATGAAACTGTTTTATAAGTCTGAACGAACAAAGTGTTCCGTTTCCAACAAAATTCTCAAGTTTATGTTATATATACCTATCTCTTTACCTCCACCAATCACATTTTTGACTCTATATTTTGCATATTTGTTTGTAGGTTTTTGCACGACATTACTGCACGCTTTTTCGACGACCTCTTAGAATCAAAGAATATATTGGATACTTAAAATTCTGGACCATGCAGTCTCAAGTGGTTCGATAAACGAGAGCAGAGGGTTAATACTTCAAAGACCACAGGCTTTGATCTATCGAAGTGAAAAGTCTCGCCACAAATATAAAGCCTGCTCCAGATTTCTATAAAAACATGTCCAAGCCTGACAACTGGCCGACCAGTTACGTGTACCCTCCACTGATTATATTATACCGTCGCGTTCCTCTCGTTTGTAGTGGTCCGACAACTATCACTTTTTTCATTACGCAATTGCTTTCTTTGGTACATTTCGAAAATCCCTCGTGGAACTGCTTCCAATCTCGAGCATTCGTAAGTCCGTTGAGACAAATGAGCTCCCGAGTCAGAGATCCTTTGAAACGAGACCCCCGATATTTGAAAACATACAAAGACAAGTAATACTTAAAGCTCGCGATTTATTGGAGATTACAGTTGCCATAAAGGTACGTTTCATTACGAACAACGAATAAAGTTGTTGCGTTCGCGTTCGATGCAATTACTCAAAACTGCTCCGTCTCTTAAGGAACGCTGACCGTGTGCGATCGTGTGCGTACTTATGCACGTAGCTCGCAGAGAAAGTTTCGACGATTTTTGTTGACCAGTGATATCGGAGAAACTGAAACAGAAACAGAGCACGAAAAAGCAATCCCGTCGAAGCGATCGGATTCCTGACAGTTCCTTAAGCTCTATCGAAACGGTGTCCTTTCTAGGTGCGAACCTTGGACGATATTGTTTCACGATCTACATACTCTTACACCATAACTTAATTTGTAATACCTGAGACAGATACGTTCCCATTTTTCTCGGGTAGTACCATTTTTATACGCAAACCCTCTCACTTTCACTCCAGCTACCGATCGCGCCAAGTTTGCTGCCACTTCTTAACGATCGTGGCCGGTTTTCAGGCTTGCGCCTAGTAAAGACAGGGCTCTCATTAACTACATTTTTCCGCGTCTCGGTGCCGGTGCCACTTATTCACCACTTTGTTTCTTTAAACGGACTGGTTAATCAAGTAAATCGGCATCGGAATTACGCGATGACATGAGATCCCGTTCATGGAACGGGTTGCATAAAAGTGGTTACGCGCGACCTTTGTAACGCATTCAGGAAACCGTTTTCAGTATCTGTTTCTTTCTTTTCTCTTTTTCGGCTACGAAACAAAAAAAAAAAATGCGCGCTATTGCCAGCGATACTTTTCTGATAAACTTGGAGTTACTTTCACCTAAATGGAAAAATTAATTTCCACGTATAAGGGGGATAACCGTGTAGAACAAAGAAACGTCTACTACGATTTCTTCTGCGACGTGCCTCTCTACGGTTTACCTATTATTACTTCGAAGATAAACATTAGGTTCGCTTTACGTCTTCGTTTGTTGATTCGCGCGATATCTTTCCCAACGTTTCTCACATTTGTCACGTTTGCATGAAATTTCTCTTAACAAGCGAGAGATTTGTACCACCGAGATGTCGGAGGTTCACTTTCGTAAGTCGAGCCTTTCGAATTTATCGAAAGCACCGGATCTCTCGCGATACATCATCATCACCGTTACGAATGAGATGTTTCCAACGAATCGTGAAACCATCGTCCGTGTTTTACGCATTTAGAAAGCAGAGTGCTTTCCACGACCATTATCAATAAAAAGGTGTAAACGCACGGTTTTTCTTTCGAGTCAAAGGCTGTCGCCAAAAATTCGACCGGTTTTTTCAACTTTTCTCACGCAGGTGTGCTTGATAAAAAGACGAGGTTTCACTAATGTACATTTACGAACAAGTTAATTAGCTTTGCTTCGTTTTAACGAGTATATCGATTAGGTTGTTTCACCGCATTTCTCCGCAGCCCTCTTTTTCGCGAATATTCTAGGTCATCGACACGTGCGCTTTCAGTAAATTTGCACACAGTCAGCTGCGAATGATTTCGCTAAAAATTACCATATATCGTTTCTCTAAATGATGATTCACGTTTCTATAACTCTCTCATCTCCAAGTAATCGTAACGACGCGCTTGGCTACCGATTACTATCAAATTCGATCGCACGCAGTATATTTACTCGATAATAAATAGGTGCGATTAATGTTTACTTTGCGGTAAATTTACGGTAAATTTACGGTAAATTTACGGTAAATTTCGCGAAACGTTTCTTCTCGTTCCGACTTAACGACTGCGCCTCGTAAAGGGCATCGAGAACCAAGGTCACTTTCCCTTGCACACGTCTGACACAAATGTAATGCTCAATTTTCTCCGTGTACAACGTACAAAAAAATCACGTCGCTCACGTCACTCTAGAGAGCAACAGATCGGCGTAGATCGTTTAACAAGATCTCTTTCTCTGGTTTTCCATTTATAGAATGTATTGGCTGTGTCTGGTGGCATTAGTTGCGACAGCAACGGCACAGGGCTCTTACGATCTGGAACCAAGAGGGCCTTTTCCGAACAAAGCGTCCAGCTTGGGGCCGCTTTACTCGGCTGGCCTTAGCGCTGGTCAAGGTTTTCGCGATAACAGTTACGAGGATAACATCGTGACGCCCACACCATCTCCAACCCCTGCCTACAGAAATCCCAACAGTCAACAGCAGCCTGTAAGAAACGAAATTAGAATGATTCATGCGCGATAAACCATCTTCTTAGACTCGCGATTGTTACCTTCTTTATCTAATTAGGTATACGTAGACTCGTATCTGTAGGATATTCACTTAAATTATTAGCTGCGATGAAAGCAGTTGCATCACGTAGCATTGCGTGTGTCGTTACATATTATGTAACAACTTACGTAAAAATAAATTACCCTCGGTTAGTTGAACGTATCGGGTCAGATATATTTATTACCATGCGTGATCGTATAAAAAGTGCGTCCACTTCCTTGAATGATCTCGTACGTACAAAAAGAACTCAATGAATGTAACTCCAACCACCTTTTTTCGTAGCTTTATCGTAAACCAGCTCTCGATCAAGGAGCCATCAGAGTGAACGGACCATCGCGTGCTATCCTTCGTGGTGGACAACCGCAAAACGCTCGGGTAATTATCTTTTAAGTCCTTACTCTTTGAATACCTATTACGAACAAGGTACAGGGTTACTTTTCATACAATTTTGAGAGTCGCAATCGATGGAGTTGAAATTGTTACGCTTTGTATCTCACGATAAGTGAAAGTAGCGTAAGAAATTCTTGCATCCATTGTTTGCAATCCCATACAATAAACTTATGTAACAGCCAATCGTTGCGACGAGAAGAAAGAAATATTTTCACAAAGAAATAAACTGTTTTACTTTTTACACGCGATTTCCAATATTTATATATCGATATCCGACACGACTCTGACACGGAATGATTGTCGGGATTAAACCGTGCCGATCCTAACGGAACGTTTGTTCCGTTCGATCTTAAATGAACTTCTTTCTCGAGCCAAAGCATAAGAAAGTTTCTGTAATCCTATTTTGATATTAAAGGAGGCCGAAGAATTGGAAGAAAAAGAGGAGCCCGATCGTTTGACTCTCCTTTTACCCCAAAGTAAATTCGATTGTGTGAACAAACAGACGGGCTATTATGCCGATGAGGATCTTAATTGCGAAGTCTTCCACTATTGTCAGGACAATGCGAAACATTCGTGGATTTGCCCGGAAGGATTTACATTCCACCAGGTAATTCCCAATAACATTTCCACAATTCCCAACAGAATTATTCTGCATTTCGCAAGAATACGAAGTACACTTTCGATACTCGTTCAGTTCCGTAATTAAAGGATAATTGTGCAAGCAGTCTAGTTCGGATACCACTGATATCGAAATTTCACTTCTCCCATACTTTAACGTACGTTTTCACCCTCCCACTTCCGGTTTTGTGCATCTAACTAGCAGGTGAGTAAAATCCAATCATAAATCGTACGATCGGTTATGCGTTTCCGGGGTATTTGACTTACTCTCCTTTTCTCGGTAGCGGAGATGCAAATGGCCATACATCATGTAAAACTCCTTTCTCTCCGCGAACTTCGAGGCCGTCAGCGTTCTCGTACGGTGATACGCGATTCTATTGCAGGTCCATTTGATTTGTATGCCGCCAAGCGGGGACATAAACTGCAAAAAGAGCTCTCAGTATCACTTTATCAACGAATACCTGTACAAACCATTGAACTTGGACGAAGCTGAGACCAAACCCAATGTAACCTTGAGATACAGCGATAGATACTTCCCTGCAGACATTCACCCGGACGAACGCGAGGTTGGTGACTATCAGATTACTCCTTCGGCACCTGTTCGCCGTCCCACGGTACCGGTAAGATTATATATTAAACTGTCATACTTTTTCCACGTACGATACGTGAAAAAATATACGTGATATACATCTCTGTACACGTATTAGGTATACGCGAACCCCCAACCAGCTGCACTGAATAGCATTCCTCCGTCAGCTCGCCCACAATCGACAGGTCATCCGCAGTTTCGTTTACCAGTGAACCAAGTTTTCCGTAGTCCCGAAGAAGTGAACATCCCTCTTCAAAACAGGCGCCCCCCACAGCCTCAGAATCAGCCTGCGAGAAGATACCCCCAAGTACGACCCGATGACGAAGAATATGAATAAGTTCAGTCGACTTTCGTTTGATAAAAATCATTCATCGTCACACTCACCGTCGCATTTTCGTCGTTAATTATATCACAATGGTGTCATCATACGTCTTACGTTGAAATTAGAAAAGAAAAGATAACTTTGGAATGCTTGCTATATTTATTCGAATAAAGTATAGTTATAGTTTTATAAATTAATCGTAGACTGTAAATTATTTCGCGCATTTCGCACTTTTATTCTATAGAAATTTGCCAATTTCCAAGTCGGAGGGCAGTAAACCTCAACCGGATTTGTAATTCAAATACAAAGTTATATTTCTGCATATCGCAAATACGCTAACATATGTATTATCGATATTCACTTGACAGTGATAACAATAAATTGTTATTACGTTATTTTTAAAAGTGCCCGATATATATACATATATATATATATATATACACTATATTATATATTTATATCGCAGAAAACCGCTGTTATAAATACTTTCAGAAGATGCAGTAACACGAAATTGAAACGTTTAAATTTCTGTTCGCGGAGAAGCAGTCAACTCACCATATAAATGTTACATGTGATATGAAAAAATTTAGTTCGTGTACATATGTATTAAATATAATTATACGATACGACTATATTTTCATTCTTACAGAGAAGAATAGTAACGAAATTAGATGAATGTATACATGTGTACTTTTAAAAACGGAGACGCTATCCCGCATTGTACCACGTAGTAAACAAAGATTGTAAGAACGTCATAGCGCGATTCGTGTTGCGTTCTGGTATAGTATAGCGCGTTTCTAATTTTCCAAGGTATCGCCGTGCAATACATTGAAAACAAACAGCTGGCGAGAAAATAAAACAACTCGAAATTCGCTTGGTATGCATTGTTTATTGAATTGAACGCATACGAATTTAGATTTTCTCTTGTTTCTTTCGCGTATATAGGTATTTACTTTCCACGAGTTTCGCCATATTGTTTGCTACACTACCGCCTTCTGAAGTAGAAAAGTTCAGGGTTAGAATCGAAGTATTATCAGTTCGTTTGAGTCTCTTACGGTCCCTGTGTGTGCATGTCTTGTTTTGGAATAAATCAAACCCGTGTAGTATCCATGTATTCGTCTGTTGCAATTTTTCTGTAAAACGTGTACAAGCTACTTAATTTCCATAGTGTATACCCGAAAACCATCTGCGTGCGGTGTATTTTCTTATAGACGTGATAAACGATACTCGATCAAGAATTTCGAAATATGGCTGCTGCTGCTGCTGCTGCTCTTCTTGACGAGCTTATGGGAAGAAATAGGAATGTACTTCCCAATGAGAAACCCAAAGAACTCAATTGGGAAGATCCTGAGGTGAGCTTTCAGAAATGCTAACGTTTCGACGAGACAGTCGACGAGTAAGTCGTATTCAAAGGCATTGTTATTTCATCATAATAGTCGTTGTATTCTTATTTTCCATTCCAGTTCTGTAAGTTGTATTTAGTTAAATTTTGTCCTCATGATTTGTTCGTTAACACGAGGGCAGATTTGGGCGCGTGTTCGCGTGTACACGACGACGAAGCCAGAGAATTATTCGAGAAGGCACCGTACTCGTATCGAAAGCAACAATACGAGGATGAATTTATTAGATTTTGTCAAAGCATGTTGAACGAAGTCGAAAGAAAGATAATAAAGGGAAAACAACGGTTAGCCCTTATTGGAAGAACAGAAGCGGTACGATTAATTTTATGATTCGTTACATGGTTCTGTTTTATACTTTATAGTAGTTCCGCTATATCGATTGTTATGTTTGTTTAGCCTACTCTGACACCGGCACAAACTCAAAGAAACGAAGAGCAAATTGCTCTTTTAACCGAAAAGATTAATAAATTAGTCGAAGAAGCGGAACAAAGCGGTATACAAGGCAACGTAGAACAGGCTCAAGGCCTAATGAGACTGTGCGATCAGTTAAAAGAGGAGCGGGAAACGTTACGAAAATCTAACGATAATAGTCACTATAATCAGGTAAATATTATTCTACGTATTATACGATACGATAAAAAGATATAAAAACTTAAGTCCTAATTCATTTTAGACTGCTGAATTAGCTGCTGCGCAAGAAAAGCAAATGGAAGTATGCGACGTGTGCGGTGCGTTTCTCATTGTCGGAGACGCTCAGCAACGAATTGACGATCATTTAATGGGTAAACAACACGTTGGCTATGCTAGGTTAAAGAGCGCGCTTCAAGAAATTATGGTAATTCCTGATTTTTAGCATTAATACTCGTTGGAAACGTTCTAATAATTTAAAATGATAATCACTACATAAAAAGTAATTTTGTAGAGTAAACGTGAGAAAGCTAGAGATGAGAAAGAACAAAGAAGAGAAGAGGATAGAAAGCAAAGGGCACGTGCTAACGAAGAACTTGATAGACGAAGAAGAGACGATAGGGATAGGGATAGGGATAGAGAGAGAGACAAACGCCGTAGACGCGACGACGATAAAGGCAGACATGATTCGAGCAGTCACAGGTAAATTAGTTAAATTTTTGCATTGTTATTAAACAGAAGATTCAATAAATTTACAGTGTTATGTTTAGAAACTCGGGACACAGAAGTAGGAGCAGATCAAGAGATAAACATGATAGACATCGAGATGATGATCATCGACGTCATGCTCGGGATAAAGGTAAATATCAACTGTGTCATCAACTGTGTCAAATATGAATTACTAAAACGTATATCGAACTTAGGGAGTCGTGATCATCGAAGCTCGAGTCATCATAATCGACGCCGCCATCGATCTAGAAGTCGAAGTCACAAGTAACTACTCTTGATTGGTTAGTGAGTGAGAAGTAAGCCAGGTATGCACTAAACAATATACCATATTCGTCTCAATTACTGTACAGGTTCTTTACCAGGTGAGTTTCATTAGATGCACATAATATATACATGATAATTATCTGTAATTTTGAAGAATGGCATAGTCACAGCGAACCAGTCTCTGGTCCTGCCTATTAATCGGAGAAACACTCTTATTAAATTTCATATGGACCTGTTTGTACAGCGTTTAATTTTCAAAGTGACGAGTTTGCTCTATGTAACGTATTACTGAAAAACGGTGCATCGAGGTAATGTCGAGCAAGGAGTAGTAAAGTTGTTCCCATACGAAAGGTATTTTTATCATGTAGTATTATAGATATTGTCTACAGAGCAAGATAGGAGAAGGTATACCTATGCTTGCTTTGATCGGTATAATGTCTTCATAGGGTAAATCAATTATATAATTTCAACGATTGCATAGCTTTTTTGTCGAAAAGAAATTAGTGGTTTAGTGGAGGACACAGTGCCTACTTCCGTAGACCTGCTACAACAGTGCCCTGTGTGACTGTGACTATACAATCCTAGCTTCTACTACGCATTTCTGAGGTATTTATATCGGAATGATAATACCAAACATGTCCTTTTATTAGGAAAGTTAGATATTTTCAAAATGGTGATCTTTATTTTCGAGCGACATTTGAGTGCTTAAAATTATGATAACAAATTCCTGCTCTTACTTTCCTTATTTCCTGATTGTAATTATTCTAGCATACTCAATTTAAAGTCAAACAGTGTGTGTTTTACCAGTTAGTCAGGAAACGTTTCTGCTCTGGGGTAGGAAGGGGGGAGGGGGCAGGAGCCAAAGTGGAACAATTTTAACATGAATTTGTTTGTACAGAAAGAGAGAAAGAGGGGGAGAGAGAGAGAGAGAGAGAGAGAGTTTGGAAATATGAAATATACTTGATATGAGCTATACGACTATAGTTGACGATCAGTAAATAACTTGGGATTATAAGTTGGCATATGATCGTGTCGTCGTCTTTTCAACTTTATTTGTAAATGTTCGAGAACATGTGTCGTACGTGATACATTTTGGTCCCTTTGCATGCATTTTTCTCCGTTATTTTTAGTTTTGAAAGACAGGACATGGCAATGCTCGGTCAAATTTTCTTATCAGAAAGTCGTAATTTTCTAGTTATGGTATATGCAACGATTTGAAGGCTAATGACAGGTCACAAGGAATGTGTGTCTTTACGGTGCTCCGAGGACATCCCTTTTAATCATATCTTATCTTATTCTTTTTGTCGCGCCCTTCATTTCGGCTTATAGAAAACTCATACTTTATGCGCGTACTACATTTGTGTAACTCATATTGACTCATGATAAATCATTCATATACTCAATAATCTGCTTTCTGAACCAAATAGTCTTGTGAAAGAAGACAGACCACAAAAGTAATAGCTTTAAGTAAAGAATCGTCTTGCATTGTTATATTGAGACGAGAAAAGTCTTACTATTAAACCAAAAAAGTGTCTAAATAACTATATTAAAAAATTTGACTTATTTAATTTAACTACAACTGACTATAATTTTAGATATTGGGTCTTAAATTTATCGAATAGTATTAAATTTTGATAATAATTAATATTTATTGTCAATATTGTCAATGTCACAAGCATAGACGATCAGTTAACAATTGTGTAAGATGCTTTTCACACATGTAGCCGACAGAAGTATGATATTTTTAAACATATGTCATATATTAAGACAAGGTTAACAAATAATGTACAAATACGTTAGCCTGTTGTTTGGTAATGATCGAAATTAAAATACAAGAAAAAAGTAATGCAAATCACAATTTTTAAAAACTGTATTGTCTACTTTCAGACAGAAGACATGCCATGGGGATGTAATCAATGCAACAGGCTCACTTGCACACTGCTTAATATAATATTAAGGTAAAGATTTTGCATAATCTAAAAATTCCAATCATGAATTTTATACACTTGCGTTTGAGTTCATTTTTATCGCATCATGTTTTCTTAAAGTTGGTTATACAAAACAATAAAATCTCTTCAAATTGGATATATAATTAATCGTTGTCAACATTATGTTATAAAAAGTCAGTCAGAAATTTAAAACAGATTTTACTAGCATTTTATTCGTATTTGATGCAAATGTTACTTTAGGCTAGCTACATATGAAAAAATATCAAGATAAATTATCTATAATTTGCATTGTAATACTCATAAGATTGTTAATTAAAAATAATAAAACAGTACTGCAATGAGAGTATCAGGTTATTTTAAAAAGCATGCAAACATTGAAATAGCTGGAATTATAAACAGAATAACGAATACTGTGTACAATCTTTTTAACAAATTATAAAATTTATTAAATAAGTATATACACTAAATAATACATTATTGAGCGATAGGATATTCTATCCAAATACTGTACATAGTACTAAAATATTTGCTATAATATAATTGTCTGCAACAATCAAATTATATCTTTGTACAAACTAAAATACTGTACATCAAATGTAAATATCTGTATTGGTTGAATGACCTTGACTCCATCGTGCGTAAATTATTTAATTTTTTAAATTTTATGTCACCAAACACCAAAAATTTATCATTAAACGGAAACAATTTTATTTAAGCCCTATACTTTTTGTAACCTGAAAAATAACACGTTATTTGATTCGTGTGATTTATTTTAAAATTGTCTTGATAATAAAAAGTTAAAAGATTAAGAAATTTTGCTACCTCTTCGTATATGGTCCAAGCCATTGCAGTCATTAGTGTCCTCCTCAACATTCGTGGGACAATGCCTTTAAAATATCCTAATATACCATATTTGTTATAAACTGTAAAAACTGCGTTACACACACCCTTGAATTCGTTGGGATATAATTGCATTTTTGTCTTAATTACATCAGCAGGTTGCGTTACGATAGAAGCAAATATTCCTGCTAGTACTCCACAACTAAAATGAATTGGAGCAGATGGTTTGACGTAGGGCAAATCTAGAGAAAAAACGCATTAGAAAGATAAAATTATATCGCGAAGAGAGAGGGAGCTATCTGTTTGTTTATTTTGATGGAAATTTACCTGCTTCGGTAACGGCGTTTTTTAGTTGAGTGTAAAATGTAAGGTAAAGACCACTATAAGGAGCATCTCTTAATAATGTTGGTACTAACCCGCTCGAAAGACCTCTTACTCCTTCCTGTTTGTATATTAATTTCAGTGCTTCTGTTACACTGTTATATTTATAAACTTCACTCTGTTAAAACAAAATCAACATTAAATTTCATAATTTTAGAGAACCTGTGTGCGCGTATGTGTGTACTAAATGAAATATTTTTCTATAATAAAAAGTTTTATAACTTTCAATAATACGAGATACAGTAATGTATAATATATTAGAAACATATATATACCTCAAAACGTGTCTTTACTACCGTTATTGGAATTAATAGAGCACCAGACATAGATCTTGCTGTAATTCCTAGCAACAAAGCTTCTTTAGGCGTAAGTGGATCATTGAGATGCAATGTATGCTTTAACCAGTGTAATGATGAAAAATACAGCCCAACACCAGGTACAACTCTAGTAATGGACTGAAACAAATTATCGTTCAGCATTTCTAGTTAAAAGGTGCTTAAAATGCTGCTAAAACTCAATAATTGTAAAGTTCTTACCGGAGTCATACCCTTCCAAAGTCCAAGCACATTTTCATTTTTAATTATATGGACTACTATTCCAAAAATATCACTTTTTGAAGTACTAGTAGAAAAACAAATTGTAAAGCAGTAAATGAGAAAGAAATTCTATATAAAAAATTTTAAAAATATAATGCTACTTTGTACTTACCCAATATGTAGATTTACTTTACTTTGAAGTCTGGTTTTAACCAGATCCAAAGGTTGAAATAAAATAGTTGAGAACGTGCCAGATAATGATCCCGCAAGGAAAGACTTCAAAACAGGATACTAAAACAATAGTTTTAAATAAATTACATATTCTCAAAATTAAACATTTAAAATATTATGCTGACGTATTTGTTTATAATTCATTGAGAAAGATAATGTATGTTAATTGTGATATATAGTCGAATACTTAGATATTAATATATCAATTATTGTTGTAATAAATACATGTCATATTATCTTGCACGAGTTTGATCACGTGAATTACAAGTTTCCTTTAAGGGGTCAGTGTAAATTTTATCTATAAATGAAGTTGCTTGGATTTGACAATACATTATATGATATTTTTCATTTCCAAATATATTTAATATTGTAATGTAGTATCGTATTTATTTAAAAAGTATCGAATACTAAAATTTCATATTTTATAATGTAATAGTTTAATTTTTGTATTATAATCGTAGAATAGATAATTTTTATTTTCTTTTTCAGCTTATACATGTAAATTTGGGACATCAAACTAGCAAACTTATAATGCAAATGAACACATGAGATATTGAATGGTAGACACTGTCCCATATAACTCATCTCCCGTGCAGTGCACCTCTTTTTCTAATTAGAGGTATTCTTTTATTCAAACGTATTAATATTACTTCTCTTTTATATAATTTAGTAGGTATATGTGTATTCTATCACAAAAAATATGTATTTAAAATATTTCAAAACATTGGATTAATTTTTCTTTTATTCCAGTATTTTTGTATGTTCTGAATAATTTTAGGAAATACAAAATAATATATAAATAACTTTAGGTAAAAGTAACAAAAAATAATATTAAATAGAAATGTTTCGGTGCAGCATTACGTGCAAGAATAAAAATCTTTGAAATAATTCTGCAAAATTCCATTACACAAAAGACTTAAAAGATTATGCAAAAATATATATAATTCAAAATAATAAGGCTGGGGTACTTACAGTTCCCAAAACCTCCATAACAAATTTTATTGAAAGCTTGAAAAATGAATAAATTAAAAATTGCAGAAACTTAAAGTATTTCTCAATATAGCACGGTGCCGAACAAAAATGTTTTCTTAATGCTTCCTTTAGTGTTACCAAGATACTAATTATGTTGAAAGCGTGACTCCTACTTACATCTTCCTTTATCTGTGTTTGATTATGTTCTGGGTCAATAGAATAACCTTGCATATCAGCATGTGCTTCGGTAAAAAAAAAAAACAAATATCAATCTGAAACGTGAATTAAACGTGACTTAATGTTAAACGTGACTTGTTCCATACACGTTTCATCTAAAGATACAGAAACTTTATACAGAAAATATATTCTATATCTATACATACTTTTTGTTATTAATATTATAACATGTATACTTAACATTTTCTTTTTCATTTAAAACATTTTTCTTTTATGTAATGGATTTTTTTGTATAATTATTTATGTATATAAATTGAATACTTTATATCATAGCATTAGGTGGCCATAATATCAAGTGTAATATATTTATAGTTTATTAAAAAATGTATAAGTTGACTGTTAAAAAAATAATTGATTAGGTTAGAATTAAAAAATGTATACATACAAAAGATTAATATTTTATTTTTCGCAATGATATATATATATATATAATTTGCTATATAACATGAAAATTATTATATTGTAATCGCATATACAAACACATATACGTACTTGGTGTTCAATGTATGCAGATTAAGAACAAATGGATCAGGGGTAATAATAAAGACTGAAATTTTATCACGAAATTGATAAAATTCATTCTTATCTGCAAATTCATTGTGTTTCGAAGCTGATACATAGAGGGCAAAAAACGATAAAATCCTTAAACAGTATTATAACGATGTGGTGTTATTGCATTCGCTTTATATAGGTAGGTAATTTCAGTACAATATAGCAAGACATCAAGAAATCAATCAATTATGCAATCTTGGTCAAACAGGATCAAACGAACACTGTAAAAACAATCAGCATGAGAAACTTTGTGGTCTAACTTAATTTTTTATTTCATCGTAATATTCGACATAATTGAAATTATTAAAGGTTTATCTGAGGCTATCGTAAAAAAACATAACCTTTACGAAAATTATAGATCTATTTATAAGATATAAAGAAATATGGGGTGACACTGAGATAAAATTTCAATTTTTGTAGAACTATTTTTTCGTCTTCTACAAATTATCTCGAATACTGTCGATGTCGTATATGCCATCCTATATGTACATACGTGTAATATGTATGTAATCAGTGACGTGTTGTTTATTCCAAATCTGTATTTCACAACTAAAGATGAAGGCAATTTCATGATAAATATTTTGTCATGCATTTTTTTATTGCGCAAGAAACGTCTTTCGTTGTTGTTATAATAAAATACAAAACAGTTCATAAGTGACGTATACATACGTCTACCATATTAAACATTAAAGTTAATTACATATATACTATAACTATATTCTATAACTATACAAACAATAAAGATCTATTTTCTCTGTTCCTTAATTAATTTATATTAAACTTTCTAGCATACACGCATGCACACGCACATTTCATTCTGCATCTTAAAAAGCCCGCCATTCTTGAAATAAATCGGATTTCCTGTTACAGCGCTGCATCCGCTTTAGTACTGTAGCTTTCCACGCCGAACTCGGCCATTTGTATGTCTGTCACAGCGTGGTATGGTCGTTATTCTTACGCGATTGAGTAAGGTATGATATTTATTCAAAATTTGTTTAATATTACATTCTTAATCACGGTTTCGAATTCCATAATATAAATAAACACGTAACTTAATATTATATTAAATTCAGCTGAATTTCTTTTCGAATTTATTGCGTTTGCTAATACTCTTCAAACACGTGGTTATGGAAGTTACAAAATTTCATTATCTTACATAAAAACGTTCAACGTCGCAATATTATAATAAATTAGTTTATTTAAAGCTGCGTATATTATGTGCGTCTGTTAAATGAACGTTTTTTACTTAAATATTTATATTTGTTATCCATAAATGTAGATAACGACTTTACAAAATGGTGAACGGAAGGATACCGTCAGTTTTCTCGAAAACTTATGTTACTCCAAGGAGACCTTATGAAAAGGCACGTTTAGATCAAGAATTACGAATTATTGGTGAATATGGACTTCGTAACAAACGCGAAGTATGGAGAGTTAAATATACTCTAGCAAATATTCGGAAAGCAGCTCGTGAGTTGCTTACGTTGGAAGAAAAGGACCCTAAACGTTTGTTTGAAGGTATTAAACGATATTTTAACGAAGACCTTCTTATCTTTGTTCGACAGCGATAGATATTTCTATAAAAGTATCTATATCTTAATCGATAGCTATGATGATTTACCTCTGACACCTCTTGGCTGATAATTTTGACGACGCATTATTTGTTCTGAACGAACTATACAATTATTATTTTTTAACATTAGATTAGCTTATACTTATCGAGCATTTGTATTCATTAGGAAATGCTCTATTGCGTCGGTTGGTAAGAATTGGAGTGCTAGATGAAACCCGTATGAAACTCGATTACGTTCTTGGTTTGAAGATCGAAGATTTCTTGGAAAGACGACTTCAAACTCAAGTATTCAAATTGGGACTTGCCAAGTCTATCCATCATGCTCGTGTGCTTATTCGTCAACGTCACATTAGGTAAATTTCATGAAATATATAAAGTTTTATGCCTTGAAAACTGGGCAAGAAAGATCTGATTACATATAACAGATCGTTTCTAATCTTTAAGGCTATATTAATTCCTGGTTAATCACCGGATAAGGTTTAATGTTTGTCTGGCTTCATACCTGGAGACACTGTTTATTTCTTTTATGAAACTTTCTTAGTTCTATAAAATATGAATGTAATAGTCTTTTGGCTACTGCAGGTATTCAAACAGTTTTCCCGATTGATTTCCTGAATGATAGAAAAATGTGACTTTAAATGTTTGACTGGGCAGCTACGATGTTTAAGACGCACCAGCGCTCCATATTACTGTTTTCTTTCAGGCAGGCCACTTAAGCGCCAAAAAACTGGCACTTAACGTCTGTCGTACTAATGAGCATACGTTCATTTTTAAAATATTGGTATATTCTTAATATATACAGTAGCCTCTTAAAGTAATTATGTCGAGGTGTTAGCAGTACATATAATATCGAGGAGAAAAGAGTTGCGAATTAGAAAGGATTATTCTTTTCCAGAGTGCGCAAACAGGTGGTGAATATTCCATCTTTTATCGTGCGATTGGATTCGCAAAAGCACATTGATTTCTCACTGAAATCTCCATTTGGTGGTGGTAGACCTGGACGCGTCAAGAGGAAGAATCTGCGTAAGGGAAGCGGAGGAGCAGCTCCAGAGGAAGAAGAAGATTAAACTCTTTTTTTTTATAATACTTTTATGTAATAAAAGTATACCTTACACGTGTTTTAAAAGTTTTTAGAGTCTTATTCCATCGTTACCTATTAATCCATATTCTTTTTAATATAGTACTGTCAAAGAAATATAAATTTATTATTCATTTTACTATTTACAAACTACTAGATTTGGTACATCATTTAATTCGTAGTATTTCTTTGTAGGTATAGCTTATGGTGCGTTTAGACCAAACGAGCGAATGCCTTCATTCACCTCCCACTTCGACCATTTCCTATTTGTTTGGTATTCATGCTAGCTAAACGAGTATCGATAAACATTTACAATTCTAATTATTGAGTTATTGTATGAATTAAATTGTAACTTTATGTATTGTTGTATGGTACAGATATAGCAGAACCTGTACTCAATTTGGAGCCATTATGTTGACAAAACATGTAGTAGATATTTGGGAAATTGCTTGAACGCATGTTTATTTATAAGCAAGCTGACTGGGATGCTTTAAGAAATGGAAATTAGAAGATATCGTGCAGTTTAATGGACGAACTAGAAGAATAGAAATAAGACAAATCATAGATATGTATATTAGCCAAGATTGATAAAATTTAGAAAAGAGTTCAAAGCTATTAAGAAGAAGCAAGAGGTTTTGTATCCGAAATGCTTTGATATCGTATAACATAGTAACAGTGTCGGCAATATGACGTGTTGAAATTTGAGAAGTTGCGACAGTGCTGCCTCCAGCGATGATTGCGTAATGTTGTAAGATTCCTTGGAGCTTGTCCGTCCTGCAGAAGAACAGTCGGCTATGTTCAGAGTATACTTGTTGCACGCGGTGGTGTTGGTGTTCGGCGGTCGGCTGTGGAGGGAAGAAAGGGGACAGTAAAGAGTATCGAAGAGTTTCTCTTGCGTTAACGTGGGACTTCGCGAGCTTTCCGCAAGCTGGTGAGCGCGTCTCGATCAATTAGCATATGCCACTTCCTAGCGGGAATTTTGTTTCGCTGATCGAATAAAGGTAATTATATGACAGCGTCTTATCGTAGTTTAATTCAGCAGCCTACCGTTGGACGTCGTACGGTGACGTGAAATAACCGGGTCTCGAGCCAAAACTTGACACGTCTTTTTTTTTATATTAAAGCGGGAGGCCGCCTTTCTAACCTAAATTCTAAATTCTGTCATGGATCCGTAACGGTGGGGTAGGGTAAGGAGGGCGACAACCACGGATCTCCTTCTCTTTTTGACAGCTAAAAATACGGTTTTTGACTAAGCGGCCGCAACATCGAACACCTTGACTATTTCGGACACGATACGCTCTACACGCATCCTAAATCATTTATGTAGCTTATTCTCATAAAATACGCGCTCTTTTGTTTCTCGCTGCGTCGTGGATTTCTGTGCGGGCCTGCTATTATGTTTGTATCGGCCGACCAAAAACTTCCATATCAAGCGAAGGCTATCTATATAATTGTTGTTATGTATTCGCGATTCTTTTGCCTTGCACTTAAATGGTAACAGCCAATTTACGATGAATATTAATATATACTTTAAATGAGAAACGATATGCTGCGAATTTTTTTTATCTTTTATGTATATCACCGTCGATAGGATAGATTGACAAGACACATAAATATTTTTAAGTGCATCCTTAGCGAATGAAATTCAAATGTACGATAAAAATTAATGACATGTATTTGAAATCTAAATATAAAGTTTACAAGTAAGTGTTTAACAAGAATTGAAGGTAAAACGTTGAATTCCTTTTTATTAATTATTATACAAATTACATTGCGAAAATAGTAGAATATTTAATTTTACTTTATATTATGTTTACTATCACATATAAATGCATTTATTTTTGAAAGTAGAATTAATCCCTATTTAAGTATGATTTAATCTATCGTCTAACATCTATTGTATAATATTTAGTATTATCATAGATGACATTCAGTTTTTGTTAATCTTATTTGTGTAATTGATATCAGTAATATACCGAATAACATCTTGATCAAACTTTAATTGCATTCTCTTACACGTGGAAACAATGATTACATTTAGAATTATTATTGTATAACTCTTGAATTAAATTTTGTAAAAAATATAGAGTATTTATATTCTTGATAACATACTCGTAAGGTAATTATAATTGCTTTTTGATATTTCAGCATTGTAACAAATTATAAACTAATTAGTTATATTATTATTCACAATTATACCATGTATCTGTGTAAGATGAACTATGAAATGCAATTTGAATAATTGATTAAATCGTGTTTTGAACTTATTAACGTAAATGTGTACTTTCCTATATGTATTAAATAAGTATATAATGTAATTTAACGACTAAGTATAATTGTATTTATCATTATGGATGTTGTATAGATAACTACTTCCTATGTGATGCAATATTCTCTTATTAGTCCTTTGATATAATTATTTTTTAATCGACCTTAATGTTTTACAATCAACTTGAATTTACCTTAATGTCATTTAATTGTTAAATAATAAATTAAGATGCAATGAAGGTTGGTAAACGTTAAGGCCTTATAAAGATAAATATTGGTTATATATTAGTCATATTTAAACTAAAATTCATTATTTTATTTCGCAGGATTTAAAATATGTCGCATCATTTTGTCACAGTTTGCGTGGTTTGTGTTTTATGCGCTGCACATACTCCGTGTTCAGCTCATGCTGAATTCTCAACAGTGGGACAAACGAATCGTAATTCTATTAATTCAGAAAAGCTGCCAGATTCTAATGAACAATTACAACCAACTTTGTTACTAATGAAGTCCAAAGAAACACAGGAGAAGGATGTGAGAAAATTACATTTAAATAATCTAAGCACTCATAACAATGGTGCTGTTAAGTTTTCTAAAGCGTTAGATAATAATAATAATGGATACAGAACTCCTACTTTGTTGGTGCCAGTTGCCATAAATGAAACCTATACTAAAAAGACAAGTTTAAAGAATATTAAGATCCATGAAAACATCCAAGATAACCATGTACCAATGACGAAGGAAGATTCTACAACATTGAGAGATATAGAAATACTAGAAAGATTAGGTCAAATTGAGATTATGCAGAATAACATATTAAATACAGCAAGAGTTGAAAGAGATCCTCTTAATAGAATCAGATCAAAGAGGAATGTAGATGTTATAGACGACAAATATTTCATGAGAAAAATTTTCGAAGCTTATGGGGATGGTACAAGCATAACGATGGAAGGTTTTGAGAAGTTGTTAAAAAAATTAGGATTATTAAGATTAATAACAGATATATCAAGATTAGAGAATCACAATGTTGTTACTAGTCAGCATGAAAATCCATTGGGTAAGTTTTATAATTTATCGATTTAAATTATTGCTTGAAACTGAATTTTAAACTGCATTTAATTTTTTTTTCAAACAAATTTACTTATTTTAATTAATTTATGGAAGGATTCATACTTAAGAAATAAAATGTATATCAAGACTGTACTAAGTATTATCTTGTGTAGCTAAATGCTGATACACGAATTTTAATTACCAATTATGACCTATCAATCATAATAAAAGGTAAAGCTACATCTGCTCTATACGTATATAAGCTGATAATATTTTGACTTGGATGAGTATGAGAATTCCCTTAATAACTCGACGAATCAAATTCCTTTCCAATTATTGATTTTGTTAAGCAGCAATAGCGAATGATAAAATAAATGCATTTAATATAGAACATAAGAGTAAGAGGATATAGCTAAAATTTAATATAAATATATAACATCGATAGACATTCATTTTATCAATAAGTAAACAAAATTTGATGCTACTCTCGGTCATTTGTTTGAGATAACAGTGGTTAAATGATGATATCTTATGTAATATAATATTTTGCGTAGATAACCAACATCCTTCTTTTATCAGTAACTGTATATGTTACAAAGTTGAAATTACATGTATCGAGATAATGAAATTATGTATCAAGATACAATGCATTCTCAGCAATATTATTTTTCAATATATGCATGCTGCCCCCTTTAATACACTAGTACACACATTTACATACTAATCTTTATTGCAGATAAGTCGAAAAGCCTGCAGAATAATGGCCTACCAGAATATGAAAATGGAATTAAAAAGGAACGGGTAAGATAAATTGTAATAAAACTGAAATTGCATACTATCGAAGACGAATAAAGTATGCAATTTTTTTAATTGTACATTTAAATGTTACACTCATAAATAACTGAGACTTCATTTTAGTGCTTAAATAGTAAAGAATTGTTAAATACTGTTGCAAGAGATATGCCATACAATTTGATTACTAATAGTAATTCAACATTACCAAGTTGGCTTTTTGAACGTGTGTGTCCAGCTCTTGTTTACCAACTAGCAGGTGAATCAAGCTCAGAGAGAAATGGATGTATTCGTGTACCAGAGAATTATAAGCCAATAACAGTTAATAAATATCTTAGAGAAGATGCAACTCGTAATATGATTCAAGGTATATGATTGTAATGTGACACGAATAAAAATTGTATGTATCTAGTGTTATAGAGTTTTACATATGTACTTTCTTTATTTAGTGTGGGCCTATTCAACAATCAGTATTTTAATAATCAGTCTCTGTGGCTTACTTGGTGTAGCTGTTATACCTTTTATGGGTAAAGTTTATTATCATCAATTATTACAGTTCTTAGTAGCTCTCGCTGTAGGAACATTGTGTGGCGATGCTCTTATTCATCTGTTACCACATGTAAGATGTTGCACTGCAAACGTAACTTTTTAACATAAAATATAAAATCCTATTATTATGTAAGAAAAAATTATTCTTCTTCCAGGCGATGATATCGCATGATCATACTCACGAGCGTATTCATGCTGATGTTCACGATCATGCCGAATCAGATCATAAAGAACAGCATAATATGAATATGTGGAAAGGGCTAGTTGCGATGTTGGGTCTCGCATTATTTTTTTTTACGGAAAAAGCTCTAACTTTAGTAGCAGAATGGAGGAAAATTCGACAACGACGGAATAAGGTAACTCCTCGTGTTTAAAAGAAAAATGAACAAATAAAACCATGTAAATTGTCACGACATGTTTCTGAAACATATATTCCTAAATAACAAAAAAGTATTCATTATGTTAGCTTCCTTCGCGCGTTAGAGTAATGAGAGAAACTGATGGACCAAACAGTAATGTTGTTGGAGAAAAACTTTGTAAACACAAATATTCATCTTATCCATATTGTTATGGAGAAATTAACTCAGAAATTCAAGGTAGAATGCTTTGGTTTAATCGAAACTTTTAATCAACCATTTAATGTTTTTAATTGCACGTTTTGAGCAGTATCGGAAGCGATCATTAATATGTCATAAAAAGGGTATTTATTGTTCAGATAATCATCATAATCGACAACACAATAATCATGAAAGGCCTCCTGTGATCGAAGAAGAAAAACCGTTGACGTCGAATTGCAATTCCGTTGCAAAAATCATGAACGACGTAGAAAAAAAACCAAACGAAGATTGGAGATTAGATGATTCAATTGTAAATACCAAGAAGAATGTGGATGGTGCTGATGTACCATTAAACGAATCAGAAAGTTATACCGTTATTATACGCGAGCATGAAACAAAACATCATGGTCATACTCATTCGCATGGTACTATTTAATTGTCGATATGATTTATACCAATTTTGTCTCTAGTAAATTTAATCGATGATGTAATTAAAAAATTTGTTTAGGTCATGTTCATTCTGCACCTGAATCTATGTCGAGTGTTGCTTGGATGGTAGTAATGGGTGATGGTTTGCATAACTTCACGGATGGAATGGCTATAGGTGCTGCTTTTTCAGCGAATATAGCGGGTGGTTTTTCCACGGCAATAGCTGTGTTTTGTCACGAATTACCTCACGAAATAGGTATATCGTACAGGATGTATCTGATTGCAACTGTTGATGAAGTAAAAGCTCTAGACATACAATTTGTATCTGAATATTATTTTTTGTTTTAAACAGGAGATTTTGCAGTTTTGTTGAAAGCCGGGATGAGCGCAAAACAAGCAGTATTTTATAATCTGTTATCTTCTGTACTTTGTTTGTTCGGTATGATATTTGGTGTATTATTAGGGAGTACTCCTGCTATAAGTAGTTGGATGTTTGCTGCTGCTGCAGGAATGTTTATATATATAGCATTAGTTGATATGGTACGTAATTTACATCTTTTCATTGATATACTTAATGGAAAATATGAACGATATGTTTTGCTTAGATTCCAGAGTTATCCTCGAGTCACTCTGTTGAGCGTAGCTCCCAATGGCCGTGTATTTTACAGACGTTAGGGCTATTGTGTGGCCTTGGAATAATGTTAATTATAGCACTCTACGAACACGATCTTAAGAATATGTTCAGTGATTAAACTTACAAAGACTGACAACTTTTTGAACGATGGTAAGCTTCTTCAGTACTTTCAACATTTGAGTTAATAAAATTTGGAGTGTGCATTCTGACCGAAACAGTATTTACTTTTACTATAATACAAATCGTTTGCTTTTTCTCTTTTACATATTTAGCGTAAAATTTCATGTAACAACATAGTTTGTTGTTAAAAACTTAAGAAGGTACTACAATGGAGTAAGTGCTAGATGTTTTACGATATTAAGAGTATTCCGTGCACAAGAACAGATGAGCTAGCCAACTTGAAGGATGTTAGTTAATTCAAATACAACGACAATATTTGAAGTATTCTTATTGCGTTCTTCAAAAATGATCAAAACAGTCAGAACTCGGGCAGAGATTTGAATGTTTTCCAGTTGATACATTGTTATTGTAGTAGATAGTTGTAATCCATTTTTACTTGGTAGTTTTTGATATTTTATTACTGAAAGCACATATATGCTACGAAAATGCAACATAATTCTCACTTTTAAGTTTTTCTTAATATGGTAAACCTTTCGCATTTGGATTACAGGAAATATTGTTATGAAAACAAGCCAGAAATATAATATTAAAGTTAATATAAATATGAATCAAAATTGTGTATTGCATTTTTTTAATCAATTACTTGATATTTACGTGATGTACATTGTATTTCTTTTTAATTAATAACGAATAGTAGAAAATTATAGAAAATAAATATAAATGCATTTTAATAAGTTTACACAGAAATGTTTATTCATAAAAAACTTTGGTGCTTATTTCTTTTGAAATTGTTCTATACAGTAATTGCTCTGCATTTGCATAATGTCCCGAGTATTATACTATAAAGAAAGTACATATTTGTATATGTATATGTATAACAAGTTTGTGTTTCAGTAACTAAGCTACCAAATAAGATGATTACTGATAATGCCACAGCATATTCTAGTTTTATGTAACTATAGATACGCTTGTGCACAAAGTAATTTCACGAAGTATGAATGCAGATAAGCAGAGGCGGTAAATCACAATTTATAGTGATTGGATATATTGAAATCCTAAAGTACCCTTATACTGCCACAGCAATTATTCAATTGGTGTAACCTACAATTGTATGTACATATCTGCATGTCGTAAAATAATACACGATTAAACCTTACGAGCTAAATATTTTTAGTTGTACTTATGTAAAAGAACGAAACTATTAATTATGGCGGTGGAAAAAGCTGAAATGTCTTCGATTCTCTAAAATAATGTATTAAGTAAAATCTTTTCAATGTTATACGATATTATTTCAACTAGCTGCATTTAGCGTGGTGATTACTCTGGTGAACTGAAAGGTTCGTCTTTAAAATATGTCTCCTTTTTATATATTTGTGAAAGTATCGTACACTATTTTTTTCATTACTTAAAAGGTGTACCGTTTAAAGAATCGAATGAAAAAGAACCTTGTCTACTTATTGTAAGTTACTTACGACATTCGTTTTGTTCGTATGTTAATAATTAATGTCATGTTCAATAATGACGTATTTTTTTACAGAAAATGTAAAAAAATTGAAAAAAGCGTTCTATTCTTGTAAGCGAAAATACTTTCTTAAATTATATCTTATATTAATATTGATGTATTTGCCTAAATGAGTTGTGCTTTTTGTAAAAATTAAACAGCCAAGTATAAATGTTAGTTTTTGGAAACTGGTGTTTATATATTATTATGTATCTCTCTTTTTCTTAAAAGATTTAGCTTTTTTTACACATAATATAAATAGGGATAATACATTTGTTGCTTTTGTTTAAAGAAAGAAATATTTTATTGTTTAAAAACGATGGTTTTTCTCCAGGTACATTTGTTCTGAACTATTATAATAAATTTTAATGATATTACTTTACTAATGGTTACTTTAAAATACTATACTTCAAATTTTTACTTATAGAAAAATATTTCTCCCTTTCCCAATTTAACTTTAAGAGATAACGCATTGAGAATAATATAATTTTTGATAATAAGATAATAGTTTTTATTGAGAAGAAAGCATAATACGAAGAATGTAAC
This sequence comes from Xylocopa violacea, assembly GCA_963969225.1. Classification (NCBI taxonomy): domain Eukaryota; kingdom Metazoa; phylum Arthropoda; class Insecta; order Hymenoptera; family Apidae; genus Xylocopa; species Xylocopa violacea. The sequence goes on from CAXAJV010000001.1 coordinate 71,197,605, forward strand.
AAAACACAATCGTATAGAAGATGAATTTTCCTTTTATTCTTGAGGTTAAACAATGGAAAAATGAAAATTACATATTTACAAATGAAAGCGATGATTAGCAACTGTATATACACAAACAGATAAGTTCACTAATTATATTAATATATTCGGTACTTTGTTACACAGAATAATACTTTCAAGTTCACATATTTCCTTTAACGTTCAGGCACTTAATGTACAATTAGTATGTAATGTAGCCGAAGAAAATGTTAAAGTATCACATGGCTCATAATTGTGCTATTTTTATGTAGCTAATTAATAACAAATATATTAAGATGTTACTATTTGAAGTCACAGAAACATAGTATGTCACACAGAAACGACATCGTCTCTGTCACTCATTTGTGCCGATAAACTGACCGCCGTGTCTGTGCTAGCTTCGCTATTTAAACTTTCATTAAATACTGGCTTCATATGTGCCGCATCGCGCATCTCCCTCATTAATCCTGCGATATCGTCATCTGGATCAATTTCTTGAATTTCACCAACCACGTCAATTTCCATAGATTGATTGTCCGTTGCTAATACCTCTTGAGCTTCGGGTTTTGTTTCTTTAAACTGGTAATTGTAAAATAGTAATAGAATGACTATCGTTGTAACAATTTGATTACCCCACCTCTATCTTGGTACAAAAAGTATAAAATATAAAAACTTACTTTCATGGATTCTAATTTGCATTCAGGTGGAAGATTCATGTGAAAGACGCAATTGGTATCGAAAATTACAGGTACTGGCTCGTGACATTCAATATCCGCTCGAACCGCTCCACATGCTTTAAACAGAACTTGATGTTGATCCTGTTAACATCGTAAAAGGTTTTTTAATAAAATTACCGTTTATTATGATGTAATTTTACCTATAATAAAATCATTTTACTTTAAGAATATGTTTGCGGCAATGTTTTGCAGCAGGAAGGGTTCTTTCCCCACATTTTACTCCACCTTCTGTAAAAATACATTTTGATATGCTTGGTATCTTTTGCGTGGGTCCTTCGGTTGCCTGTAACGAATATGCAACTTTCATTTTCGATATTAGCATCGTATGTAACACTTCTAGCATGAAATTTATCATTTACTCATTTACCTGTGCTCTACGTTCTAATGATTTCCTGTACAGTATACCTTCAACTCCGCTTCGTCTATGATAACGGTTTAAAGCTTTCAATTTCTCATAAATCTTTTTCTCTTTTGCAGTTTCCTTTGGTTGATCGTGTATACTACATAACGTTTCCTTTTCCTTTTTAAGCGCATGTAAATACTTTCGTCTTTTCTCCCTTAATATGTACTTTAATCTTCTAAATTGATCTATGTACAGTGACTGTAGCCTAATAAGTTTCTCTCTTGCAATGTAGATCACTTCCTCGGCAGTAAAAATTCCAGCATGCCTTAAAAAATTAATACTAATGATTCAATAGAAATTACTGTTTCATCTTTTGCGAAAAGCAACTACCAAAAGGCAAGTAAGTAAGAACAAAGAAAGGCGTTTGAAATAATTAAATTTTTTAAATTTGCTCAAGCCAAAGCAAGCTAGCTGACATTCTACAGAAAGGAGTAAAAGCTGAAGTAGTTTGAGCATTTATTTATATGTAAAGATATTTCTTACTTTAAAGGGTCTTCTTGGGCACTGTATAAACTTTCGTTATCGCTGTCATCGAGGTAGCTTCCCCTTAAAGTATCGTTCACTGTTACAGGTTCAACGTCGCTGTCGGAAGAACTTGCATAGTCTAAAATACTACATCCGCTTGCGTTTACTCTAGGCGCATCAATTTCGGCTGAAAGAATATTTTGAGTAAAAAATTAATTGTTTCATAGTTTGAAATAATCTTTAATTTACCTCATCTTATCGTAAGAAAACTTACCGAAAGGATCTAATGCTTTTACTTTCCCTTCTTCGTCTTCGACATCTTCGTTACCTGAATTTGGTTTCTTAACGTAGTGACTTAAATTAAGTAGCAGCATTTCTGGGGTTTGCGGTAAAGAATGTCTGGCCGTGGACTTTATACGCGCTATTTGAGCTTTTCTGGCATGATCGGTACAGTAACTGTTGAGAAAATTCATTTTTTACATTAATTTGAGGAATATCGGACTAATAAATAAAGTTGAAAGAATTTTAGATCGACTACGTACGAAATATCTCTTCTATCCAACTTTGGTGCAGGGTTTTGGCATTTTCTACCATTAGTGTTGTACAAGAAGCAACACTGTTTGAAAGGTGCGCTTGGATCCTCGAGAATATGCTTGGCACAATAACTGTATCCCTCGAGGCAAGTTTGCGTACATTCATAAGACGAATACGAACAGGTCTGCGCCTGTTTGGGCTTTTTCGTGGCGACAGTAGTCACAGGCATTGTTGTTTTTGGGATACGGAACATAACTTGCCTAACAAACGAGTATAAATTACATAAGAAGATTCTTCTTGAAACAACTACATTTCATGGAATGCGTCTTGAAATGATAATTTCAAATTTAGCGCGATAATTTATATCGGAAATCAAAATAATTTCATTAATTTGAACGCTTCGAAATAATTGGAAAATCGCAGAATATTTTGATCGTAAAAATCGACGGCAAACATAAAGTATCGTACGCGTCTAAACGCGTCGCATCTGTCGTCGAAAATAAAATTGTAATACACGTAAGGTGGATTTGTAACAAGTGGTAGCTCGCCGCCATTTTGTACGTGAGATGTTGAATGAAGTCTCATTGATGTATGTTCGTATTTGAAAAGAATGAGGCGGATATGTGATTGGTTTTTGTGAAAATTGGAATGAAAGAGAACAAGCGGGACTTGAGAAAGCCGCGAAGCGTAATTTATTTAGAAACTTACTGTGATTCCTTACATCAAAATCCTCCGAGGAGGAAAGACAGTGCCAACCGATTCACGCTTGTCACCGTCAGCACACTCTTGAAGATTTGAAGGAAAAAAAAGATGGTGAAACGTAAAATATTGACAGTTGTGCAGTAAGTCTGAAGTTGTGCCGGAATAAATAACGAATACTCGAAAGGCAAACACCGAGTCCTTCGATAGGACTAAGATAACGGGACGCTACTACAGGGGTAACATTGGCTGCGTGCACATACAACTAGCTGAACGTCGGTTGCGTCACTTCCGGGACTTTAAAGCTCAAAATTCTAATTGATAAACTACGTGATTCATACCTATCGTAGACTGAAAAAGTTCAGGTAGGTTATGACGTTGGTCGTAAAATATTAGCGAAGTCTGATTTACGTTACGCACGCGTGTTTGCCGTTAACCGATGCAACGTGCTCGTCGCAAAAACTTGAACAGTTACTACGAATTGAACGGTAGAAACTGATGGTATTCGATTGTGTCGAGAAAAATTACAACTTCTTGTGCAACACCGTGACACGTACAGTTAATAATTATCGAATGAAATGGGGTAAATTTTAGGAGGGCGTACACACGGATCGTTACACACACACCAAATAACCTTAATACCTCATTATATAAGATAAGAGTAGAATTTTTTTTTATTTTATTATCACAATCGAAGATACACTGAATACATTTTAACGATGGAAGAGTGGTACAGCCCTTTTTATAACCAACCTCATAACTTGCCAAAATAATTCGTAAATCAAGTTTTCTGATGTGGTGTACGATTAATAGAGAGAGAAAGAGAGAGAGAGGGAGGGAGAGAAAGAGAGAGAGATGAAAAATACGTGCGGATAGTATTTCCGTGCTAATAATTAACCTCGTATACCGTTGATGTTATCCTGCATACCTAAATACATTTTACGTAGATCGAGTTCTGAATTACGATGCATTTATGATTCAGCTTTAAATTTTGTGGGAAATCTATCGAAATCTTAACAAATAAATCTCGTCGCTGTGATGTACTATCGAAAACGTTCACTTCGTTCATTTATTATGATTATTATGCGGAAAAGATTTTGTAAAGTATTAAACAAATAAAACGTCCATAAAAATAATTCGAACGGTTATCGTGAAGTTTCGCATGAACCTGTAAAGCTACGACAATCTAACGTCATACGTATGATGAACGGAAGTATATCGAAGCCTTCGAGGAATTTCACAAGTTGATTCTTTTATCTACTCCACGATTCCGAAGCAGTCGCGTGAAGTTGGACGCGAACGGAACGACTCGAGAAAGGAAGCACCACCATTTCCGGAATTTGAAATGGCACCTTCGAATAAAGTGCGAGCCGAGTAAAGATAAAGGAAAAGTAATCGATGGAGAAAGAAATGAAATAGTATAGTATAGTATAGTATGGTATAGTGCAAATGTTGTAAAGATTATGTTCAACTGTGGAAATTCGAACGAATATGAACTTGGAGTGGAGTTTCCGGTTAGTACAGTGACGTGAAGTTCTCGACGTGTTGCTGTTGTGCGTTGCGTTCGCCGCCAGCGTCGCGACCGCCGTGAAGTGCGCATCGTTAGTACCGAGTTGTGTGTACATATAAATGGCGGCTGACGAAAAATGGTACTTTACGAAAGAACAGCTTACAAACACGCCGAGCAGAAGATGCGGCATCGACGCGGATAAGGAACTGAGCTACCGGCAGCAGGCAGCAAATTTCATTCAGGATATGGGCCAGCGGCTCGTGGTGTATCCTTTTTACGAATGCATGTTCACCTGCGTGTTTCTCAACCTCCCTTTCCCCTTGTCCCTCTAATCATTTTCTGTCTGCTCACTTTTTACGTCTCTCCGACCGTCAAAAACGTTCCGCGCGACTCCCCGCATTTACATATCTGTGTTTCCTTTACGTAATGATCTTCGAACAGTCGAAATTTCCAAATACCCGTACGAGATACATAACGTGTTGTAAACATGAGTGACGTGCGAAAGAAGAGGTCACGCGTCATGATTACGATTCTCCATATTGAACCTCGTTGCGTTACTCGTAGCGTACCATGAATTTTGATATTATTCTGCTATTCAGTATACCTATGGTTAACTGTAAATTCTCGTGAGTGAACGAAAGTGGCATCCAGAAATTTCTTATCCAAAAGGAGGCCAAAGAATAGGGTCATGGAAAGACACAACATTGTTTGCCAAGTTTGACAGTACTGCCAACTAAAACCACAATTTCCGTTCATATTCTTTATGCAAGTATACTATTCTTTTAATTATATTTTTAATTAATAGATATATATACATATATATATATATATATCGTGTATTCACCCTCTAAGATTAGATTGTTAGATAAACTTAGCTTATCAACGATTACGGTATCACGATCAATTCACCATTAATCTTTATTGCTAAATTTTCTTCGCAGACATACTTTTAACAATCTAGCGTGTAGAAAATGTTTGTATTTTCTATAATATTTTTATGTTTCAGATATACGTATTTGAAAGTCGTTAATGTCTTAGTTATCTTACCAATTATGACAACTTCAACCTAGCCTTCGTATCATTTTTTATATCACCAATCTTTCGGTACAATATTGTCGTTTAAAAACATCTTTTCTCCAGTGCACGTACGATAATATTTCTATTACCGAAAATACATCGATACTTCATAGATCGTACGCTTTTTTTGTACTCGTTCCAAGTTGAATTTTTAAATATTTTCCTTCTAATTAGGTAACAATTTATCTGGGAAATGAAAATTAATACAGTAGAGAATATAAATGAAGAAGATCTTAGCATAAATAAAACATAGGTGAAAGCCAAGAATATATATCAAAATTATGTGATTTATTTGACCAAGTTTTTTACATTAATGTAATATACAGATTAAATAAAATTATTTACATATAATCTATTGTGCTCTCCATTTTTTAATCTTACCATATAATTTAAAAATAATCGAACAAGAAGTAGCGCATCTCAACTATGTTTGTCGCTTTAACGTTTCTTTTATGTTTCTTTCGTTTATATCGATTACTTTATGGGGAAGTTTCGATCTTTTGGAAATACTAAAAACGATTGTACATCCGTGCGATTATCTATGCGATTTCAGCGAAGAGCAATTTGTATAGCACGTCGTTCTGTATTTTCATTCATTAATCTCTTTTAGTTACATATTAATACATTGTATCCGTAAATGGTTCAAGTATTTCATTGATTTTTATTTCAAATTATTATATAGTATAAATTTATAGATAGATTCAAAGTAAAACGACGATTTATGAATGAATAGCACAAAAATTTACAAAATTTGCAAAGATAAGTACATTGTTTATTCAACATTCTTCCTTAACCAAAGAAATATAGGTCACAATTATGTATCAACACAGCAATAGTATATATGCACAGGTTCTACGTATTCCATTCGCTATCACATTTCCACAGGAATGCAATCGCAGCAGCAGCTTTATTTTTGGCAGCAAAAGTCGAAGAACAACCGCGCAAGTTAGAACATGTTATCAAAATGGCACACATGTGTCTCCACAGAGATCAGCCCCCACCTGATGTCAGATCCGAGGTAAAATTAAGGGAATTGATAAGAAACACGATACATTTTTACCTATAAATAGTAATAGATGTATTCGTTTTAACGCAATTGGCTTTTTTAGCAATACCTCGAGCAAGCTCAGGATCTGGTTTTCAATGAAAATGTCCTACTACAAACATTGGGGTTTGATGTCGCCATTGATCATCCCCACACGCATGTTGTTAGATGTTGTCAACTGGTTAAAGGTATATAAATTACGTCCAAAGGGATATTCATTTCGTAACATTACTTTATTCCTTCTTTTTCTCCTGCGCGTGTGTGTCTTCCTCAAAAAGATATCGTTATGAGTTTAAATGAGATATAACGAACAGTAAAGAATTGTAAACTTCTCAAGATAGAAATTGGGAAAAGAATTTAATCGATTTGTAAATTTTTTTACAGCGAGCAAGGACTTAGCCCAGACTTCATACTTCATGGCATCTAACAGGTGGCTACACATTATTTCCTAGTATCTCTTACTCTTAGCAGTCTTCTGGTCAAATAGATGCCAGCTGGAGCATATTTCCAAGCTAAGACTGTCAGGCAATAGCCACTGGCGCAACATTCTGACCTAGTTTCTTCTTCGAAAGCAAAGTAAACGTGCACTAAAATCACCCGAAGATACAAATGTCCTTTATCGTAAAATTTAAGCTCGCGTCGCATTTCTAGCTTACGCGAATCGAAACGTTTTAAAGTTAGATACTTGTAAGAGCATGATAATAAGGAAACTTTAGTATAGAAAAGTTTACTTTGATTTCATACTTTCACTGAATTCTAATGCGAATGTTTAAATGTCAACAGTAACTTTTGGGGAGGAATGTTGCGTTGCAGTCGCGGTAATGTCTGATTCTAAAGAGAACGTATGCCAAAGCGAAACGAAGTTTATTTCGTAAACTAAGTTCACGATGAGGATTGCTTAATCGAAGGTAAATGAAATATTCTTAAGGACTGATCGTTTTCTCTTACATTACGGTATATATTGTCCAATTTTTATTTTTATATTTATATACACTTATTTTTAAGCTGTAGATGCACAGAACAAATTAAGAATGAGTGACATGAATGTGGAAGTAGTGCAATGACGAGTGAGTGTTGAAAAATATTTAATAACTCGAACAAAACAATTAGATCGATGTGGTACGAGTATAGTCTAGTTATAATTCGTTCATGTAATATTTGAACAAATGATAACTGCGACTGAATAATTAGCGTAAATCAAGCCTTAGCCTACCTCTGTTGTGTTAGAAAGTAATTTGAAATATCGTACGTCTTTGTTAAGGATTAAACAAATTTTATTCAAATCAAATTGATTCTATCATGGGATTATGTTGGGGCAAACTTTGGTAAATTTGTTACGATACAACAGAGTATTGTAGGGCTTACATTTATAATTATTACGTAGTAAAATGTTCTATCGAATTAGCCATAGCTAAGTATTTATATAGAAATTTTTGTGTAGAGCTCATCGCGAAAAAGTATTACATTAACATGTTCTATTTTTTTTAACTGTTTTGGAAACGTACTCTTTGGAATTAAATTCCGTTTATGGAAGTGATAATTGGGAATATTGCAGTTCATTATCTTCAACGAATCGTAAGAAATTCGTCCTGGTTTTATCCCGATATTACCCATGTTTCATGGAACTAGTACTTCCGTTTTTATGGTACAGTTCTTTTTACACGCCCTGGGTTATATTTTGCAAAAAAAGTGTTAACTAAAGAAATGTTGTTATTCACGCGTCAATTTATGAGATAATTTTTTATTTCCAGTTTGCATTTAACAACCATGTGTCTGCAGTACAAGCCAACCGTAGTTGCCTGTTTCTGCATACATCTTGCTTGTAAATGGTCGAATTGGGAGGTGAATGTCATTAATATTATTCCTTAATAGATTCGCAGTTAATAAATATAATTGGAAGTAATTGTTTATCGTTCAAGAAAGACATCGATTAACCGTAATTATTTATTTATAGATTCCTCAGAGTACGGAAGGGAAACACTGGTTCTGGTACGTCGACAGGAGTGTAACGTCTGAACTTTTACAAGAGCTTACCGCAGAATTCCTCCATATATTTGATAAGTGCCCGTCAAGATTGAAAAGAAAAATAATGAGCATATCCGCCAATCAAAGTCCAAGCATTAATCATCCTAGTTTACCGAATTCACCTTTTGTATGTATTACTTTATCGATGCAACGCTGTGGTAAACTTAAATTCGCCGGGATAATTTCATTCAACCTTCGTTTGCAGGACGCGGAACCTCGCAAGGTACAGTCTCCGGCGACGACGGCCGATGGTGGACTGACATTCCATACAAATCGACCTCATCAAACGGAGAAACAAGACGAAAAGAAACAAAATGTTCCTGCACCCGCGAGACCTCCTGTAGATTATCGGGAATATCGGGAGAAGAAAGAACGCGAGCGTATGGAAAGAGAGAAGGCACCGACGATAGCCGCGCAGGGTCACGCGTCGGACATTAAGCATCATTCGCATCACCATAAACCCACGTCTAGTACAAACGTGTTGAACAAACATCCGTTGTCTCTTGGCCAGAAGACGCTTCATCATAATCATCATCACAGACCAGACATCAAAGTTGGACAACCGGTGCCTCAAAGACATTCGAGTAGTACTCAAGCTAGGGAACCAAATCGTGATCCCAACAGGTCGAGGTTACCAAGGGAGTACAATTCGAACACTGGTACAAGTACCAGCAGCGGCAGCAGTAGTAGTAGTAGCGCTCTTCATTCTCATAGTCACGTAATACCGAAGGAACCGATTTTGGATAACTCTCTGACTGATTCCACGACTCACAGATCGGACGTTGGAACGTTGCAGGACCCGATGCCTCACGGGAATATCCAGGAGAAACTTAGTAATAATAATCATAGTGTATACAGATTAAGCGGAGTAGAAAGTAAACACCAGGGACACGATAAAAGAATGTACGATGCGAGGCACAAGCCCGTAGAGCATAGGAAAGATAGTAACGACCAGAAGCCATACAAATATCCGGATCCGACGAGAATCGATCGGCAAAGAAAGTCGGATACGTTGGAGCAGAGGTGCGAGGAAGTCAGGAAGCTCATCGAGAAGCCCTTGCCCCCGCCTAAACCGACGCTCGACGTGCCGTATTCTTCGAGCACGCAGAAACCGTCGCATCATACGAAGTACAATCAGTCGGAAAAAGTGCAGACCGGCACAGGTGCGGTTTTGACCGACGCGAAGCTCGCTAGCAGTCAGAGTTCGCTTTCGCAGGAGAAATCGCCGACCAGCTCCGGTTCGACGTTGCTGCTTAATCAGAAATCGTTAACTTCGAAGACAGTGTCCAGTCAGCACACGGCTCACGGTGTGTCCCAGATATTGAAGGATACGATTAAAAATGGTAGCTCTCAGTCGTCGAGTTTGCCGTCTTTGAACAACGTGGACGATCCGAAAACCGAAAGGCGACTACGGCACGACGACGTAGAGAAAAGTTCGTCCGACGTCCAACAGTGCGTGTTGCAAACCCCCCCTAGCAAGCCCAAGTCGCTGTTCAGTCCGGAAAAAGTACCAACGCCTCGGGAAACTCATTCGCAGAGGCCTAAGGCTAAACAAAAGACGCCGCCATCGGCTGCAAAAGTTCCTAAACAAGACCGCGGCGTGTCGGACACGTCGATAGGCTTTAATTTAGTTTCACCGTTCGCGAGTCCGCCAGGCTTGCAACAGCACGAGACGCAATCGAACAAACGGACGGCCAGCGATGCAAACGCGGCGTCCCACAAGAGGCATCGCACCGGCAGTACCAGCGAGAGTGGACAGCAGCAAGCGAAGGTGAAAATGGAGGACACGTCCAGTTTCGAGGCCGCTAAAATGCTTGGCAGGGTGCCGGAGCTCATACAACCCATCAGAGACAATCCATCGGCGAACGGTAGAGCCACTCAGATCGCGAACGACATGAAACCACCGGAACTTATCAAACCGTTCGACTCCGAGCCAACGATATCGCGTTACGGTGCTGCGCCCGTGCAACAACAGATGTTGCCGAATCAGCAGGGCTTGACGAACGGTATAGACATCGGTCTCACGAAACAAGACCCTCAAGAGTTTCAGATGAAGAAGGAACCGTTCAAGCCGGACATCCCGATGAAGGCCGAGCACTCGCAGGCCAAGGGCGAATATCTGTCGCCAATGAAATCCGCTCAAAGCATAAGCGCTCTGCTTCAGGAGCCTTTGGCACCGATGCCATCGTTGCTGCAGAACATGCAACAGTTTAGTCAAATACCGTCGCAAGTCCACCAGGAACAGTTTCAGCAGCAGCAGCAGCACCAGCAACAGCAGCAGCAACAACAGCAGCAGCAACTGCAACAGCAGCAGTTGCAGCAACAGCAGCCACCGCAGCAACAACACCATCAGCCACCCATCTCTCATTCGATGTCGCTCGCGCATCAAGACCCCGTTCAAACTCAATGCCTGCCTCTGTCGACGGTTAGCGAGCCTATGATCGCTTCGACCGTCGACATAAGCGCCATCTCCGGTCCCATACAAACCAGCACAGAATCGATTCTCTCCATACCGACGTCGACCACGTTGACCACCGTCGCGCCACCCGCGGAGGAGAAGAGATCGGAGCACCACAAGAGCGAGAAGAAGAAGAAGAAAGAGAAACACAAACACAAAGACAAAGAGAAGAGCAAGGAGAAACACAAGCACAAGCACAAAGACAAAGACAAAGAGAAACATCGGGAGAAGGACAAGGAGAAGGGGGAGGAGGCTGTAGCCACGGTACCCATCAAAATCACTATTCCTAAAGACAAACTAAACCTAAGCACAGAGTCGACAGGGAGCATCAGCGGAGCCGCGGCCCCGGCCGACAAGAACAAGTCGCCGCAGAACATCAAGATAATTATCGCGAAGGAGAGGCTGAAGGGGACGAACAGTGTGTCGAGTTCGCCGGCCCAGTCCGTCGTGCAGGCCCCGTTGAAGATAAAGATCCGGACGGACATCATCTCGAGGAGCACGGGAGCCCCGTCGCAGACCAGCAGCTCGAGCAGCATCGTCCCGGAGTTCGCGAACAACGCGGAGAGCCGGAAACGCGAGCGCACCGAAGTAAAGGAGTGGCTGACGAGCAGCGTCCCGCCTACGAAGAAGCAATCGCAGGTCCCGTCGACCGGCTACGGGCAACACCGGCCAGGCGAACGGCAGAACGGCAGACACTATAGCTCGGGCAGCAATAACAAGGTACGTGGGGGCGGTAGAGGCGGCCGCCAGTATATCGGGCGTGGTCCACCACCAGCAGGATCGGCGGGCCATTACAGTGCTCCCGGCCAGCGCGACGGCTACTACCAACAAGACACCTACAGTAGTAACAATGCCCGCAACCCGCACCATTCCCATCCGACGTCCGCTCGCGGCGACCCAGGCTACCCGAGGGCCGCGCACGTCAACCAGTCGCAGCAGCCGGACTCCTATTTCTTTCCCAATTACCCCCCGCCCTCGATATACAACCACGCCGGATACATTTTCGATACCGTCATGTACTACTCCCAGTACCAGCAACAATACCCAATGTATCCGGCTGGTAACGTCATTATGACGTCAGACGGTGCCATTGACACGTCCGTGCCGCCGCCATCCTTACCGCCGAACATGCGACAAAGTCAGAGCATGATCCCGGTTGCGTCTGCCCGGCAGGAACCCAACACACCCCCGCCGTTGCCGAGCGGTCCCCCTCCCAGTTCCTCACCACCGCCTCCTCCACCCCCGGAATAACGTTCGTTAGGGAATCCTGTCTTGTAGTGGACTCTGAGAGGTATCTTTTTCTTTTTTTTTTTTCACTGTAGCGGTAGCAGCTCCAGCCACCCTCCTTTCCGCGCTCTATTCTTATTACTTTCTTCTCCCGCGTTCGACCGCAGTTTGTCACTCGCAAACAACAAATTATCTTTACGACGAAACGAGGAAAAGAAGTAGTGGCTGGAGATCCCGGTAGAATCGATCTCCGATCTTTCAAGAGATACACTTTCACCTTGCCTCTATCCTCTCTTCTTCTCCCTTCCAGTTTGTGAATGGTAGAAGTAGCAGCATGATATCGTACGATCTCTATTCCATCTAGTGTTTACGAATTACCACTTCGATCTTTCCACCTTTGTACCTGTAGCGCATCTCCTTACAGTAGTTAATGAGTGTGAGCCCCACCGTTCAAGAATTAAAAGAAAAGAAAAAACTAAAAACAAAACAGAGACTGCGAGTGATTACGACGCATCAGGAAGACGTTGCGAAATGCCGCGTAGATAGAGAATCGAATCGGATATAGCCTTGTTTCTTCGCGTTCTTTGTCGAACGAATCGACGATTATTCGATTGTATTTCGAGAGATACGTTCAAGGTAAGATCCTTGGATTATAAGAACAGTAATGTAATTTCACGACGGCTACACTTTTCTCTTTTTTTCTTTTTTTCATACGTCAATAGTCGTCCTTTTTTTTTTTTCGACATCGCTTGGCAAAAAAAAAACGATGATTCGTGGATGAAACACTGCCAGATCAATGACGAAGGGGTAACTACTATGTTTTGCGTTCAGGGTCAAACGGTCGATAGATTTTAATTAACAAATGCTCAATTGTAGAGATCGTGAAAAGGAGAATATTCTTTTTTTTTAATTCGTTTTGTTCCTCTCCTTTATAAATATATACATATATTATATATATATATGTGTGTACATCACGATAACGATAAACGAGGAGTAAATATTTAGAAAGTTACTTTCGACGACGGAACAAGTTGGGCGGAATAGTTGAAAGCTTCCTTTGCTGGCAAAGGGTTCCGAAGAAAGGGTGGTGAATGCGGAATGTTGCGTTCGCGCGATCGAATTGTCGGGTGTAAACGGCTCTAGGGGGAAAAAAAAAAAACTTAAAAATGGTTACTTAAAAGGAAAAAAGAAAAAAAACGAAGAAAATAAATACGAAAAGGCAAAAAAAGAACGCTGTGTGCAGTGGGAAAGTTGGCGAGAGTGCTCGGAAAGTATAAGCGTAATATTAATCGACACGAATTTGGGAGTGTACGTTTTTTTGTAAAACTACTACACACGATTCTGTTGGAACTAACACATTGTATCGCATCGTCATTGTTTTTATACGCGGATGAATACATTAACACGATTCTTTCCGACTAACCCTTTGCAGTCCGATTTACTCTATGTGACTACGCTTTCTTTCTACGTTCGTCACTCTGTATCCCTCTTCTTATTCCGGTACTCCGAAGTCGCTAATCCGACGTAACTCTGCATGCAATCTTTAAATAAGATACACGATAAGTTTAGAGAGTTATAATCGACTCGAACTCGTCGGAAGACTCGCTGCAAGGAACGCAAAGGGTTAATCATCGCGGTGGGCTTCTTCGCGAAGTTGCATCAGAGCGTAAAATAGTTTTGCAACAACGAAACGATTGTTGGCGCGACGACTCGGAAGATGTCTTTGATTTCGCGATATCCTATTTATACGTCCTTCTCTTCGTCGACGCGTTTGCGCCACGCTTCGGAAACGTGGCGCGAAAATGGAACTCGGCCCATCGAAAGAGACGACTACAATTAGGATCATCGTGAAACGACAAACTGTACAGAATTTTCTCTCCCCGTTAGTGAATTCCTTTTTTCTTCTTTCGTTCCATTTGTCTCTCGTGTCCGAGATCAGAGGACGCGCGATCGAAGTCCGACTCGCGACTCGAGTTCGCGCTCGTCGTTACACCGGAGAGTGTATTTTAGGCATTTCTTTCCATTTTTTTTGTTTTTTTTTTTTGTTTTTTTTGTTTTCCTGTGAATTTCGAAATTTCGGACAACTTTCCTCGAGTCGAGGACGACTCGTTTCGACGAAATGACGATCACACGTTTTTCATTGAGCGCGCTGAACCGAGGGAGATCCGTCCGTCGTTCAGCGATCGTAGAGTTTAAGGACTTTCCTACCTAAGATTTTATTTTTTACATTCTCTTGTACAACTGCTTCGAGCTCGATTGTCTTTAAGTGTACGTAGATTGTTTTTTTTGTATTTATTTGGAATAATCGCGGGCGCGCATGGTTTACCTTTTTTTTCCCTTCTTTCTTTCAATTCTTCTCGATACGTAATCTACGTCTTGTACGATGCATATACACACGTGTATAAGATATGCAACGCGAATGATATAAAATAGATATTATCTCAGGAACGTGTCAAAAGAGAGCGAGAGAAAGTGTGATTAATATATTACAAAATATAGGATCTATTAAGAATGCGTATATTTACATAAAATACACACAGACACACACACCGTACGCGTACGCGCGTCTATCGTGATTGCCATTGTGACAAGACAGGAATTAAAATCGCGTCGCTAGCGTTACGACGCGTTCATGTAATTGTTGTTATTGTTCTCTAACTATCGTCGCAATTAGTATCTAGTATTTTGAACTCGGACCGTTAAATGTGTACCGTGCGATCGCTATGACCAGGCTTCTCAGTGCAAAATTCTCTCTGTTTCCGATTCCTCTGCGCGGGATCAGTTGCCCCGCGCGCGAAACGATGCGCGTTGTACATAGAAATTTGCACGGAGGAAGAGATTATTTTCCAAAGCCGCGTGCGTAATTTTTCGAACTTGTCGTGGGCCTTCAGATTTGTACGAAACTATCGCCGCGTTGCGTCGAATTTAATTGTAATTAAGAAAAGCAACGGAAGAGAAGAAGAGAACGTTCAGGAAGAATGCGCGCTTCGATTTCGATTTCAATTTTCTTTCATTCTCATCGGTTGTTAGATTGTACAGAAACAGATGGGTCTTTACTTTGATCGCTTTGTTCTTCCTGAATCGGTTCGACAACGTGAACCTCTTAGTCCTAGCCTTATTCAACGGATAATAATTGTGTAATCGAAACGGCATTGTAAAACGGATGGAGGAAGTATACAGGACTCGTAGCAGCATCGGAGATTGTGATTCGTTAATGAAAAGAAGAGGCTTGCGAGAAATCAACAGGATCGGCCTAGTTAAAATTGTGCAATTGTACAAGTCGTACGAAGACAAAATAATTGCTAAGGTAAATTATACAGGTTTTTTGTACTCTCCGATAGTGAAAAATTAAAAGAGAGTTATATATATATATATATACACACATAAATATAAATATATATATATATATACACACACGATACATACTTATATATATTTATATTAAATATAAATAGTGATAATAATACACGAGCCCACGCATGTGACCAGCGATCATAAATAATATGAAATTTACGAATCGATCAGCTCTATATATATATATAGAAGAGAAACAGGAGATGTGTAACATTGCGAACGCTGCATCAATACTGTACACAATGTATATTTACCACTTGTCGCGTACGTTGCCTGTTTTTTTTTTCTTTTTTTTTTTTTTCTTTTTCTTTTTCATCACGATAAACACCTGCGTTGAACGTAGAGTCCTTAGATGTTACAAGCACGGTCGAAACTTTCATTCATCGTTTCATTTTGTTGTCATTGTAAAATACACAGTTCACTCGATGATCTTTTATCCATTGCATAGATACAGATATACGTGTGCAACTCGTTTGAAGCGCACGAAAAGAGATAAACGGGAGGAAGGAGGTCTCGCAAAGTCCAGACGGTCCGGTTTAACAGAAACGCAGGTGCTTACGTTACTCTAGAGTGAAAACCATTGCAGGCCACGGTTGATGGTTGATTAGACGTTGAATCAGGGATCGTACGCGTCACGTGTTCGACCAAGAAAAAGAATTAAGCATCGGAAATAAACGTTCTGTGGAAACGAAAAGTACCTTAGTGATTATTTTGTCTCTTTCTTAACACACCATACAAAAAAAAAAAAAAAAGAATATATGTATGCATATACGAATATCATCCAGCTGTTCTGCGTGTAGACGTATATATATGCATATATTTCAGATATAATATCGCACACCATCTCGCCGCATCTTTTTGTGTACTAACATTATAATCATAGCTGTCAGTATGTAATAAGATTATTATCATATGTGTGTGTAAAAGTCTTCATTTTAGACGCGCATCATACACGGAAGCGAACTAGCTTCCACGTACGGGTGGCACACGCGTGTTGTTTGATTTTACTCGCTTGGTGGAGGGTACCATGAAGTTTGCCTATGTTATCGTCTATGAGAACGTCGATGCTATTGTTGTTGTTGTTGTTGTTGTTGTTGTTGTTTGTCACGAGTGTGCTGTGTGCGTGTAATTTTGCATGAGCATGCGCGCGGTAGCAAGCTTTTCCTGTTGTATGCATGTATTCAGTTTTTAAGGATTGCGCTTCAACTTGCGTTTCATTCTCGATCCCTCGACGGCCGAGGATCAGCTGCGATCAGCGGATCTCTGGCGTCTCTTTCTCCCCTTTTTTTTCTACCCGATTCTCGCGCGATTCTCACACATTTATTTCGCATCCGCGACGTCACCTTTGCATTCATTTGCGATCGAAATCCTTCTCACCAGATTTTATAGTCGATTCGTGCGATCGTTTCAAATTATGCGCCGGCACGAGCGATTAACATCTCATTAATGTCACGTTTCACCACGCAGATCGACGTAAACGTTGCGCGTCCCTCCTTTTCCGGTTTCTCTCGGTAACACGGATACCGTGGAAGAAAGAGAAATAGCAGCGTTAAAAATGGAGAACAAGTCCAAGTTCCATATGGTAGCCATCGATGAGACGAGACGCTTTAACAGAGAGCGATCTCTCCTTTTTATCGATTCTTCATATATTCTTCTTCCGAGTGCCGTTGAAACTATCGAGTACCCACAATTCTATTTGTATTTTCAGGAGAAACACACGTCTAGCCACCACAAAAGTTCCAGCAAGTTATCGCAGTCTCAGCAGTCGCACGCATCGTAGTATCGGGACACCGGTAAAAGAAGATCTCGATAGAACGAAAAATAAAGTCTTCAGGGAGCCCTCCGAAGTGACCTGATCGATATATCCACGCCACGAAAGGAGAAAGTTCGTCTCGTTTCGCTTCTTCCTCGACCTCGTCGAGACTCGAAGGAACTCAAGCTTTCGTCGTTGACCTCGTTTCTCGCAATCGTCCCGAGGCGACGAAGAGGAGAAGAAACGAGCCTTCGCTAGCTGTTTGTCGCAAGCAACGCTCCCTCGAAGTTCCACGACGCGGGAGGCACGGTCTCGCTTCGAGGATCGCACAGAATTCCAAAAAAAAAAAAAAAAGACGCAAGCTTGGCGCCTTACGTTAGCCAAAGTTTAACGTAAAGCAATTAATCAGTAAATGCTTTCGACTAGGGAAAGAGTAAAGAGAGAAAGGGAGAGAGAGAGAGAGAGAGAAAGGAAATTAATATTCTTACTCAGGTGAAATTAGATACGCGATAAGTTAAGAAGAGAGGAAATTCACTTCGTCCTTGGTCATTGGATTACGCGACTGACTTTCACTTTACCTGCGACATGTACAAGTTGCCGTTTTTTCTTTCTTTTTTTTTTTTTTTTTTTTTTTTTTTATTATTACGATACCTTGTAAGATGCGAGACGAATTCTTTTCTTCCACCAAGTGAGAACAATCGAAAGAATTCGCCTTGCATCGGATACGTCTGGCCCTCAAGAACAACTTGAAAGTTCTGCTTGTACGATATTCGAGTACAACGTTTGAACGTTGTTATTTATTACGATTAGCTTCGTTTCATCGACGATTATCGTCGAGACCAGTCTATCGTTCGTTGGATCGCGGATAGAGGATACGGTAATTTTAATTTTTAAGAGTTAGCGCTACTTTCATTTCCATAACGAAGCGTACGTCGAACTTTTGGTATCGTCTCGAGGGCTGATACTCTTTTCTCTCGTCTTTCTATTTGTTATTCCATTCGACTGCCACGAAGAATTTCTTTTGAATCGAAGAGCACGAGACAATGACATCGATAATTTCGCAACTGTATCAAATTGATCGTCGATCGATTCGTTAGACAGGGACGTTTAAACGCGGATTGAAAGCTCGATGAGTTGAACGTAGATTAGCCGATAAGTTTTACTTTGTTGGTAGAGTGGATTCACAGGAGTACAAATATATATCGTGCGCGACGTTCTTACCGATGAAGCGAAAGGATACAATCATTGTTTAATTACCGCGTCTTCGTTGTCGTTACTCTAAGATCTAGATCGTTTTATTTCTTCTTCTAACATTCACGATGCATTTAACAAAGTATCATATCTCTCTCGCAGCATCGTTTCACGCAGCTCGTCAAGTAAAATGAGAATCGTACAGAAATTGAGCACGTACGCTAACGATTCATCCATTTCAATCAAAGTATAGAGTATATAGCTCTTCGTAGCTGTTAATTGTACAAGTTGTATCTAATCTCTTAATGGCCCACCTTACCAGTTGCTCTTTAGAGTTGAATTTTCTACAGACTCGAATGTCCCTAACGAACGAATCGTTTTTGCGAAGCAATGATCATGCACACCGAAGGGAAAAAAAACTTGGTCCATGTCCAATGATATTTATTCGTGCCGTTTTGTTATGTACATAGCCGAAAGACCGCATAATATAGTAAGTAATTCGAATTATACTACCGCCACTTAGTATAAAGGACTATATAGATAAACGATTAATATTATTGTCAAACTGTAAATAAAATTATTTTGTATGCCAAAATAAACCAAATGAATGACTCGATTACACAACGGTTACACAATCGCGTTACACAGCACAGAACGTAAAAAATACATGTTAAAAAAAAAAAAGAGCTGAGAATTGTATTAGTTTACAGTACGCGCAATGGGATAAGCGAGAGATTCCATTTAATTATGTTCACTCGTTTCGAACGATAGGGAGGAACCTGCGTTATATATCTGCCGGACACAGTTAATACTCGATTTCTATTCTCCGTAGGTATTATTTTTTAAGAGGAACCGATAAGAATAGAATTTACAATACCGATATTTAATGGACGAACGGCCGTGCGTACTGTATCGAAGGGAATGAGACGTGTTATCGATGGTTTTCACGCATATTTCGTACGAGCATTTGTTGCGTTACTCTTAAACCGAGCAGCTATACTGATAATATTAATATTAATATGAATTAACATTAAATAACGGTAATTATAATAACACCAACATTTAAAATAATTGTAACAATAAGAACGAAATACGGTGAACGCCTCTATTATCGTTTGCGAGAGCATTGAGAAAACGAATGTGAACGCATAGCCATTCTTCGTCTTCGTTCTACTTTCCTGTGCATATCGGATCACTCGTTGTACCGAGTTTGCGGATACCTGTACGGAGAAGAAAATATGTATTTATTGATTAAACTCTAAACACCGATCGAATGTAACTTAGATTCGTGGTTCGTATACAAATTATGTCGTCTAATGCCTTTGATGCGTTTGTTCAACGAAACGAAAAGCGGGGGATGGATGGGGAAAAGAGGGACAAAAGGTATGTTAGCAATAAATGTTTCGACGCTCCTCGGCGCGATAAAATATCATCCGCTCGTTGCTCGTCGATAACGATATTCTAGGGATATTTTTCATTCTTATTACGATAGGTGATAATGGCGAGCCTATTTTATCGTGTCGACTCAATGTATTTTCGTATGTCCCGTAGCCGAGAGTAATCAGAAAGTTCTACTCGAAGACGATACGCGTTATTATCTCTCGAACAGAGGGACAGAATTCTTTTTTTTCTTTTCTTTTCGTTTCGTTTCGTTTCGTTCTTCGTCGTCTTCTTCGTTCTCTTCTGTCGTCTTTACGCAAAAACCGTAGAACGATGTTTCCACGGTGGTGTATTCTCTTGGCTGTGTGGTACAAACGACGTTTATTGCTAATTGTTTTCAATTCAGCGAATAATGCGTAATAACTGTAACACAGCTGTTTCACCATTTACTGCAGTTCAGTGACACGGAGAGGGAGATAGATAGAGAGGAAATGAATCAAAGAAAATTTCGAACGAAGCTTGCGTCGAGATACACACACGACACACAGCGTTTTATCGTACAACTCGTTCGCCGACCGATTTTTCGAAGATCGAAATGGGGGCTCGCTTGAAATCGTTAGATAAAATTTAGATACAAATTCTCGATTAAAACGAAATTGTGTGTGTGTTTTTTTTTTAAAGAGCGTTTCGTTTCTTTCTTCGGAAGAGAAGGGACAAGCGGGAGAAAAGAAGTTTATAATCGAGAATAGAAAATGAATGAGGTTTTTTAAAAGGTCGAACAGGAGATAGCCGAAAAAAACCGTGTCCGCGTTGTAAATAAATTTATTCTTAAGGACTTAAACAGAAGCGACGATACGTGGAGAGTGTATACTTATTATTATTATTATTATTAATTATTATTAATTATTAATTATTATTAATTATTATTATTATTATTATTATTATTATTATTATTATCGTTTGCAAATCGTGCATTTGTATTTCACGCGTATAATACCACGAAGCCTGCGTATCGTGGATACACGCTCGATCCGGAAGTCGTTAGTCGTGGGAATACTCTTTGTAAAGAATCATAAGTAATTTTATATTAAAAGCCACAAATGATGAACCTTACGAAGCTTATTTTATATACTGATGTACGTCGAAGTATTTTTTTCTTTTTAGGAGTAGAACGCTCCGATCGAAGTCTGTTGTGGTACTTTTTCCAGTTGTCGTTTCTTTTTGTAACGAAGACTTATATTCTTAACACGATGCTAAGTTTAGTTCTTATATATTAGAAAGGGAAAAAACGAATGTTCGAAAAGAGATATATAAATAAATATTTTTATTTTTCTCTCTCATGACTGATGATTTTCAGGAGTCGAGATCAGCTTGCCTAATTTCAGGCGGCGTTAAAAAAAAGTTATCCTCAAATAAAGAGAGAAACAAAAGAATGATTAAAACAACCATTTATCTAATCTTCATTATTTCACCTTTTTACTCTCAAACTGCATACCTTTCTGTAGTTTGTATACTGTGTTTGCATTAAATGTTCTTCATTTAAAACTTTTGCACTTTTTTTCAATCTAAACATGTATACGTGTACCTACGATTTTTGCGCGAAGAAAAATCTTTTTAAGGAAAGAAAACAACACCTTTTTTTATTTCTTCTCGCAGAGTGTTGTACACGTGTACATTCGGAAAAGTGTGCGTGACAGCATAGAAATTGTTATTTTAAAATATGCAGAAGTATCGTATTGGATTTGCCTATAAAAATAGTATGTAGGTATAGGTTAATTCTTATTTGAAGCTAAAATTGCGCCTGCGTCTGTAGATAGATCTAAGGTTAAAAATGTGTCATAGATATCGTTCCAGGTACACTTTGCGGTGTGCAATCGCGAACTTCGCAGGTTGGGCTTTACCCGCGTACCGTTTATCTTGCGATTAAGGAATATTTAATCAGGAATATTTGGAAACCTCAGCCCACGCAAATTTCAGTGAAACACACACTTCCTCTTTGAGCAACAATTCTACAAAAACGAATCAGGTATTTTATCACCTCTAATTATCAACTTTTTAAAGATTGTGTCTTTTATATAATTATACTTGCAATTATTATAATCATTTTTTATGTCGAGTACTTTGAGAGTTATATTTAAGTGCTGATTGTATGTGCGACTTATATGCCAATTGGTTTCATAGAGCAGTTGAACTAATCCAATGATATACGTGTTTACTACTTTCCTAAGCTTCATATTTATATTTTCTGGAAATTATTACAGAACATACGCTTTATTGGTTCTAGAAATGAGTCACGTTAACAGTATAGGTCGTACTATGTCTTGCTTGAACATTTACGGCTTACAACCTTTTAAAAGACACATATTAATTAAGAATGGATATAGAGATGTTCATCATTCGTAAGTAATGCTATCTTACATAAAAAAATTGATTAAAACTCGCGTGTTAAGAACTTCACAGCTACGTGAGTATTAATGCTAATGAAACAAAACATTTCAGGTGCAAAGTATTAGTGGTGGGTGGCGGCACTGGAGGTTGCAGCATGGCTGCAAAATTTGCCAACACATTCAAAGATTCAAATCAAGTTGTTATAATAGAACCAAACAATGTAAACATTCCTTTGTTTTTTTTTTTCTAAATACAATCAAAATCTCTGGTTCTGGGAGAATGAGAAAAACATTTGACATACTTTTAAATTGAACAAAGTATTTTGTACTTTCGTACTAATTGGAATTATATTTTTTCAGGCACATTATTATCAACCAATGTTCACCTTAATCGGTGGCGGTATAAGGTCTTTCCAGGATTCAAAGAAACCCATGAAAGATACTTTACCAAAGAATAGCAAATGGTTTCAAGAGAATGTAATGAGCTTTGAACCAACTCAGAATCAAGTGACCATGAGCAATGGAGATGTTGTTCAGTATGAAATCATGGTTGTCGCGATGGGTTTACAATTGTATTGGGAAAAAGTGAGGTTGTATTGAATATGTTATTTCTCTTATCTAACGAACAAGACGTAACTTCATTTTACGTTTCGTCTAGATACCAGGTTTGGTGGAAGGTCTTAAGGACAGTATGTCGCAAGTTTGTTCTATTTATGGATCCGATACTGTTGAGAATGTATTTCCAAAAATTAGAAGAACTAAAGAGGGCACAGCAATATTTACCTTTCCAAACAGTCCCGTAAAATGTCCTGGAGCACCTCAAAAAATTGCATATATCGCAGAGGACTACTTTCGTGAAGTAATTATAATCTTTTTTTTTTGTTTGTTTTCGATCCGCGTACATGTACTACACGAATAAATTACATTTTGTACAGCAAAAGGTACGCGATAACGTAAAAGTTGTGTACAACACAGCTTTACCAGTTATATTTGGAGTTAAAAAATATGCCGATGCACTTTGGGAAGTTTGTAAACGAAGAGACATTACTGTAAATGTTCAAACTAATCTCGTAAAAATAGATCCAGTTAAAGAGGAAGCTACATTTGAGAAATTGGATGACTCGAACGAAACGATTGTTGAAAAGGTAATTTGAATATATCTAATATCTATATGGATTCTACCATACGTTTCTATGTGAAAAAATGTCTGTTCATTATAATTTAGAACATATTTTCTCTCATTTAGTATTCATTACTTCACGTGTGTCCCCCAATGGGTCCTCCTGATGTTTTAAAAAAACATCCTTCGTTAACGAACGAACTGGGATTTTTATCCGTGGATCCTAAAACTCTCCGTCACACGAAATACTCGAATATATATGGAATTGGAGACTGTACGAGTACTCCGAATTCCAAAACGATGGCAGCCATAGGTACATTAAGATTTTGCAATTGTAAAACGAAGGTTTCATTTGAATTTATCCATTTCAGCGGCTCAAGGGAAAGTATTGTATAAAAACATTATGGACGACTTGGCTGGAAAACCAATGGTCATGGCTTATAATGGTTACTCGTCTTGTCCTTTGGTTACTGGCTATAGAACATGTATTTTGGCTGAATTTGACTATAATTTACAACCATTGGAAACGTTTCCAGTAAATCAAGGTCGGGAATACTATTTCACCTTCCTACTCAAGACTTATGCATTTCCATTGTTATATTGGACCTTGATGACTCGGTAAATACATATTTACCTTTCTAATTCTTGTCAAGGAAGGGGTACGGAATGTTATGATAGTTTTTTTTTTTTTTATAATTTGCAGCGGTAAATGGGATGGGCCCGAATTTCTTCGAAAATATTCAAATATGATAAAAAAGAAGGAGACGTAACGATTAAAATAAGTTTTAATCGCTTGGAACTGCTTAAACTAAACGTACCTAATACAGAGACCATATGAAATACATTTTAAATGTATATGATATTTTCAAGTATCATTAGAATGAAATATTCACTTAATATGACGTATTATTATAACTAAATTTTATAGAATAGCTCGATTTTGTAACACTATATCGATATTGTAAATAATGTATCCGTCAAATATATTTAAAATGTATACCCTTTTTGCATATTGTAATTTAGATTTATATAGTAATTTAGATATTTGCATGAAAATATTATATGTATATAATGTACAACTTGTAATCTTTTTGTGAAATATTTTAACCTAACCAAATATTTTAACCTATCGACTAATCGAATTAATCGACGCTAAGGATACAGTTCGATTCGCGTAGTGTTATGGACATTGACGCGTCAAGTTTGACGTAAATATGGATGGTCAGCTATTGGTAGGTTTTCAAATTGTAGGCCTTCAGTTTTTTTTTATACATACATACGTGTATATATATAGATTTCATAGTTAAGTTCGCGCCGTTTAATAATATATTCTTGATGTAAGTATTGTCTCGTGCAATTGTAATCATGAATCGTGGTGGATCATCAAAAGTTGTTCAACATAACCTCTCCTCAATGCCTCAGAGTGACCAGGATCGCGATTTTCGGCAACGCGTATGATTTCTATTGATTTTAAGTTTGCTTTTCATATTTGTTCCCATTTATTATCGTTTATTAAAACAAATGACCAAATGAAAATGTTTCCTAACCTCTTTTAAACCAGTGTAGCATGTTTGGTGATTAGAAAGAAATTGTGTTTGACTGCTACATGGGGGAAATACATGGGAAAAATTTTCTAACGCCAATTATGTTTTAATATAATCTACATCTATATATAAATGTATACGTATAATATATATATGTCCGTAGGAACCAACGCTTTATACCGTCAAAGGTATGGCCATCCTGGACAATGACGGTAATCGAATATTAGCCAAATATTACGACAAAAATGTTTTTCCTACATCGAAAGAACAGAAAACATTTGAGAAGAACCTCTTCAATAAAACTCACAGAGCAAACGCAGAAATTATTATGCTGGATGGCTTGACGTGCGTTTATAGGAGTAACGTGGATTTATTCTTTTACGTTATGGGAAGTTCTCACGAAAATGAGGTACGTAGTAGCACTAAACGCTTAGTTATACGGCAGAACAATATTTATGTAAACTATATCTTTTTCTTTTGTTTCAGCTGATTTTAATGAGCGTGTTGAACTGTTTATACGATTCAGTGAGCCAAATTTTGAGAAAGAATGTCGAAAAAAGAGCTGTTTTAGACAGCCTAGATATAGTTATGTTAGCTATGGACGAGATCTGCGATGGAGGGTAAATAAAACAAGTTGAATACATTTAGGTAGCGACGCTAATGGAAAGTAGAGTAGATAAAAACTTAAAAATTGTATAACGCTTTTTAGAATTATTCTTGATGCCGATGCTTCGAGTGTCGTTCAAAGGGTAGCGTTAAGAACCGATGACATTCCACTTGGCGAACAAACAGTTGCTCAGGTAATGATTAGTATTAAGTGTAGCATATTTAATTGACTTAATGGCATAGCAAAGTTTATGTCCATTTACCATATAGAAACATTTTCGATTTTTTTATTTTGTGTTCATGCATCATTCTACATTCTTCGCACAGTCTCTGATTGTAAGTTTTTGTGATCCTAGACGGCAGAATTGTCAACAACTTTTCACAGGACTTTCATTTGTGTCATTAAATATTTTGTTTTTGTTCTAGGTTTTGCAATCTGCAAAGGAGCAATTGAAGTGGTCTTTGCTGAAATAAAAGCTGCTACACCGAAAATTGTATTACGTACACGAATGTATAATATTAATATTTTAAAATATAAAAGAGCAACAAATTCCTAATATAAATATGTTTTGTAAGTTTTGTACGAGATTTCAAGTACAAGATTTATATTTTCCAATAGTCTATAATTTTCTAAAAAGCAATTATTTCGTTTGTTTGAGAATTTTTAAATGTTTTCTAATAAATTAAGAAATTATAGCATTTACTTGAACGTGTATAAGATTTATATCGATCACTATGCATCAATACCAATAAATTCAAATGTTTGTTGTAGACACTGTATATATGTCGAGCGGCTTAAGAAACAAACTCCTCGCTGGTCCTATAATCCTGATACAAAGCCGTGATTTCGGTCAAGAAAAGTGAGTGACAGCAGATGTCGCCACCGTCCACATTATTTCTACTGCAGGTAAAGGGTACTGCTTACTCGTATACGATAAAAAGGATCACCCTTATCGACGTTTTTGAATTTTTAAATTACTATATTTGACACGATGTATTCAAATATTTGTACTTTAAAAGTCGATTAAATAGACAACCGAACGAAAGAAATATCGAATCGGTTTCGAAAAGAGATCGTTTGCCAATGATTAAAGGAACAAATTTTGTTGGAAATTTCAGATTCTAAAAGGGTCAGCATCGTTTCCAGGCTCTCTACGTGGAAAAGGGGTACGACAGTTTTTTCAGTCCCGAGGGAAATCTGAGGTCGAGTCAGAGCTGAAAGAAGGCTAAAGGTGTGCAGATAACGGCGCGTAGAGAGCGCAGGACAGTGGTCGCTTATTTGAAGTCAGGTGACAAGCTCGTAGCTCGATTCGATTGTGTCCGTTGGTTACTCTTTCATCGGATTCCTCCGCGCTGGGAATTTTAGATTTGATTACAAAACACGTCGTACTACCCTCCTACCATCGGCGTCGTCTCCTCCACCTCCGCTACAATTGTGCTTTCGCTCTTGTTTCTAGCGATGGGATCAACACCCACACGTGTTATGCAAACTCGGTGAACATTCTTCGTTTTCCAGCCCTATCTCTAGATGATCCTGCATTCATTGTAACAAACATTCAGATGTAATAACGTTGCGAACGATTATAGAGATAGAATCGCGCGATGCGTTTCCTGATGATATTACTCGAATCCAGCATTATGCTTCGTTATCTGTAATGCTAATTAACGCGTTAATGCGTTAATTTAGCAATAAAATTATACATTTCTCGTATCATCTACCGCTAATAGTCGATAACCCGTTGGACGATCTTGTTTGGCGGGTTTGCATAGTTTCAGGGGCACGCCAGTCGACAAACATTTAAACGAATGTTTCGCATGTGTTACGTTGTTCAACGTAAGCACAGAGAATTGTACACGATATTAATGTAAGACTACGATATACATGTGGGACGTAAAAGTGTCCCAGTAGAAATGGAACGACGCATCGAGTCGTGTCCATCGCTACTTCGAACCGCGCCGCCACCCCGTTCTGCCTGCACCGATGAAAAACTCTTGTTGCTCGATCGCGACGGAATTATTGGCCGGCCGTGCTTATTTATGGCGTTCATTTTCCTGGAGATTGCAGGAGAGGACGGCCGCAGTCTCTCTCGCTCTGGCGCGATTTTTTTGCGGCAGCACGTCGATCCACGATTTATGGTACGTCAGCTGAGAGGTGAGCAGGACGTTGATAACGACGACACTTTGACGTGGGGCATCGCCGTGCACCGGTCTCGCGGCTAAATTAATTCCGCGACTTTTTCGGATTTGTCGCAGGAAAAATGTGTTTCGTCGACACGGTCGGCCTAAAGCTTCGTCCTCGGCCTCTTTGGGCGAAGGGTGCCCTGAAAATTTAACGCGAAATATCTTTTAAAATATGTTTATAAATATAATCATCTCGTTTCTGTTTCAGAAGCTACTCAGAATTTGGAAATTCTTGCAACACGCAATGTGTCCAGTTCTCGATATTTGAGCTCGCTATCGGGAATTCCGTATTGCACGTGTCACAGGTAACGCAATATTCTTTTGAATCGTATTCACGATTGTTGGAGAAGAGACGACAATTTATATATAACTCAATGCACAACGGTTCGACGAAATAATTCTCGTATGGGAGTAGGTAGCGACAGCAGAGGACTAGAAACATGAAAGCCATTAATCATGTCTCGTTGATTCGGTGTCGCAACGGACGAAGTCACTGCATTATACATGATCATAGCTTTAAATGGGATTAGATGGGGATTTATAGAATTTACCGACATATGTTATCTTCCGATGCTATATCATGCTACGCTACTGCCACCATCTCTATTAAATATAGAAAACTTTGATATCGCTTATTAAAATAGTAAAATCTAAAATATCGTCAAATAAAATATGAATTTAATCGTTCCAAATTAAAAGTTGAATGTATTTATAACGATTCGAATGGACATCGGATTGACAAATCGATCGACACAAGTTGCCAGCAGAGGGATCACTTCAGTCGTCATCGCGACATTATCTTAATTCTTTACATATGGTTACGATTCTGTTTAGAGCTTCGCGGGGATCTGTTGCACTTGTCAGAAGGGTAATCCGTACCTGCTGTCATCCGGAAAACACGGGTGCAGAAAGGGTTCGGCCTTGTTAATGAAATTAATCGAGCGTAAAATCGGTGAATCCGTGTTCCAGACTTTATTATCCGTGACGAAAGCTTCGAAGCGAGGTACACGCGAGATTCATTCGCAATTATATTGTACTAATTACAATTCTATTAGTAACTTTTGCTTCTTCTCCTCTGGCAGATTGGTGACAAATCACCGCGCAAATTACGACTAAAGAAGTATAAATAAAGGCGAAAGAAAACGCGCGACAGTCGCGCAGCTTTCGTCGAGCGCCAAAATCGAGGCTCGTAAAGCATCGTGACGAGGTGCGCGATAAAACGAAAGGGTGCGGTGTAGAAGTTGGAACAAAGGGGATTATACCGTCGAGTCGGCAAGTGGATCCACGAAGGGATTACAGGGCAAATATTTATGTAGCCGACCCCAACGGGATGGTGGATCATCAAATTCCAATGACAAAACGGACACAGCTACCAGCGGTGACACCACACCCCTGCCCGGAGAATGGGGTGGCCGTTACATCCACATATGCTGTGCCTCGTTCGCAGTTCACGCTGCGCGGCAGTTTTATGCGAGCCAGGGATCCCGAAATTGCCGTCACCCATCGGTGACGAGGACTGTAAGTGAAACGCGATTAAACTTGATCGAAATCATCGTTCGTCCCTGGGATTTAATCGTTCCGCGAGCGGCTCGATATTTCCTCGCCGTTCGCTTTTCAAGCGAACTTTATCGATAGGATCACTCGACGCGACGACGAAATTGATTCGGGGCTTTAAAAATTGCCATTCGGATAATTCTCTCGAATCAAGTAAATTAAATGTTTGTATACGTAGTCGTGAAAGGAACGCGCGAATTCAATTTCCATTTAGATCTCTACGGGCGAAAATAATAGACTTTTTTAATCGGAACGGGATTATATTCCCTCGCGGAGAAAAATCGAGGGGTGTCGATACGATGTTGATGGATGACGATCATTTCTTCGTGTCCGTAGGATGGAGCACCGTTCAGCCCACATCATTAGTTGCCGAAGGAGAGGATAAAACCATCAATTTTATAGACAGGAACAACTGCGGCAAAAAATTGTAATTTATACAAGAAAACGAAGGGAATTGCTGTGTTTAGCGAGCGAAGTGCAGACAGCTACCAAGAATAGTAAAGGAATAGTCGAGACGTTCAAAAGGATCATCCAAAGGATTGATCTTAAAAAAATGTGTGTCTTTATGCAGCGGGCTCGCGCGCGCTATTTATTCCCAGGGAGTCAACTGCAAAGTATTCTTTTGATAAACAGGCCGCTACACCTTATGAATGCTTGATGATGGCGTTTCACGAGCCGCCCTCATCTCTCCGCCACCCTCGAGATCTCAAGGGCGAACCTTTGTCCTCGTCGCTCGTTCGCACGCCACCCTTTCTCGTCCCTCCGAGGCACCCTGCACCGTTTTCCGCCGCGTTCATCTCTGCGCTACCTTCTCCATCTCCATCCTCCGGGATCTGCCAGGACCAATCGTCGTCGAGCGCTGAAACGAGGTGTGGTGAGTTCTTCTCCGTCCTCGCTCTCCCTCCTTTCCGTCTCTTTCCCTCGCCAGCAGAACTTAACCGAGAAAAGATAAATCACGATCATCGAAATTAAATTTAATATTCACCGACAGACCCCATTTAAAAGGGTGGGGCGCGTTCTCGTTGCCCGTTTCGATTGTTTAAACAAAATCCGCTGCGACCTGGCGCGATCGATAATTTTTCTCGAGCATCCTGCGAGAGGCCTTCCTCTTTACGGGGTAAGTTAGTCAGCTTTAACGCGAGAACTCGGTTCGAATAATAAATTTCCCTCGACGCTTGATCTTAACGCGGCCATAAGGCTCAGACGTTCCCATACGGCGGCTGTAAAGCAAAAATTAAATTCCATTCACCCGCGTGTCTATTATCTCGCGCTGGAAACAGAGGAACGCTGGAAATTCGCTCGCTTAAGAACGGTATTATTCAGCAGTTTGTCGAATGGAAACGTAAGCGCAGCCTGATCGTCCAGTAAAGTTGTTCCGTCACAATCAAATATCTGTCTGTTGTTTCCACCCCCGTGGAACCACCACCCCGTCTCCTGCCACCGCCAATCGTCGGCGAGCAGAGAAACGAGGGGTGGCAAAACGATCCCCTCTTTCCTCGTGGAAACCCTCCCGAGAAGTATTGACCCGACGTATCTCCCTCTCTCTCTCTCTCTCTCTCTCTCTCTCTTCTTCCATTTCGCTCTGACCCCGCAGATAAGCGAGAAAGGTCAGAGCCATCATGGCCCCCGGCGGCTGTTCCTTTTACCTGACGCTCCTTTCCTAGATTTTACGCGAAATCCAGCGAAACAATCTGCCTTTGTTTCCGCAAGCGTTTCCTTTCGCCCGAGGACTCGCTGCGTAATCAGTCGTTTGCAAATTTCCTAAACTCTTGTCGGTTCGTTCGAGATACTCCGACGTTTCATATTAATTTTCTATGATTTCGGACGGAAGGAAGGTGCGAAATAGCAGCTGGGGTGAATCTAGGTAGAGATACGTAGCGTTTAGAGCTTAGTAACCGATATAATGATCTGGCCTGTGCGCTCTAGTTAATTAGTAAGCAACGCGGCAATTAGGACTAGGGTTACGCGATAGTTTCGTCTACCCTGCGTATAATTAAATTCCGCGATATTAACTCGAGCTTTAAACTTTTCATCGCGCGACAAATAATGAAGTACACGATTTTGATTCGACGCGGCAGACTTAAATTAACATAAAAACAATTCCAACTAAAATTAAAGCGGGTATCAAAGCGGCGTCTGCAGCAAAGTTTCTAACCAAAGGTAATTTCGTTAAAAAAGAGTTTTACTTCTGCGCGATGCAATTTTACATTCTACAAAAATGTTAAAGTATTAAGGAACCGAGCGAGAGCGTCGGATGAAACGGGTAGCAAGTGTTGAACATAATTTTCAGGGTGGAAGTACACGAAGCTGTTCTCTCATACATGATATCACTAGATCAGGGGTCGTAACAGCGCGGTGCCCAGCACCTTATTGCTACCTACCACCTTGCCACCCCTTCGACCCCCGTGAATCTCTCACCAGCCATATCTCTGTGTACGTGTTGCGTGTACCACCTGTCTATTTACTTGTTCGTGTGTCCGTCGACCAACACACGGAGAGAGGACGGTGCGCTGTAACGAGACTCAACCCCATCTTACCCTTCGCTGGCTGCGAGGAAATGGGAGATGCCGAAAGAAGCGGAGGGAAAGGAAACGCGGAATAAAGAAAAATGTTGGCAACGGTACAGATGAAATGTTACCGTTCCGTCGTCTCTTTTTTTATGTTTATAACTCCGAGGTAAATACGAGGGAGAGACTTTCCCTCTAAATATTGTTTAACCTTATCCTCTTATTTGGAGGAAGTTAACGCGTCAGCTTCGAGTCGGTTAATGGAACGTCCGTTTGAAGATCTCGGTATGGTTGCAAGGCAATAAAAACTGTTTAAGCCCGAGGAAATATTTCGAAGCGTTAACATCGGAATGATTGTCTTCGAGTGACTACACGAGGCGCACAAAGAACTTTTCTATGCCACTAAGTCGGCTAGCGTTAATCAGTAAAATTAACGCCTCGCGTGTTTAATATTTAAGAAGGAAAGCAACGATTTAATTTGAAAACCAGTTTCTCCGCTGGACAAACACGCGGGCATCGTGGACGCCTTGTCGCGGATTCGAGAAATCATTTCCACTCTTCGCGCGGAACGTTTTCTGCGCCCAGGACGTTCCTCGAACGAAAATCCAACTCGATACTATGAACGTCCGTCTCGATCAAGCGGTCCTCGTTAAAGAGGGATATTTCTATATTTTTCAAATGGCGAGAGCATCGAATCGAGGGCAGAACTGTGGATTAAGTTGCCCTCTCGGCTCGGAGAATACGGGATCGTTAAGGCGGAAGATCGAGGAGGTCTGGCGGTGAAATTACATTTTTTAATTATAGCCGGAGCAAGTTCATAATTGGTGCTCACTACGCGGGGGATGAAACTTATTAGTCGGCGAGGCTTTACCGTCGTGGGAGCGTAACACGGCTGGCTCGTGGAAGGATATCGCCTGCGTAGTTCCAAGGACGCGTCAAGGTGCTCCGATTCGCGAAAAGGAGTTTCATTCATTTCCTCCATTCCATAATTAGCGAAACGCATGGATGTTTGCTCTTTTTCGATTCGGTTCGATTCGAAACGTGATTTCCGATATTTTTTTAGCAAAAAATATTCACATGTTAAGAGATAGTTCCCAGGGCAGATCGGATAACGTTATCAGGGGACGAAGTCGTTCGAGTGGGAAGGCAAACGCGCAATAAGCGACGAAGTACCATTAACGAGCCTGTACTGCGATCTCGTAGGTCTGTCTGACAGTAAACAGTCTGTCAATCTCCCTGTCGGTATGTCGTAAAGCTTTCACAATTTTCGCAGCCAATCGCAGCCAATCGCAGCCTCTTCACCCGTTTTATTCCTCGACGGCTCGACGACTATCTCGGGCCTCGAGATTCGCATTATCCCTTTCGACCAGATGCAGCCTCCACTCGTGCTACTTTTTACCTCGATGCGATTTATTTTCATAATCATTGCGTCCAACTGTGTGAAACGTCTCTCGTTCGAGCTTCGTGTCCGCGTTCGATCGAAACTTGACGCGTCTCGTTTCGGAAGCGTAATTTTCCAGCTGGATGCCAGCGTGGAAAATCGTGGAAAGTCCGCTGGTGGAACGTGATCGCGACCGACCGTACACCGTATAGAATTTAATGTCTCTAATTTCGCGCGATCATCCCCTAATTTAATCAAAGCCCCGTTCATCCCCCGCCCACCCCTCAACGGATCTTTACACCGTCGTTATTTCCGGGGCGCGAAGCCGATTTCGCTAACTCGGTTATAAACTCGGTATTATGCCCGGGAATAAATTCCCCCTTTTGCTGGTTCCTCTCCGCCCGCTCTTGCGCCACACTCCATGGCCGACTATCATGGCCGCCATGAGCAGATACGGCTTACCGAGAGGGTTACACAGTCGAACCAGTCGAAATCCCTTCGATCCCTGGACTCGGCTTTTTTGCGAATGATCGATCGCGATATCGTAGAAGCGGAAGAGACTGATTTTTCGTGCGGGAAAATAAAACGGAGTTGTCAGGTTTAAAGGAGATCCCGAAAGTGAGATTCCGTGTCATCTTAGGAGGTCGTTTCCCTCATGATGCGCCTCGCGGATGCACTCTGATGCATCTGCTTGCCGCGATAAGCGAGACAGAGATTGCTCACACGACGACAGCGACTCGACTAGCGCGTCGTAGCTTCGGCCGAGAGAACAAACTTTTTTTTTACCGCCTTGACGCACTCGAGGAAAAAGAAAAGGAAGAACAGGAAGTAGGGAAGCAGGATACTCGGTCCTTAAAAGACGAACACCTTGATCCAGAAGTGCTTCTTCTCAATTGAGTGCCGATGCCTAAGTGGCTTGTCCAATTTCGTTCTAATTCCGTCTCCTCTCTTCTTCCTGCATTATTTCACCCAATCGCTTTCCCCTCGCTTTTTTTTTTTTTTTTAAACATCCAATTACCCGATCGCGATTCGAAATGCGTCAACGTGACAAACTTTTTCTTTATTGGGAACAATATTTTTCGCTGTTAGGTTAGATCGCAGCTTTCGCGGAGTAGTCTCAGCGGTGGCGTCGAGTAAAAGCGGACATCCGGATTCTGGACTAGGATAAAACGAAATCTGTACGCGCACTACGCCCCTCTGCTACCGGGTATTCTCCAGTTTCAGCCTCTTGTGGCGTCTTCCAATTAGCGCGGATGCACTAAACACGTCCAACCTTCGCGTGGACGTGACACATGGATACGCGCGGACGCGTCGTGGTAAACGAATACGTCACAGATGAGATCTCGTAAGCGTGCGGCTGAAAAACGCAGAACGAGTGGTCCCTTTCATCTCGCCGCTTACACTCTGCCACCTTTCCCGTTGTTTCGTCGGTGATCGCTTTTTTGCCACCGTTTTAACAACTTTTTCTCGTTGCAGGTTCGCTAAATTTGGAGCCGCCGCCGCCGCCGCTACGAACACTCGGCTAATCAAGGATCCTGGATGCTACCTCCGTTAAGGAACGCGTAAATCGTCGAACAAGATCGAGGAAGATGGCCGAATTTCGATGAACAAACGAATTCTTGCCAGGGTTAATCGTACGTGTCGCAGCGAGCATCGCTCCGAGCGTATTAACGCCTCTTCAAGTATATATAAAACGGTACCTTTCGTTCCGTTTCACCCTTTCCTCTCGGTTTTTTTCCCGGGGCGATCGACTCGAGAGTTTCGAGTAGTCGTGAACCGTGAGAGAGAGGCACAAAAGGCAGCGTACGATGGTCGGCGTAAAGCGGAGAATACGAACAAGACGAAACTCTTTTCAAGTATATCCATATGCGAGTATTTCCTTCGATTTTTTCCCCTTTATCAACGCGATAAGCCCGCTCACCAAATAAGTGGCCGCCCAAATGTTCGAACGAGCCCGCCTTTTTTCGATTACTCGCGCTCAAAAGTCGACGAGAGCGTCGTCGTCGCTTGGGAATGAACCTCGTTTTATCCGCTACGCCCTAAAAATTCGCTCGCGTCCACCTTCTCTCGTCAATCCAAGGACTACGCTCGGGGGGGTTCAGAAGTTTACAGTTAGTTGACGCCGCGCAATATACCCATAAAGCCATTAAAAGCAACCGTCGCATCGTTAAGTATCCTGGCCAACTCCACAAAGGGACAGTTCCGAAATTTGGGCAATTCCTAATGCCCCTTCGTCGATCCTTCGGGACACCAGGACGAACATGCGAACCGCGGCTCTTCGGGATCTCGTAAACGATGTCGCTCATCGGATTGCGAGTCGAGGAAACGCGAATACCATAAAAATACCGCGATGATCGCTGGCAAACGAGTTGCCCGACCGTTGTAAATCACGCCCCATCTCCGCCAATGTGTAACGATCGTTTGTTATTTTCGGTTTGTGGTTCGTTCGTAAAGAAGCGTTGCATTTAATCAAAGCGCCACTTCGTTTGAAATAATAACTGAATTAAAGAAAAGATTGTCCGGATACGGAGGTTTAAATAGAGCAACAGGCAGCCAGAAACGCTTATGCAATCGCGTAAATAGCCAGGCCATTCGAACGGGGGAAAAAGAGTTTCCGGATGGAATGTACGCCGATTGCGCTCGAAGCTGTTAATTCGAGCGTTTACCGGGGAAAAGGCTGACCTGCGCCCGTTCCGTACCTCCCATCCGACAGTTACAAAGCCATTAGCATGCTCATAAAGCCGCGTTTTGTTGGCCCAATAAACCCTTTCCGCCGCGTGATACACTAATTTCCGGATATTCGCCGATAATTGGTTTAATTCAACCGTACACCGCGTACCCCCGCCAATAATCTGGAACAACTGACGCGCGGTAAC
This sequence comes from Xylocopa violacea, assembly GCA_963969225.1. Lineage (NCBI taxonomy): Eukaryota > Metazoa > Arthropoda > Insecta > Hymenoptera > Apidae > Xylocopa > Xylocopa violacea. The sequence continues at coordinate 71,233,637 of CAXAJV010000001.1, forward strand.
ACGTACATCAGCCACCGATTCTGTTACAGCTACACCGTTTCCACGCTGACTGTTATCACTTTTTCGCTCTTCCCCGTTGGTCTCTCGGCCGATTTTTTCGACCAACACCGCATTAATCGCGCGTTGATCGATCGATTGAACCCTCCATAATTGGAATATCGGTGACCGGTAGGAAAATAAAGGCATAGTCGATAGGGTGCGGAATTAGGAAACGGAAATTGGAATGGATAGTGAAAAAACCCCTTCGTCCTTCGTCTGAACGGAGGCTAAAATTAGATAGAAACGAATATCGGGGTCGTAAACTTGCACGCTTTCCCGGCAATCGTGGCGAGACAATAACGCGGAAAAATCGAGCATTGTGCCGATCCGAGGTCGTTCGGTTGGGTGTCATCGGTCGATTTTATCCAATGATCGTTGCTACGCTTAATCCTGTTAAACATTGAAAGCCCGAGCAAATAGGGAACGCATGTGGAGCTTCCTTTCAATTAGTCTCCGCGGTGTTTGTAAACCGGACACTCGCTAATCCGATTTAGAGGACAAAAGGGTCCTACGACTGTTAAAGACGGCTTGCCCAATTTTATTGGCGCTATCGACTTATTATTATTAGCCAGCGTTCCAGCCTTGACCTTACAGAACACGACCTATCTTGTCGGCAGGTGAAACCCTCGCGCGGACTGGTTTCTCAATAAACTGTTTTTGACCGATGTTCCAGAGCACACTTTTAACATCGGAATATCGGATTCGTCGATCGACAGATCAAGTGGTCTTCGAGACGACTCGTTTTGCAATGCAAATTAATAAAAGCCAGTAATTATCATAGGATCAGCGTCGCTTATTAGTACAAACAGAAACTTTGAACACAGTCTCAAGTGTACGCGTAGTCGCAGAATTTTGTTTTTCAAACATTGAATTTTCGCTGAGAATAATTAATCGCGCGTCGCTGATCGAACCAGCAAAAGCTTGTACAATTTGAAAAGCTTCGAACGGAGAATAGATTAAAAAGCGAGATCGAAGGATTTAACGTCGTTTTTTTATGTCCGCATCGATGGAACATTTTTTTAGCTGCCCGAATCGCCCTTTCGCGGCAATCCGTGATTCGCCCCTCGTTCGAAAATGGCCACGCGCTCATGAATTTTTACGCGGAAATATGACGTCTTTTATCGATTCCGCGCGAGAGAACGCAACGCGCGCAATGATCGGGATAGATCGCCGATAGAGGCGGGCGACATTATCAAATGGAGCGTAAAATACGTAAAACGAGCTCGTCGCACCGTCGATGGCCGTCGGTCTCTCCGCGGACGTAATTTTCGCGCGAGCGACGCCCCGCCCCGGGGTGGCTTTATAGATTTCGCATAAAGCAACGGTTACACCACCGTGCACGCGAGTAAATCAGACGCTTAATCAAACCGTTTAATCAGCGGTATGATTGCGACCGCATCTGTACCGGCTGTTCGCGGCAATTATGTCCCTTGGATTCGCTAACCCGCGCGGTCGCTTTCAAATTTCAGGAATTCAGCCAGCCGATTCGAGACCTTCCACCCTCTCTCAAAGTTCGCCAACCAAATTAAACGATAGGAATTTTTAATATCTCTATTTCAAACTCTATTATGCCAACTTTTGAACATTTTTTGCGAAGAAAGAACCGAAACCCTTCAAAGGTTTCCGTCCTTTCGAAGATAATTTTAATAACGAGAAGACAATTCTCAGCAGATCCGTGAGGGTGAAAGTTTGCGCGTAGTCCTAAAGAAATGTTCAGGTCAGAATGCTCGTAAGCGGATTACAAATGGAACAAAAAATCGAAAGGGTTTCTACAAAAGCCCGAGCTTTTACGATACAATGAATTTTTATGTCGACGAAAATTTGCCTGCACGTTTCTCCGCTACTTAGCTTTCGAGTTTACGAATTAACCCTTTGATTCTTCGGGCGGGAAATACTACTAGTTTGCAGGGCTGCAGGTAAACGATTGGACGCCTCGATGTGCTTAAGACTGTTTGTTTTAATTAGTAACCTTTCTCGCTTCGAGTAACCATTTTTCATTACCGAATTCGCGTTCCTGCTTCTCAGTCCGTCTAAATATCGTCGTTGGAACTAATTGTATTACTGTTTCGAGACCGTTTAAAAAATTAGCACGCAATAAAAAAGTTTTGGTAGGTAGACTCGTCGATTCTTTCGATTCGAAATGAAACGCTTCGATCGTACGGTTAACGGCGTAGAAATCGCGCGAGATACACGGAGTGCAATAAGCCCTCGTAATGGCGGGCTCCGTTTCTCATCGGGTTCCACGGCCTTCTAACGGCGGGGCGTTGGTGCATTTTAAATTTCGGCGAAAGTGAGGGCCGAACGCGTTTTCTTTCCGTACGCTCTCTCGGGGGAACGGCGCGGACGGAACAAAAAATGCTCCAGATTTAACTGCTGGCTGTATTTCAAGGAAAATCCGAGTTACTGCACCCCCCGTAAAAGAAACACCGTGGGATGATGCTCGTTTTTAGGGGAAAAAAGGCAAGTTTTCGGAAAAAGATCGATACCGTTTTGCCTATCGATGGGACCCAATAAAAACCGATAAGTTCGCTGTCCCGTAGGATGAATTATGGCCCCGAATGGTACCGTTGCTCCAGTTTCGGTTTGAGGTCGAAATTACACGAAATAAACTTTTACACCGCTGCGCACCATCAGGTACCCGTGGAGTTTCGTTCGTTCGGCTCTCTTTCCTCGTTAAAGCGAATTAATCGCGACGAGTCGAAACCGCAAACGTGTAATAGAATTTTTTCAATTTCATATCAACTCGAAACGATCGATCGATTAATAATAGAGCCTAGCTTCGTAGAGCCGCGATGGTGGTTCTGATAGACGAATAAGAAATTGAACGCGGAATTATGATGGTCGCAGCGTCGATACCACTCGTCAATATTAATCTATGTTATATCGCGGCATTTATCTTTTTTTAAGTCGCGGGTAAATTAAAGTCGAATCAAAGCATGCTTCCGGGTCCGCTGCATCAAAGATTAACGCGGGGTAGAAAATTTCGGTGTCGTCGTAAACGTCGAACGGTCCGCGTCGTGCAAAAATAATTAGCAATCTCTGATCCAATTTTCAGCATCCCGTTCGTTTCGTAGAGATTGCCGTGCTATATCTGAATTCGTTGGAATTTTTGTCGATGATTTATTGGCAATGCGCAATCAGTCCGCTGGTCGTCGAAACGAGTAAGACAGAATCATTGGGAGAACGAGCAGAGAGAGGGGTGGGTGATGGAGTTTTAATTTCGTTTCGTTCGACAATTTATAAATATACCATAAATATCGTGAAATTGTTATTCGATGCGATTTAAACATTTCTGGCAGTTCATTTCACTCGAAAATGATATCCGCAGTTATTATTTCGAACTTGGTAAAAGCAGCGAACGGTCCACAAAACTTTAGGATTGTTTGCATATTCTTGGTGGGCGAGGAGAAGGAAAGGCAGGAGAAGAACCGGGACGATGCAATTTTTACAATCGCACGGTCGTTTAAAATAGAGCAAACTTTTTACGATGCGACAGTCTCGGCTGACGAAAACGCCGTAATAGTGGTAGCAAGCAGAATTCCTTACTTTTTATGGCGTTATTGCGCGCCGGGTCTCTTGGAGAAAAATTCGGGTACGGTTGTTGATACGATGGTCGCACGGTTCCTCGACTTTTAAACATTACCAATTAGCAAGCTAACGATTTATTTATTGGCAATTCATCCGTTCCATCCGCTCCATCCTTAACGGAGGAGGAGACTCCTCCATTGAACTTGCAATCGTCGTTCCAGTTTCGCGATTCGGATGCTGGAAAATTGAAGTTCATCAGTGCGCGGAAGTTCACGGAGGGCCAATTCGGGCGAATCCGCGCGAGGAAATAACGACAGATAATTTCCGCGAGCTCTCGCGCGTGCATAACCCGACGACGCTGTTGGCGCATCTCGGGAAAAATGCATCCTGGCGTCGCGATGGTGGGGACGCGCGTAGAGTCGAGGGAACGGGAGGAGGCAGAGGCAGAGCCAGAGCTCGCCTCGGCCAATGGGACGTCGATGCAAAAGGCGGCGGCCAATCGGGCTACGCGACGGAACGATGGTCGCCAGGCGGATTGGCAAGGTTGTATAAATTGTTGGCTCGCTGGTTGGTCCTTTCAGTTACACGTTTGCGTCTCTCCTCGGCATTGCGTATCCTCGTAGGCGACGAAGAATCGCCAAGCAGAAGCTGGGGGTTAGTTCGCGAGTAAACGCAGTTATAAACCCTTATGCGCTCGTGTTGTGGAAACTGGACGAACCTAGTCGGACGATCGGTGTGAGAACAGTGCTGTTCGGAGAAGCCGCGGGACGAGTGAATACGTACACTGGGACGAATCGCGAAGCGACAGTGGACAGGATGCAAGGCTATCAGAGGAATTTCGACGATCAACAGAGGGATCAGAGGGAGGAGGAGACGATAGTCGTGGATCTGGTGCCTCCGCAGTATCAGCTGAGCCCTCCGCACAGTCCGCCGCCGGGAAACATGCCGAAGACACCGGAAAAAGGTGAATTTTTTACCATTTCTCGCGAGACGCGCGTTCCTCCCGTCGTTACTTACTTTTCCCCCACGTGCTCCTCGTTCAAATTTCCCTTTTTCAAACACGAAAAGCCACGATGGTATTTCGAGCCTGTACTTACGCACAATGCCCGGGCAATAACTAGCTGAGCGGGAATATTACTTTGGGCGTTAATTACCCGAAAGGTTAATCCAATTGATTGTCCGTTGTTGGCTGGGCCAATATACATTAGGGGTAGTTCCGACGAGGCTCCAACGGAGCTCCGAGTCCATTCTGCGTGGCACGGCCGTGAAAATAAATAAGGCTTAGCGAAAGATCGTCCAAGTCCTTCGTCGAAAAGCGTCCTCGCGGTTTATTGCGGTAATTATTTTATGGTCGCTCCCTGATTTCGGAAAGCTCGTTCCGGACAGATCAGTTTATTGCCAAGGGTAATTCGCGAAATTTCCCCTCGCGTTTCTACCCCTTGCTTTTGTTCCTCCCTCGAAAAGATACCAATGGCTCCTCCGGTACTCAACGTTCGTCCGATCGGATCGGAACGCGGTGTCGGCAAACCAGCAAAGAAAGTTACGATAAAAGAGCTTCGGAGACCATCCGAGATCTTTTCAGCTTCCGAAACCGTCCCTTCCTTTCCGGTTTACACGATTCTGAACGCGACCACCCGCTGCTTTCGAAGGCGACAAGTAGTGTAACCGCCGTTGACTCTACAACGACCATTGATGCTCGCGCAACGAATCGCCCTAAAAAAATTCCTCGATCGCGTTTCCCATCACTTTGTTTAAGAGAATGTTCGTTCGAAGAAAATTTTCGACATTTCACGGCAAATTCGATTTTCCATTCGCAGATTCTTCGCCAACGCAGCAGCAACAGCAGCCGTTATCCTCGATGGATCCGAACATCAGAAGATACAGAACGGCTTTCACGAGGGAACAGCTGTCGCGATTAGAGAAAGAGTTCCACAGAGAGAATTACGTGAGCAGGCCCAGAAGATGCGAACTGGCCGCGCAATTACATCTGCCGGAATCGACGATCAAGGTGTGCGCCAAAGGCTTTTAATTACCGAACGGCCAATTAGAAAAATCGTTTCGTCTCTCTCCGCGTGAGCGCGATCGCGGCTGAATATTTATCGAGGATAAGCAAACGTATCGCAATAAAGTTCAGTAAACAATGAGCTCATCTTCCGTCCTGCCTGCGCGTAGAAAAGTGTTCTATTAACACCTCGGTTTGTTTAATTAATGTCGGTAATCGACAGTCACGAAGGTACACAGGGAAAAGCCTTGAGGCCTCGGCGGTTCGTTGCGCAATTTTTATCAAACAAACCTTCGCCGTACGACGGTTAAATTGTAACCGGATCGCGAGAAACGCGTTTTCCGCGACATTCCGTACGAATATCGGGGGGCCCCGACACGACGAACGCTTAATCGAGTCGATTAACAGTTTTTGCTCGCGCGCCATGAACGAGAACGTTGCTCGTTTTTACACGGATGCCGCCATGTTTGATTGGCGATTATAGCTCGGGGAAGAGAAGGAGGAAGGTTTCTATCTTTTTTCCTTTCCTTCCGACGGCCGCGCAAACAGTCAATCACGAAGGGCAAACAGCAGCTCCTCGCTCTTTCGGTTCGCTGTCGATCTCTCCCTGATCCTTTTTCCGTGACTTCTTAATTTCTTTCGACCACGACCGGTCGATCCGGTCGGAGGTGTTAAGCACTTTAATTAGCAGTTTTCCCGGGGTTACCTTTGACTTTAATGGATCCCTTAATTTCTCATCTCGCGCAGGCTCGGCCGCACAATGGCTATAAAACTCGGACCGATGGAAATGATCGAGGTGTTAAATGGTAGAAACGTTAGCCACCGGTCGGTCGGACTTTGCGCCTTCGATCCCCGACGCGCTGTCCCTTCGAAAACGTTACGAAACCCGCGCGACGTCTCCTCCTCCCCCGGAAGATCTAACCAACAACTCGCTACGTCTCGTTTCAGGTGTGGTTTCAAAATCGTCGCATGAAGGACAAGCGTCAGCGGATGGCGATGGCCTGGCCGTACGCGATGTACACGGACCCGACGCTCGCGGCCACCCTGCTGGCCGCGGCGACGGCCACGCTTCCGCCACCCCCGTACCACGGTGCCCCCGGCCTACCACCGACCCATCTGGCGCCCAGCTACCCAGCAGCCGCGGCAGCGGCCTACTACGCGGCCAGATACTCACCGTATCCGGGAGCGGTGCCCACCAGCACCGCGTCCTCCCTTCATCGGCCGCATCCGCGCACCGCCGCCGCTTACCCGGCGCACCCTCACCTCCTCCAGCCTCACCCATCGCTGCCGCCCCTGCACTTGGCCAGCCTGGGCGTTCCTACGGTCGGCAACACCGCCTTCCAGGTGAACAACCCACCCACGACCACCGCGACCACCTACAGGCCGACCTTGCTGCCCGAGCTCAGTCCGGTGCACTCGGACGCGTCCAGCGACTGCGACTGCGTCGGGGCGCAGCCGCATCATCCGCACCTCGCCGGGAACGGACAACGCGTCCACGAGAAGACCAGTCCGCCGCCCAACAGCCACCCGTCCACGCAGATCAAGCTACCGACCGGTATCAGTTTAGCGGGACTCCCGACCACCATCCAGACGATCGGTTTCGAGGGGAAAGGCTCGTACAACGGCATCGGGACGACGCCCACCGTGCAGACCAGCAAGATCGACCCTCCGAAATTGTTTCAACCGTACAAGAACGATATCTCCGAGAGAGCGTAAGGGTTCGAACGCGATTTCGCCTGATCGATGTATGTACCCTGCTCTCGTAGACGGAGAGCTATCGTGGGGTTTTTTTTTTTTTTTTGTACAAAGTGTGTATATTGTATTATAAGTAGACGTTAGAGAGGGATCGGTCGAACTGCCAATGGGATATCCAGACCGATCGCGTTCCGTGTAAATAATACGTCGACTGATTGTAAAGAACTTGTACCTGTTAATAACGTTAATGAATCGCTGTGCGACCTTTGTATAGTGGAGTCTGTAATGTGAAGGAGATGAAAAAAGCTTGAGTGTGATTAGGGGACTTAGCGCGTAGCGACTGTACAGTATATCGAGTTTTAAGTAATTTATTATGATCATTATCTACGAGTTTAGTAGGAGACGCGAGAGGGCGATGAATTTTTAACGGATATCGGTTTTAGCGTACGGCGGCGCGCTGTCGATTAGACGGTCGATATTTATGCTTAAGTACCTACGTGTTAACGTAAAGAGACGCAGAGAAGAGAGAGAGGGAGAGAGATAGGAAGAGAATAAATATTATATATAAACAATAAATCTGGCATCGAATCGTTGTATGATTTAAACACTAATCGGAGACCAACGTTCTTACAATCGCGCAACATTTCTCCAAAACGACGCGTTTCGTCGATATCGTATATCAAGTATCAATAAATTTGCTTGCTAGTAAAATAATAATACACGAAACTAGTAAATTATGACTTTAAATATCTAGCAAGGTGATCGATTTTTATTCCAACGCTACGTTCAGAATTGTAACGTGTCGAAGACGATCGATCAGAATTTTATCGGACGGCACCGAGAATCGATCGATCCATTCATTGTCCCCTTCCTGCCTGCCACCTATCAATACCAATACAATTTCTACCCATTTCGTAAATAAAAATTTACGTCGCACCCTGCACGATTAACTGAATCCGCAGACGCATCGAGGGTGGAGCTGATTCTCGTAAGAAAACCAATGACCGGTAGCGAGGGTGGCTGTTACAAGCCATTCGCGAAGCTGAACACACGCGCGATAGATATAAATAGCCGAAACTAGGAATCGAGCCGATTTCGGGGTGTCGCCCTCACCCCTCTTGCGGGGACGCCGCAGGCAATTAACTCTTGGAACGATTCTGACAACGAAACGAGATAATTCCGTATAAACGCCGCCGGATTAACAACCCATTGAGGTTTAACTCCGAGTCCACCGCCACCCACGCCACCCTTATTCGATGAATTGTACGGGCGAATCACTGGTGGGGCGCGCGAATGCGTCCTCGATGGACAGAGAGACGATCGTTTCCTTAGCAAATTTGCAATGCCATTATCTAATTTAACACATATTATTATAAGAAAATATCTTTTTGCCGAGTAAATTATTAGAAAATAGCGCGAATTAAATTAGCACCGTTTACGAAAGTATTTACGAGGAGCAGCATCGCGATTCCGTTAATAAGCGTAAGTTTCGAAACTGCAATCGACGGGATGCAGAATAATCGAGTATCGCGTTTGCAGCTGCAATGGTTTACCTGCCACTCGTAAAAGCATAAAATCTGAAGCCCGAACTGCCACGGAGGACGAGAAAAAAAAAAAAATCGCCACGCTGATCTGCCGCCATAAATATAAAACGAGCCGTTTTGTTGGTGGCCCGTAAAAAAATCATCGAAAAAATTTCGGGAAAAGATTATCAGCCGAGTCGAGGTACCGAGGGCTCGTCAGAGAATTATAAAATATTTAAGCGTTATATTATCTGCCCGGGATCCTATCGTCGTAAAGCGTTTAGCCTTTTTAAACGGTCAAGTAGTCACGCCAGAGGCAACTATAGTTCCCGGCCGAGTTTTTCTTAACTTTAGCTTTCACAATCTTGTAAAAGAGGCTGTAATATCCGTACCATCCAGACCTTTTACAGAAGAGTTAAAGAAACTTCATCAAATATTAATATATCCAATTTGTACCTTGAACGGAAAAAATCATCCCCCGATACGCAAGCTCCACCCTTCGAAATTAAGTCGAGAACCCTCGATTCAGTAGGTCGTCACCCTCTTGATTTAGATGGTGGCCATCTTTCGAGGAACCACGGTCGACCGTGGAATTGCACTATCTTATCTGACGAGCCATTAGACGTCGTTTAGACGACTGTTTTCCCTATCGTTCGGAGGGTGGATAATTGTGAGAACGTAATAATTTTGTTATAGAAAATTGACCCATTCGAGACGGCTCATCTTTTCGGAGACCAACCCCAAAAGCTGAAGACCGTTTTAAGATAAAAAACGACACGTTTGCAATAACGCGCTAGACAAGATGTTGCCGATGGTGGTCGTAAGTGGCTTCGATGGGCCTTGTTACGACCGCAAGAAGCGTTTCACGGGCCGGATCTTTTTTTTGTCCCGCCGGAAGGAAAGGACAGCCAAAAGCGGATTTAAACCGTGATCGAGTTTATCTCGCAGGCGTAAAGAAATGTTGACAGCTTTTGGTCACGTCTCCATAGACCTCCCGTAGCTGCGAACTACAAAGCTACGTGTCCGCGCGAGAACGTATCCCTTGCGAACCGAATTTCACGCGCCCAGCCGGGGGAAAAAAAATGCTCGAAACGGACCGACTGAATTGTCGCAGCCCGGTTTGTTTGCCAAACAGAGAGTGCCGAATTTTCATCGAGAACGCTAGCTCGAGCAAACCGGGCTGGAAACTGTAACGTAGCCACTATCTTTGCGAATTAATTATTGCACTGACTTTTTACGAAACTTACGACAAGTTTACGATTATACAATTCGATGGAATGTACGGGTCCCAAAGATTTACGCAAAAGGGTATCCACCGATTCGAGGCGTTAAAACTCGTTCGATCCGGGTAGGAAATTCACAGGGCGGTACGTGACGAAGGGCCATTAGGCACAATATTTGGGTGAAGGCGAACCTGTGGCTAATTGAAAAGTCAAAACTGTTGAAAAGAGCTCCCTGTTAGCCGTGAAAGCGTGGAGGCGTAGCACCCCACGGGACGTCCCGCGGCGTCTCTCGCAAACGGGGGATGTTTAGCCCACCGACCGTGATCGAACCATGACCAGGGTCGACCAGCTTTTCTTACAAAGTCCGCTTCTACGAATTCGGAAGAAGCATCGTTAAATTATTTAGACAACAAGCCCTGTACTTGACATCTTTAACGAAAAGTTGTGTCGAAGCTGATCGCGAAAAAGAGCATCGAAATTGACCGTCGATGGTTCGACCGGGGGTGCAAGATCCCCACAGAAGTCTGTTAGGCAACAGGAGCCATAGGCCGCGTTATACTGCCGGTTATAGTCATAAATGGTACAAACCGAACGATTTGGCTGCACCGTCGGTTTTTCCTCGACAGAGGAGAGAAGGGGGGAATAGGAAAAAAAACGGGGCGCGTTTACGAGACCCATGAAGCATCCAGTTAGCGTTCGCTCGGAGAAGTTAACCCTTTCCGTACCGTGAATTTTTTTTTCCACGTGGTCATACTTTCGCAGAGGGGTCCGGTTTTTGCCCCAGTTTTTGTACCGTTTTTTCCTAACAGAGCTGCCGCGATGCACAGTTTTTTGACCTAAAAAAAAAGAAAAATGAAAGGAAAGAGTACCGCTGCCGTCCGCCACGGCTGTCCGTGTTTTTCGCAGCGCTGGAAAAATATTCGTTCGATTTTACGAGCTTCGTTTTTTCCCGATAAAAAATTCGCTGGCTGTGAAAACAACCAACCTTTTTTCGATACTCGCCTCGAGTAAATATTGCAACGAGTAATCATGGAAAGGATGAGCCAAGACCCACGCGACGCGAAACTGTCCAGTGAAACTTGAAAAAAAAAACATATGGCGCAAATATTTCCGATTTCTCGAACACCCTTCAAATCGAATCTGCATCGACGCCGTGGAAAGCGATAAATAACGATAGCCGATAGGATCGATTTCACGCGAGAGATTCCCTGTTCGATCTCTCGTGGCATAATATTTCCCTCGTAAACGGCACGCATGGCGAATCCTGATGCGTGGCGGGTGCCAATAAATAACGTTCGCCATATTAGTTTCGAGTCGATCTCGATACGACCCGCGACGAATCTTTTCAAGTTCCTCTGCGCGTCGATTCGGTCCCGACGTTTCGATGAACCGCTGTCCTTTTGTCGATCGATTATCGACGCCGCCAGAGTCGGCTGTGGGAATTAATTCGACTAACCGTATAATAATACTGTTTGCGAGCTGTGAGAAACTGGACTACTTCCCTCCGAGAGAGGAAACGAAGGTCGTAAAGCGATGAAGTTGTACCGAAACTCGGAGAACGAGTTTTCAGAGTTCTGAACACGCATAAAGGGGGAAAATCGAGCCAAGGAAGCGACCGTGATCTGTCCTGGTTGTTTTCGTTTCGCCTCTTACGAGGCACCGGCAGTGTTACGGGAGGCGAACGAAGAAGAAGGTACGGTAGATAATAAACCAAAATAAAACCATCCGAAGATTTACTGCTCCGTCGTCTTTTCGTCACCCTACGGCCATCCGCGCGGACCTTTCTTAGTTGACTGCAAAACGCAGTAATTTCTACCAAAACCCACCCTGGGAGCCTCCATTGTCGTATGGTCAGGAATATGGCAGGGACGCAGCGGTTTTCGAAAATTTTACGAACCAACCACCCTCGGAGTTGTTAAACTTTGTATTTATTCGAAAAAATTGTCAACTTTTCCATCGATTCGTTGGACGATGATTCGTGAAAGTGCGTCGTCTGGTTTCGGACGTGTGCATATAAAATCGAAAACAGTTGGAAAAATTAGATACACCGATACGATACGATACCAAGATACACTCCTGATGACCCATTAGATGGTACATAATCAAGAAGGTACGGTCCGGTTGCAGTCGTATCTGTAAACAGGCGGAGCATAAACGCGTAAACGCATAAACCCCTCGTGGCCCCCGAGGCAGGAAATTTGGAAAAAAATTTACAACCTCGATTGTACTTTCAGCCCGCAAGTTTTGCAGCTTCGCTGCAGAGGAGCCACGTTTTCTCTCAACTTCCGCAAACACGCAAGGACGAACGGAGGTCTACTACCGCTCCGGTCAATGCGGTAAACCGAAAATCCTCGAATCTCGTTCGTCGATTCCGTGGCCTCTTATCGAATTTTATTGGGAATCGAAATTGAGAAACATCAGAGTCCATGGACCCTGGTCAGATATTGCTTTCTCTACGCGATTATTAAAAAGTCAGGGGTTACTCGAAAGGAAGAACTCGCGGTAACTTGGTTAAAGGGAGATTGACAGAAGACGTCGCGATAAAGACGAGAGGATCGAGTATAGACAGGATCGAACAGAGACAGAAGTTGGAACGAACAGCTCGCAGATGTCCGGTGCGGAAATCCTCGAAAGTGAGGGAGGTCAGCGCGATAATTTATTTGGCCTAGCCAGGATTTACGAGGTCCGATATTGGATAATGAATCAGGTCTCCCTTGATGGAATTAACTCACCTATAGCCCTGGACGTTGCTCTCTCTCTCTCTCTCTCTCTCTCTCTCCTCTAACCTTTATTAGCTTCCACGGGATAACGCGCGGAAACCCTTCGCCTTGTTTTACGATCGACCTACGTCCTGACGAGATCTGCGGCTTTATGTAACGCCACCTTTTTATACGTCGCTGAAACGACCTACGTTCGCGCCCTTACATCTCTCTCGCCGTGGACTAGCTAATTGCTGTTTCGAAATAGAAAATTTTGGGAAATCCACACTGTAGAAACGGGCACGAACGGGTCCGAGTTTGCTTCTCGTCCATGATCGACGCGATGAACGCTCCTCGACGGTTTGCCAATGTAAAATATATAAGAGGAAGATCGAGAGGTTCGGTAGCACCGCGAGCTTTTAGCTTCAGATCGAGGAATTAGTTCCGGCCGTTATAAATAACTGGAAACCGTGAAGCTGGCTTATTGGCCGCGTCCAGAGCGAGCGCACGGTGCATATAACCGTAACAGTGCACCGCTCGCCACGGTGTTTCGAGGGAGGAAACGAGGAGAGCCCTAATAGAAGGTTTATTATTTTATGAGGCTACCTTGTGCTTTGTGCCTGGCTTCCGTAAATCATCGAAAAGTTGGACGCACGGTAGCGCTCACGCAAACCAACCCCCGCCGCCGACTTTGTCCTACTCTTTCGATGGCGCGAGTTAACCTTGAGCAAATTGCTGCAAGTTAACGCAAAACGATGGGCCGAACCCATCGAGACAAATTCCTTTCCTACCTAAATATATTATGTTTCAGAGCTTTCAAGTTGAATTAATCATCGATGGGCCTCACCAGGAGCGTTCTCACCCGGACGAACGTTACAAATCATCCTTATTACCAAATACGACTCTTTACATATTAATCTTAACTTAATTATTATATCATAAAAAGTACGCGAACATGTATAGCGAACGCGAAAACCATTGTACTATAAGTTTCATTGTGATTTATTGTATATTTTATTAATTTTAACGAATAAATTCATTATTTCAACGGAATACAACGACTATTGTCATTATCCTCCGAGTTAAGCACTCCTAGAATGACCAATCCCAATCCTTGAACGAGAAGAAACTCGTAAAAAATAGCCCTGAACCCGATTAAATTAGTCAGTAGTTTGAATCTTGGCGCCTCGATTCGAAGAATTTCGCGAATTCCTGGAAATGACGTCATTTTCCTGGAAATGCCACTTTACGAACACCTCCTCGCATATCATGTTACCCTGATACAACGTCGAAAAATCGGCTTCTTCGATCGTAAAGTCCGAAAACTGGTAATTCCTGGAAAATGACGTCACTTCCAGGAATCGCCGGAATTCTCGGAATTTCAGGGATTCTGAGAAATGACGTCACTTTCCAAGAAATGGCACGTTGGGATACCTCCTCGCCTATCATGTTCTCCTGATAGAAAGTCGAAAAATCGGGATTTTTCAATCGAGAATCCCATTTCTGAAATTTGAATTTCCCGCGCTTTTTTCGAATACCTCCTCGCACATCATGTTCTCCTGATACAAAGTCCGATTTTTCGATCGAGAACCCAAATTTTCGACTTTGTATCAGGAGAACATGATGTGCGAGGAGGTATTCGAAAAAAGCGCGGGAAATTTGAATTTCAGATACCTCCTCGTCTATCATGTTCTCCTGATACAAAATCGGATTTTTGCGATCGAGAACCCAATTTTTCGACTTTGTATCAGGAGAACATGATGTGCGAGGAGGTATCCCAGGTGCCATTTCCTGGAAAATGACGTCATTTCTCAGAATGCCCGAAATTCCAAGAATTCTGGCGATTCCTGGAAGTGACGTCATTTTCCAAGAATTGCCAGTTTTCAGACTTCACGATCGAGAAACCCGATTTTTCGACTTTGTATTTGAATTTATTTGGGTTCAGGGCAGTTTTTTACGAGTTTTTTCTCGTTCAAGGATTGGGATTGGTCATTCCAGGAGTGCTGGACACGATGATAATGAAAATACTGGTTGTATTTCGTTTAAATAATTAATTTATTCATGAAAATTAATAAAATATACAATAAATCACGATTAAACTTATAGTACAATGGTTTTCGCGTTCGCTGTGCAATTAAATATACTTGTATAAACGTAATACACTTATAGAATAGTGCTAGAAAGTATAATACAGTAATTAAGTCGAAATTATTAATAACAATGGCGTAAAATATCTTGAAGACTTGTACATATTGGTGCATGGTCTCCAGTTGATAAATCAAGCTGTCAAAGACGCTCCTACGGAGGCTTATCGATGATCGAAGTAACTTGAAAGATCTGGAACAGATGGAAAGATTAATTCTAAATGCGAAACACTCGCGTTAATTCCGCCAACTTTGGAGGTGTATATGGAATACTAGATCTAGAATAGAATTTAGACGGAAAAATGGAGGAACGAAAGTGGCGGATATAGCGAGCGAACGAGCCGGCACTAAAATCGAAAGTGCAACTCGAAGATTTACGAGCCGACGTTCTCGAAGGCATGCTTTACAGTGTGACCCGTTCGGCGCAAGTTATTTTTGTCCCCTCTACGAATCAATCTCCGAAATTCCAATTTTTCATACCCCTCCCCCTGCCTTTTCATTTCGTACGAAGTTCATCTCGAAAAGTTCATCTCGATCGAAGACCATCGAAAGGTCGGTCCATCGCGGTTCGTGGTCATCATCGCGATCATGTTCGAAGAGAAAAATTCGGAAGCCCGGTAAGTAGCGAGCAGCGCGCGACAAAAGGGCAACGCGAAAGGCTCGTAAATGTTCGTTGGACCGGGCAACGACGTATTTATGCCCCAATAAAACTTTCTTCGGTCAAGGCCGTCGTCGCGTAGTAGGCAGAACATTTTCTTTGACAGTGGAAAAAGAGAAAGAAGGGTGGAGGGATGGATGATGCTGGATCGAAAGTGGCGCGTGCCTGGCGCAGGCCCCGGGGTGCCTGTTAAATATTTTGGAAATATTGACCGAGTCCCCTAGATCTGGAGACGAAAAGAAGATTTATTCCAAGGACGAACCCTCTTTTCGGCCAAGCGTTCGATCGAAATGTAATCGGTGCTCGAAGTCACAACAATCTCCCCGGGAGTCGTGGAAAGTTGTCTCGTTTCGGGATTAGCCACGGCCCACCTCCCAAGGACGTGAAAATATTGTGTCAAGGGCACCGGAAGGCCATCGTCCGGCCTGCCTCGACCTGGACACGCGGTACTGTCCATCATAGTTTTTCTCGTTCTACCCGAGAAACAAGAGACTTTGCCATGCGTCTTCGTTTATCCGCACTTTTCCACGTTCCTCTCGATTAACAAGAACGACGACGACGACGAGAATTCCTTATCTCTCGACTGGCCCCTCGCGGAGGGGCGCGTAATAGCCAAGATGGCGGCGCACGGTGTTATCACTCGTTCAGAGAGGGGTAGCATGCCAACCCAATTGGATTGGGTGGCAGCCAATACGGCGGCTCTCGTCAGCGATATCATCGCCCTCCGGCCTTTCCATTTTCCGAAAGAGCAGCCCCCGGAAGAGATCGATCTGGTACAGCGACTTTATTCGCTAACGATCACACTCTTTCGTCCTCTAGAAAAGCATAATTCGAGAGAGAGAGAGAGCACGATAATGGGACGGATGATGGGGATCCCTGTTCCCGAGGCGACTCGATGCAACCACGGCGACTGTCTTGCGGCCATATTGGCCGAACGCCAACTATCGATAATAGGAAAGATAAGAGTCAACCCCTGTTGGGATGTTTTATCGTTCCTGAAATGGCGACCGTGAGTCTCGCCGCTTTCTCTTCGACTATTTCGATTCCGCTTCTCGAGACTGCTCGAGACTGCTCGAGACTGCTCGAGACTGCGGAAATATCGATTATTATTGGATATTCCGTTTCTACCAGAGAAACTGACAAAAGAAAGAAACAAAAGAGAATTTTCTTTCGTCGAAGCAGTCCGTGTACCGGCTGGCAAGCGGTCGCCATTACGTGAAATAAATGCAAGTTAATTAAAGGGCGGAAGCAATTACTTGCGAATAAATCGTGCCCGTTAATCCGTTATAGCGTAGACAAGTTAAACTTCTCTCTCTCTCTCTCTCTCGTTCCCTCCACCCGCGCGTTTAAACGCGAGGATAGGGATTTGCGAGAACAACGCCGACGTCGGGGGCGCGTTCGCATAATTGGCTTTGAACGCTGCCACCTGCGGCCCCGACGGCGGCGCAGCCTTTACTTACGTGCCTCTATGTTCAAGATAACACATATATATATATATATGTACAGACACACGTGAACGCGATCGCGCAGACAAAAGTATTTGCGAATCAAGTTGAATTACGCGCACGATGGAAACAACTCGGAAAGAGCTATCGGGGTGCGTGTCTAACGCGTTGCTACTCTCTTCTAGACAATGGCTAGCGAGGGTCCTGGCAACATTGAGACGTTCCTACCGTAATTTACGAGACCCTGTTTGCCGACAAAGATTGCGGGTGGCTCTAGCAAAGCCGAAGAGGCTGCTGGGGAATCGGTGTTCGTCACGGTCTGCATTATTGCCGATCATACTTCCATCGGGAGTAGAAAGTTCTGCCACTGAGTAAAACGAAACAAAGAATCGATAGGAATAGTAATTTTCCGATCACTCACGGATGATCGTGCGACAAACGGGAGGCAATTTTCGCGACGACGGATACACGTGGGACACAATCTGGGAATTTCTATCCCCGACTCGGTCGGTCCAGGTGGCTCGGAAAGGCAATTAAACGTATAAACGGCGGAAATTAGCCGCAAGAATTGGTTTCGAGTCTTGGCGAGGGCGCGTCTTGAATGGGTTCGCGGGGCATCAGGACCATTTAACACGATGACATCCCATTTACCACCCCCGCAAAGAGACCGCTGGACACCGACGAAGCCCCTAAATCCCATATGTCACCACGCGTCGCCTCGTTGCCCGTTGTTGTTTATTCGTCCCAAACATCACCGTGTCACGTATCCACCGCGTTCTAAAATTAGACAACACCTTTCGATCCTCGCATATATACAGAACGAGAAATATCGCATATTTTTAGGGGAATTCCGTCCTAATTCGAGGAAACGACCGTCGTAAAACGAATCAGAAAAGTATCCTACCTCGGAATTCCTTCTCTCGATTCCCCTCTGGACGATCGTTTTCGCTCCGCCCCCTCCCGAAACCCGAGGGATCAATCGTATCCCACGGAAAATGAAACTCCTCCTGGATGGATGCGATTAGTTTCCAGTCCTTACACCCGCGATTCTTCCACCCTGCAACGATCGAAATCGACAGCATTTCTTGTCTTGTACAGTTTCAACGCGAAATAAATGATCCAATCACAAATTTTCTTCACCGATGAATTAATCACGTCAATCACGCGCTACGATTATCGCAAAGATTAATTTATTTTACCCGTGGCGCCATCTCTCCGAAAAGTCCTCAAACTGGTCGCGCAGCGTTACCGACAGCGAAGCGAACTACCGACAGACCCGTGGCGCCATCTCTCCGCAAACTGGTGAAACTGGTCGCGCAGCGTTACCGACAGCGAAGCGAACTACCGACCGACCGGTGGCGCCATCTCTGCGAAAAGCGCCGAAACTACTCGTTGTTTAGTTTCACCGCTTGCCGCAGAGATGGCGCCACCGGTCGGTCGGTAGTTCGCTTCGCTGTCGGTAACGCTGCGCGACCAGTTTCACCACTTTGCGGAGAGATGGCGCCACCGGTCGGTCGGTAGTTAGCTTCGCTGTCGGTAACGCTGCGCGACCAGTTTCACCACTTTGCGGAGAGATGGCGCCACCGGTCGGTCGGTAGTTAGCTTCGCTGTCGGTAACGCTGCGCGACCAGTTTCACCACTTTGTGGAGAGATGGCGCCACCAGTTTTTCGGAAATTTTTTTCAAATATAAAATTCGACAGACGCGAATAATTATCAAACATTTACTGTCACAGCTATTATTTATTTAACGTGGATTCAGTTTTTACATTATTAATTAAGGAAAAAAAAAAAAAAAACTAACAATGTCTGAATCGATGCGAAGAGGGAGAATCAGGAGAACAATCAATTTATCAGCGGCATGTTTATACGTCTCAGACTCGGATATAAAACTTTTGAACAAAAGTAATCGTTTTATATCTTCGAGTTTCGAAAATCCGTGAAATATAATTAACGTATAACTTCGCCACGGTTTATATACGACACCGCGGCTATTCCGCAGATGTCACTGATGACATTCGATGCACACGACCACATAATTGCGTTCAGTATACGAAATGAAAACAATGTACGTCGCAGTGTGCGAGCGAAAGCGAAACACAAGTATTGTGACATTAGGCAAAGTCATGATATCAAAACCGTTGCTAGTTCGAAAACTAGTAGATTTCCGTCCATACGTTACGCTTATAGATTCGTCTGACGTTAAAGGGCTATTGAATTATTGTCAGACGTTATTAACGTTATTCTGCTAATTGTGAAAACTTTTGGATTTTTAAAAACGAATATGGCTTATTCCAAGAAAGAAAAGGTACGTCTGAACGTTTTTATGATTACCTCGTGGTTAATTGTACGTACGTTATTATACAAGTATGATATACGTTTTATTCGCATTAGGAGGAAGCGATAAAACTTGCCAGAGAATACCAACAACATTATTACGAACTTTTGCCCGATTGGTTTCAATACGAGTCCAAGGATTATGAACTTATCAGGCACAGAATTGGATACGCCATGTTTGGTCCTCCGAAAAGTGACAAAGATTTTTCTGCTTTAGACGATAATTGTAAAGTAATATACGACAAGGGGATGTGCAAAGCTATAGATACGATATATCGGATAATAATCAAGTACGGAAGAGGCAACCAGGACGATTCCATTTATATCGCGATTATATTCAACGTAATATTCCTTCATCAAGTTCCAAAGAAATCGAGTAAAGAAAATAACAACGAATGTAACAACATGTGTGTATTACCGATATTTAAACTAAAGAACCAGAAATGCGACGTATGGTACATTGACGGCGATGGTAGAGTATATAAAAGTTGGGACGATTACGTAAAGAATAATAGGTTGCCCGAGTGTACCATGATCTTACCAAAATCTGGTTCCTATCGATACGATCCAAACTATAAAATCACAAAGTGCTGTTCGACGGTATGGATAGAAGTAGCAGATTCGCCTGCTTGTACGACTAAAAATAAAATTCTCAAAGGAGTCGACATTGCTGCGAATACGGTGTCTATTTGTGGTACGATTGGCTTAAGCGTAGCCAGCTTTTTAACACCTATTGGACCGCTTGCTGTCACCGCAGGTACAAATACAACTCTAAATTTCGAAATTATTATATCCTTTTGTTTCAAACGATTACATACGTAGAAAAAAGTGTTGGTTGTGTTACAGGTCTTGTGTACGGCGGTGTAAGTGGATCATGGATCATTGGTAGAAGCATGCAGAAATTGGTAGATCTCGCCACGCACAAACAATCTATCGCTCCCATAAATAAAAATGCACTCCCTGCCTGGCTTGGAATCGGTAGTACAGTTTTGGCACTGGGAGCGAACGGAGGTACCGTACTTTTGTCCAAAGCGGTCAGGGAAGGTAGTTCTATCGGTTCCGGGGCGCAAATGGCTTACAATTCCATGATAGTGAGCAATCTGACGGTGAACGGTATCGGTGTAGCCTATCAGGGTTACTGTTTAATCGACAAGTATCAAGAGGAGAAAAAAGTCAGCGTTTTAGATCTGGTCATTTTCACTTCTCACGTTTTATTCTTCGGTAATGCGGTACTGGGTGTAAAATTAGCTGGCGAGCTTATGAACTCGTCTAGAGGTACTATATTCGAGAGATTCCAGAATGCTTTGCGTTTCAATCGTCTCAGGGAGGAATTTAATAGAATGTACTCTGCGAACGTGCAAAGTGAATCTGGAGGTATTATATACAAAATAATGAACGTTGTCAACAAGGAAGATTTCCTGAACGGTTTCGGTACGAGCTGGAACGACCAATTCAAAATCAAATACTCCGATGGTAATATCGTTTTGAACGATAGGATATTTTTGGATCCGATCATGTTTACAGGACACTTGTTGACAGTGGGTATGATCGGATACAGTTTAATACAGCCAGATTCATCACCCGCGGTAAGAAACGCTACTGTTCTTAACTTGAAAGCTTCGCTCAAACGATTATTCAAAGATTACTGCGCGAAAGAAGGATTTCCATACGTAAAGCTACCCGACGTACGTTACTTGAATGATATATTCAAAGAAATGAAACACGCAACGAACCCAGTAGACATATTGACCACAATTTTTAAGATTGCCGTAATTATACTGAAACATTGTAACGATCCTAGTCAGTTTTTCTTCGACGCTATTTATTTCTTGTGGACGTATTGTAAAGCGAACCTGAAAGAGTACATCGCAAACTCTACCAACGAAACGGAACTGTACGATAGGTTGACAAACTTTGTCAACTTTCTGTACGAATGTATCGATGCGTTAGAATACGAACTGTTCACTGCTTTTTATACCTATATCTCGAATACTCGGACAGAAGCTTTACATATCGCTAATAATTAATCTCTTCATCATGGTACAGTATAGTTGTAAATATTTTCAATTATTATTATACTTATATATTTTATAATATTATTAATTGTATTTAAAGTTAAATGATGTACCGAAAACGAGCAAATAAAGTGAACGAAGCAAAGACCCTATTACTTTTTAGCACAGAAGTGAAGGCATTCGTTTATTTTCGTTTCTTTCAATTAATATTTAGGTACAACTCACACAGAAATATATACAGATGATACCGAGCACATTTACAATTCATCTGATCATTGGTCGCGATTATCGTTTAAGAGACATTCAGAAAGCAAATGTTACAATTGTTGATTACGATCGAAATGGCGATCGATCGTGAATTACCGTGTGTGGCCGCGCGACGTAATAATAAATTAAAAACCTAAACTAATTTACTCCGAATAAATTACTTAGGTATGCGACGAGCGAGATAGATTACATCTGAATTAGTATTAATTCGTCGTTTGTCGAACGATAAACGACGATAATACTGGTCCACGAGTTAAACGAATTTTATGCAATTTTCACGCAATGTTCAACTCAAGTATATATAATAATTTACCATCGAGCATAAATACAATGAGAAATTCTACGAATAAATATAAATATTAATATCGTGATATTTATCTACAAAATATATCGTCCCGTTACGCAAGCGTAATTTAGAATCAATCCTGACGCGCGATTCGATTCAATTCTGGAGGTCTTCAACCTAATACGGAATATCCCGATGTTCCTTAATATTAATTATTATAAAGCGTCATAATAATTAATATCGCGTACACGGCTGCATAAATATACATCGTTTACTATAAGTCGGCACATGCACGTGTTTTTTCCTTTCTTTTTTTCTCTTTTTTTTTCTCTTTTTTCCTTTTTTTCAACAGTTATACAATTAATTACATCATAACACGTACTTTGTTTTAACGATGATCATTCGAACTCTGGTGTTGTTACACGTTTTTCTATAAACGAACGTACTTTCTACACGGGTTCTCTCTCGTAACAAGTTCTCCGCGTCCGATAAAAGCTTTCAACCAGCGACCCAGCGGATTTCATACGAAACTTTTGTTACCGTTTGTTTCATCGAAACACCAACCTCAATGCGAACATCGTTTCCCTGTGTGTGCGTTGGAAGAAACAAAAAACTATCTCCTCTCGACTTTGTTTCGTTCATTCAAGTATATACAAGTATCACACCACACCAACATGGAAAAAGGTTAACGAAAGTGCAGAGAAAATAGATAGTAGATCAAAGATTTTACCTGGTTTTTAAATAAAAATTTCTTCAACTAGCCTGCATCTTGGTCGTCGTTTATTTTTCCCCTAACTATGCTAGACTCATTCGTCGATAAATAAAATAGGTCTCTACCTATCCTGCGCCTATCCTGCGTCTATCTCTCTCGAGAAACAACAGCGACTGGAATGTATGTCGTTTCGTTCAACTTGTTCCGAACGCGGTTCGACCATTCGCGTAGAACTCGATGGAAGCCCCTGCTCGCTTCGTCTTTCTTCGATTCGCTACGATTATCACTTGGTAAACCGTGCGTTCCATTGCTCGAGACGTTTCTCGTCGAGTTCGAAGAATAAATCCTTCCCTTTTCCTAGAAGATTACGCGTACGAGCCTCGAAATTCGAACAACAGTCTTACAGTTACTAGTCCAGAATTAAACGCCGTCTAGCGAGTGAATTGTTAATTTTAATGGAAAACATCGGGCGAACCCCTTAATCGTGTGCACGAACGCGGTTGCTAATTACAAATTAAGATTTCTAGGATACGATTCGAGTGTTCAAAGTGTTCACCTGTTTTTCGAACGGTCGCAATTTCGCTTCGTCGAAATTCCGGGTGCGATAGACAGAGGGAGGATGGAAAGAGTTCCGAAATTTTGGGTTTGGCAGCAATTCCATCGAATTATGGCAACTTTTTACGAACCGAGGGCCAAAAAACAGTGTTCCATTTATATATCACGGATCGAGTCTCAACGATCGAGTCGTACGATATTAATGGAAACGCACGACAGCTAACGCAGCTAACGGGATACGTTTCCGTCGATGTAACAGAGTTCTCTAACGGACCGATTAGAACGAACGTTACCGTCTGTTACCCGCCAAATTCGATCTGCTTTTATCATATCCGTTCTTATTTGAAACTAAGAACGCGCTATTTTAACGCGCTATTATACACTTCCCACTTAAATATAAATGCAACTTTCGCCGACCGAGTTTGAGCGAACAAGGCGCTGCTGGTTTCGAATAAAGATGGATAATGGGTAAAAGCAGTTTGTGCAAAGCGCTCGTTTTAATCCGCTCGTTACAAAATTCTCCTATAGCAATCCAAGTGAACGGAGCTACTTTTTATCGAAGAATTATCGAGACAGTCTCCGTCACGTTCGAATAGAGTCCAATCTATCCAACGATAGATGCGTTATTTATATAAATACTGTCGTTTAGTAGCTTTCTTTCGATAATTTAGGCGATTTGCTTTGTACTCGCAGTAGTATCATCAGCAGAGTTGATTGTACTGTTCCCAATTACAAATACGTATATTTCATTGATAGAATAGCGCAATTTATACTTTATACATCGCGTATTATTTTTCGCATCTCTGTATAATATATATATATATCAAGTTTTATCATTCCTTCAATAGCGATGAAAAATTAACTATAATTAACTGTAACTCCAAGTTTCATAATTAAGGAACAATTTAATTCACGTTATAGACTTAATTAGCGAAGAATGTTTTCCAATACGAAATTGATAAATTGCATTACATTTTACGGGAGGAGACCAATCATCTTCGAGATGAGAGAGAAGAAGAATGGCTTCGATCGACTTCCAGCCGCATCATATTCTGAACGGAAATACTTTTATACTTGATAAATCGTTGTTTGCAATAATTTCGATCCCGTAATCTTAATATTACTATCATATCAAACTGTATAAAAATTAAATATGCTCGTATCGTGAATTTTTCGTTCCTGTAAATTGATCTCGCCTTCCCGTAAAACGCTAATTGTTATCAATTTCTACATTTTTTTAACGATCCTCAAATTTGTTGCCGTTGATACTACTGACGGAAATCGCTAGAATAACTTATTATTATTATTATTATTATTATTATTATTATTATTATTATTGTTATTATATTATTATTATTATTATTATTATTATTATTATTATTATTATTATGTTCACGGTGTCGTTTAAGCGCTATAAAAAACTGGTCCTGGATATAATGCGATTGCGATTCACTTTGGATCGTTTCCGATCGGTTTACAGAGAACGATTCGTTTCGTGGGATTAGAAATGATCTCATTACTCTCTCTCGTAACGTTTCAAACGCGACGAGAGTTTTAACGGCTAACACGACCAGACAATGTCCAGGACTACTTGCTAATAAAGTCATTTCCATGCGATACATTCGATTATATCACACTTGAACGTTCGGGGTAGGTGCTTTCTACTCTCTCTCTCTCTCTCTCTCTCTCTCTCTCTCTCTCTCTCTCTCTCTCTCATGTCCTCATAGGCACAGCAGGTTCCCTCATCCAGGTTTCCTAATCGTTATGGAATTATTTCGGCCATAATCTTTGCTAACAACGATACCTCTTAACCCTTTCATCAACTCGCAGCACTAGAGACGTCTTAGAGTTTATCTGTGTATAGCTAAACACCGAGCGAGAAGTTAGTTAGTAATACCGAAAAGAAAATATTGATTCGCGTTTGCAAGGCATGCTCGAGACGATCGATGATCGGTGAAAGGGTTAAAATCGTTCAAGCCTAACTCGCGTTCCAAGCTAAATCACAGTTCCTTCCTCCGCTGACACCCTAAACGCGTTTATATAATTGCCGCGGAAATCCAGCGTGGTCGCATAATCGATCGTTCGATCGATTAAGCTAGATAAGTCCTAGGGCTGGTCTTTGGATTGCCGGCGTCGTCCTTGGTGGTGCAGGACCAGGCCTCCTCGGCCAGGCTGCCGTACCTCTGAACGCCCGGGAACGGCGGCCCGGTGCTCTGCGGCGAGTAATAGCCGCCCTTCAGCTGATAATAGTTACCAGTTGTTTGCTGGTATTGGTACTGTTCGCCCGGCAGAACGTTGCTGTAGCCGGAATAGGAGCCGTACTGGGAGGACGAGTACGACGAGGAGTATCCCCGCTCGCTGAGGCTCCGATAAGGCCCCGGATGTTGGGGCCTACCCTCTTGTCAGACGGGCGTGCTCACCGCCGCGCTCGTCACGTAGTCGATGTCGCCTATGCTCTTCACCCTGCGGTGTCTCTTGTTGCCGGTGATAGGTCTTGGCGGTAACTGCGGCGGCGGCGGTGAATTGCTGCGCGCGCTGCTCATGTACTGGCTGGCCAGACTTCCGGTGTCCGACGACGACGACGGCGAGGCCTTCTCGCTCCTCGGTCGTAGGCCGAACGCTCTGCTTAACGATCCCTGTCGAGGGGCGGAATTTTTTCTTCAATTAATAGCGCCCGTTCGTTTCGCGGGATTCATGCCGCGTGGGAAATACAGCGGGCCTCGGTTAACTTCGATTCGTCAATCAAACGGGAGCCTGCTGTATTTCCAGGGGATCTGTGGATCTCGACTTCTTCGAGAGGACCAAGCGAATACGAGCAAATCAGCTACCGGGGTGTGTTGCGCGTTTCCAAAACATCCAAAACGTTTCGAAACGTTTTGCATGTCGCATGCGTTCGGTTGGGTTGTTTCGAAACAGTTCGGTGCATTTCCAACAAAGGATTCGCGCGATGTGTTCGAAGCAGTGGGAACTAAAGTGTGCCGGGTAAGAAATCAAAGATTGGCTAACGAGGAAGGTACGGATATATTTGGATCTAAACTATGTCAAAATCAAGTGGCTACTTGAAAGTGATGCAAGGAAACAAAAGTAAGTAAACACGCCATCAATCATGGTACACGCAAATAGACATGATCGCATACCTGTGAGCTCTTCCACGACAACTAGTAAAGGATGAAACAAGGCGGATTAAGAACCCACATTGTGAATTCCACATTGAAATCATCGGTTTATATTTACACAATGGCTCGTTACTGTTATAATCAATGTTGGGTTGCTAAAAAATCGAGCGTTTTCACACTCTGCCTTTTTCAAAACATTCTTTCCTTTCTTTCGTTTATGCAAATGGTGCACCGTGTTAAAAACAGGACACCCTCTCTGGTTAACAACATACGCGAAAAAAGGAGAGCGTGATAATCGATCGTTGCTTCTTATGTACAGTGTTTACAGTGCAGCGGCGATACAATCGGCCTCGCGAAAAGGAATTTGGTGGTCGACAAGTCGAGGGTGGTGGCTAGGAATCGCGATATTTTAATCGTAGTTCATCGAGCTTCTCGTCAAATGAATTTCTTTAATAATTATCTCAAATATAAAACGGAGCGGGAGGGGGGGGGGGTTAGGCGGAGCCATCGGGGAGTAAAGAGCGCGAAGAAGGGCTACGTGCTACCATCGAAATGTTGTACGATACATACAGATCAGTTTTATTTACAGTTCGATGAATTACGAAAGTAAAATATATACGATCGAATATTATCGTAAGTTAAGCTCATTTTCTGCGAACGTCGCGCGAATAATGATGATTAATAATAAGTTTAAGACAAGTAGATCGATCGAGTACAGGAAGAGGATTTCGTGACTGTTTTCTCTAACTCGTATATACGATTAATAATTATAGGCGATACGATTAACGCTCGTACCCTGAGTGTCAGTCTTTCTTATTTTTCTTTCCTACAATTTTTCGTGTGTGTGTGTGTGTGTGTGTGTGTGTGCGCGTGTGCAAAGTGGAAAAAATAACGTTGTCTCTCGTGCTCGTCGGACCGACGACGAAAATCTGTCGCGACTCTATTCCACCGCATTTTCGAAGTCCGTACGATCGAGGTCGAGATCCATGAGAATCGTCTACATTTCAGCGCAGTGTCCACCAAACGATTCTTCAAGTCGCACGGATTACAGGTATACATATCGTATATAGGTTTGATTGATTCGAGGCACTTCGCTAAAATCTAGATACCCGAGGTCGACGAGAGGGCATCCGTCGGCGAGTATACGAGTACGTCGTTCCGGTGGATGCACCAAGCGATCGATATCTACTATAATTATGCTCTCGTTGAATTCAGAGAACGCGTAACAGGTTCGAATAGGCGTAGGAATAGTCGTTCCGTTCTCTTTACACGTTCCTTCGAAACAACTAAATACTTCCCTCGAATTTCCTCGAGGACATCGAATCGTTTTAAAGCGGAAGGACAGTTTTCGCGAGCATAATATTATCTCTGCATGCAAGAATTTCTCGTAATTCCAACGATCCATAGAGGAAACTTCGGAGGAGAGACGAGCACGAGCCGATGATGAATCGGGTCGAGACTCGTCTCCTGGGGGGCTCCTACGGCGATAGAGAGGTGTACAAACGAGTGGCGGAAGAAACGATCAGTCGATACAAATCTAGATACGTATACGTATATAGAAATATATACATATATACCGAACCTTTTTCAAGTAAAGAAGACTGCAGGTCTGCGACGATCCACAGGATGCAGGGATAATGATTAACGTTAGGTCGGGCGCATAGCTCACAGCTTTTAACCCTTATCGCGTTTAGATTCGGTCACACTTGTGTAGTTATAGAATAGCCGTTTTACTTTCTCCGTCCCTCGTTTAATCCTTGGCTCGTGCGGAAGAACGACTAGAAAATTCAACGTTACATCCGTTTCCCCTCCGGATCCTTCGAGGTAGCCAATAAACGTACACGTGTTCGAACAATGCGATGCTCGGATGCCCTTCGATATATTTAATTCGTTGTCGTTTCAAATATCTTTCATCTATATCTACAAAGTGTACGCTACTTTCGATAAGGATTAAATTTATTTCGGTTATATCATGATATCATATATGTATATGTAATTATACATTAAAAATAGAGAGAATCCTGTTTCTCCGATTAAAATACTGCGCGAGCGTCCTTTTACCCAAGCGATGCCATGCAATCGTGCAAATGAGAAATTAAATAAATAGAAACGAACAAAAAACAGGTGAATATGTACAAGAGAAGTAACGAGAACTGAAGAAGAAAAAAATCCGTGTCGAAGAATCGTCGTCGGTGCTTCGATAGAAGGAAGTCATCGACGACTAACAGCGACAACTGTTTATTCATCGAAGCAGACATAGAAGCGAAAAAAGGTGTCGGTAAAATTAAAAAATGCGACCCCCAACGGGGTTTACTCGATAGTTTCGTAAAGTATAGAAATAAATATTGTTTTAAACGTATCGTTACATATTTATTGTAAAGCGCAATTCGAGAAAGCCCAGAAAACGGAGCAAAGGGCGGAAAGAAACGCGAGTAGCGTAGAATGAAGAGTCGTGCTGCTGCTGCTCTGCGGTAGCTCGACAGAGAGAGAGAGAGAGAGAGAGAGAGAGAGAGAGAGAGAAAGAAAGAGAGAGAGAGAGAGAGGGAGGAAAAGTTAAAGAACGAAAAGAACGAGAATATCGTCACCGAGTTCCCGGTGCGGGTGGTGAATGAAGACCAAGGTGTCTTTGAATCTATACGGTACGTTACCCTGAGGCTGGATCTGCGTCTATCGACCGTGCCCGAGTGATTGGCCGTCATATGCAGCGCGGACAGGGAGCTCTGGTGGTGCTGGAGATGCAACGCCCTGCTTCCACGACCGAGGCTACCGCCTGCGCTCACTGTGCTCATCGGACGACCTCCACTGGTGCTGTTCCTCGGGACCACCTCCAGCTGACTTCTACGCACACGCACACCACGCTTCATGCACGCTTTTCTGCGTACACGCGTCCTCTCCTCACCCGCTTATACGCGCACGACCTTGGTGACACCGCGGACACACACACGTTCAGCACGTTTTGCAGCGAACCTCTTTCCCGCTTTCATTTCGTTTTGCACTGCCGCGACAACGAGAGTTCATCGGGTTCTCTACGGGTTACGGGTTACGAGTGGTTGGTTGGTTGGTACGGGGGCTGTTTGTGAGTTTTTCATCGAAAAATTCTTTCTCTTTCAACAGGACGTGCTGATCACCGATCGGGGACTGATTACAAATCGAATTGCTAGATCATTGGGAAAAAATAAGGGTCGAAAAACGTTAGCAAACGGTTAAATATTCTTTCCATAATAATAATAATAAACGAGAGTGTTTGGGTGCAACTGAAATTCGTTGGAAAATCTATCGTGATCAACGTTCAAGTGAACAGTGGCTCGCTGCAAGTGCTCGACAATAGAGAATGATATATGTATCATCATCATCATCATAATGAATATCTAGTTACAACATAAATATACATACACAAGCATTTTGTGCACCATCGATATAGAGAGAGAATGTATATACGTTTACTGGACGCCAGAATGCGCAGGGGTCGTTCACGGGGGATCGACCGAGGCGCATCGTGAGAGGCTGGTCAGTCGATTGGAATAAACACCGAACAGTAATAAATGTAAATATCAAAGTTGGCAAATCAGAAAAAGATGAAAGGAACCATAATGCATACTGGTATAATCCATGACGATTGTAATCTTTACCACCCTTTCGAATCGATCTTACTCGATCTACGAACAGAACCAGAATCAGATCGATACCTCCTTCGTTTCGCTCAACGCTACTCGAGTAACTAGGCAACTGACAGGGAGACCAATGTAGACACCAGAGACAGCAGTCTGTCTCTCTTTACGGGGAACGTTGATTCGATAAAAGGGACACGGATCACATCCGTGTAATTCGGTCACGGATTACACCAGAGTTACTAATATTAACGTGTGCTGTACATAGCGCAGTGCAGTGCAGGCAGCAGCTGTGGGCTACGGCTCAGCTATGAGAGACATTACCGATGGATCCGCGATCGAGTGGACTGCAGACCCAGCGAATCGCTGCGGTGCCGAGTACAATGTTATCAGTAAGAATAATTCCATCGAGTATACTGCATATGTTTGTATATGTACATTATGTCGAGATTGTACTGTACTGTATATACGTGTGTGTATTCCCGATATATCCAAGTATGGCGTGTGTATCACGGATGAGTACTTACATACTAGGCACTAGCCGTAAGCGATCTCGACTATCCTTTACCGGGCGTCGTTTCGTCCAGTCGAGATCGCCCGGACCAGCGTGCACACTCGTATTACCCCTTTTTTCCCCTCTCTTTCATCTTATCGCGTGCTCTTGGCATCGTAATGTCCGTCGTTCTCGTCTCCTATCGCGCGGATTTCCAAAAGTCTTTGCGATACGTACACGACCATTTAAATGTGTCAGAGTTTGTCGAAACGAGCTGCCCACTTATTCTCTAGGCCATGCAGGACTATTCTCGCAAAATCGAGATTAAGAAAGGTAAAATTAGATCCGTACAAGCTTTCCTATAACCTATTACAATTATCCTGTGTATTATAAGTAGCCACCCGTTTCGAGAAATCGAGAATTTTACTGGTACTATACCTTCGAGATGAACCGCGCTTTATATATCGTTAATCGCATTATTACCACCACTGAATCGTAAATTATTATTCACTTCGATTCTCGACTATTTACAATATCCCTAGTATATACCCCTATTAAAAAATGCTTCGAGAGAAGCGCAAAAATTTTGATATCTACCTTAGCGTATGGTATCTATCGATGCACATTAATTTTGTAAGTTTGCCCGTTATTATATACAATCCTCGAGAGATCATATCGGTCAAGTTCTAATATCGTTTCTCGAATGTGCGTATCAACGAACAGACCGAAGGTAGAAATCCTGAAAAAGGCGGGCTCATCGACTCGACTTTGTTTAATAATATATGTAACAACAACAACAACGTTCCTATAAAGAGCTAATATTTACGAACGTTTCTTTACCGATAATTACTACAAAACTTTTCCGGATTAGAGAAATTTGTTGCGTACTCGCGTTTTGATTCCTATGCGTGCAAACGTGTGCAATAGTTACGTATCCCTTCGCGTAGATAATTGACAATATTTCGGTGACAATTTCTAAAATACTTTTTTTTACGATGTAAAGGAGATAAGGTATGCTTCCGTCGTGGTCGTCTTAATTTCAATTCGTGTCGCGTCCTCCAAAATGTCGTCAAACTTGTACCAAGTCGCGGCCTACGCTTCCCTTACATCATGGAGCACGGTGGAAAACGACCGTGCGAAATTCTCTACTTTTTACCGTGTTTCTTTTTAATGCAAGCGAAATCGATGCTACTACGAAGCTGCGTTTCACCTAAAATGTACCGCTAACCTATGATAATTATCAAATTATTTCGAAACATCTGCTAATCCGTGTAATCAGTAGCTACGTTCTCTATGAATACTGGCAGTAAAATATTTCTCGTTTCATTGAATCGGTCGTGGAAAGAATGATTAAAATGAAAACTCGAAGACGAAGGATGAACCGTTTTGCCGAACGGGGAACGACGTTTGTGTCGATTAGTGAGCGTTGTCCAATGGTGCCTCTGGATGATAGTAGACTGAGTACCTTGCTGGAACGACGAGGGTTTCCAGTTCGGCGGTGAGATGCCGTCTGATCATGTGTTTAGCTGGTGGTATACCCAGAGCCGTGGCCATCGTGTCCCCGGTGAAGGATGGCTCTAAGACGACCAGTGCACCGTGCACACCGGAATCTGTATCGCGGATTAAACGTCAATCCGGGCTCGGATGCCAATCGAAGGAAGAACTCTGGCTAGTGAAAGTGAACAGTTCAATTCTGGAATACCTTTCAAGTTCTCCGCGTATTCGGTCAGATCGATATTCTTCGCCCACCGAATAAACCTCTGATTCGTCCAGACGAGAGGATCCGTGTCCACTTGTTCGCACTGGTGTCTTCTAATCGCTAGTGCCTGTTACAATATTTATTTCTGTCCTTACTTAGGTGTCCAGAAAGGAGCGTATCGCATGGAAAATAGGATCGGATGGCTGAAGCTAAAAGTGTAGCGAAAGATCGACGCGTGTAGTGATTGCGAGCTAATCGGCCAAACGGAGGGTGTTTGGCAAGCGGTGACGAGGAATAATAAAGAAAAGAAAAAATCAACGATAAGAGTCCGTTGACGGTGGAACGTGGGAAGCGAATCCTCTGTAAATACAGACTCGACAAACTTTCACAGCTCCGGATGAGTGTTTCTACCTGACGATCGTAGTTTAGCATTCGCAGCAGATGGATTCCGTGAACGATGCTGGCCTGATGAAATTTCCTGGTCACGCCGAGCAGCTTCTCGAGTTCCTTCTTACTAAGATGATCGAGCATCCGTGCGTCCACCATGTTGGTTGCGAAACTCTCCGAGTACTGCGCGAGTCCAAGGTCGGGCAGCCATTCAGAGCTGACCCAGGTGTGACCCAATTGAGCGATACACGGATATCGAACGAGACTCGGATGTCGATGCTCCTCGATGGCCAAACGAAGCTTCTTCCTGTGGAGAGGGTGCGTCACCCCGAGGCCAGCTTCCAACTCCGCGTCGCTTAGCTCCAGCAAAACCTAAACACGCAACGTGAACGTACACGCGCATCGCGCTTTCGCCACGAGAAGCGTAGTATATTCGAGCAGCTACTCGGAACCAACTCACTTTTCCAGACTTGACGTTCTCAGCGCATCGCGGACCGTACTGCGGCATGCCAAGGGCAACCTCTAGCCACGCTAAAACCGTCGGCGCCCTCCATCGTTCCATAGGTACGGATGCGGCTTCCCTGAGTAAACGGAGCTTCTCAGCGTAGCCTTCCTCCGTGAGCGGCGACCATGACCTATAGGGATCGAAGCCGTCGGAGCCCTCGTTGCTTCCGCTTCCGCCGCTCGAGTTGTTCGCTGCCTTTCGATGCCGCGTGCGGGCAAACACTCTGTAAATCGACGCGAACAAACTGTCTTTGAGCTAAGAAGATGTTATACACCGCTGTGGAAGCAGCAAGGTTCCAAACTAAACATTTGTTCGAGCAGTTGATCTTGTTACTCGTCCATCTAGCCGCGGAAGGTGAGAACGTGAAACGCAAAATTGATCGTAATCGATGGAAAGATTTTAAAGAGCCACTGCTCCGATCGATTTCCGAACGCGTAAACGAATGCCGTCTTCACCTAGAAATGGAGCCCCAAGTTCCACCGCGTGTCGCGGAGGATCGCGAGTGCGCAGCTGGCGCCGCGACAGGTGGATTCTGCTTGTTTCTCCTCGGCTCGGACTCCAACGGGCTGGACAATTGCTCGACCGATCTCGACAAAGAGGAATTGTCCATGGACCTGGAGAACGCGTTCAACGGTGACAGAGTCGGGCTGCAGTCTTTCGGCGTTGTCGCTGCTGAAAAATATCAATCGCAACGTGACAGTCCACGGTAGATTAGTGCCGATCGACCCGATACGCTCCTTCCGGTATTCCTCACCGGCAACACTCGATGCAACATAAAGAACATACATCGTACCAGAGTCCAAGTTTTATAGACACTGTACGCAATTCGGATGGTTTAAATGGACAATACGCGC
This sequence comes from Xylocopa violacea, assembly GCA_963969225.1. Classification (NCBI taxonomy): domain Eukaryota; kingdom Metazoa; phylum Arthropoda; class Insecta; order Hymenoptera; family Apidae; genus Xylocopa; species Xylocopa violacea. The sequence goes on from CAXAJV010000001.1 coordinate 71,267,425, forward strand.
ACCGATGTGAAATTGTTTTCACACCGCTTCGACGCGTGCATGCGCATGCATCGACCATACAATAGACAATTAACCGATTGTCGGTACGAAATCACGGCATAATGGAGCTTTACGTTGCACTAATTACCACCGTTCGTCCAGTCGATCAACGACAGCTGATTATTCTCGCGGCAACCACCTGATCGAGGAAACATTGGACGAAAGTAACTTTGAGAAAGCAGAGTGAAAGTGAAAATAAAACGGAAACGCATAGAAACGAAAAGAAGAGGGGAAACAGAGAAGAATCCTCGAAAAAGGACGAAAAAAAGACAGGACGACGATCGACGACTTATGTTTGGACACTTACACTGGTACATGTGGGATGGTGCAATGGAGGAAACCACGGAGATGCTGTCCATGTCGAGAACGCCTCCCTCGACTGCGATTGTCGGTGTGCCTGCGCGGAAATATATAAGTGAAAAAAAAAAAAAAAAAAAAAAGAAAATAAAAGAAATACATGTATGTTCCGTTTGAGTACGATGCACCGAGAGAACGACGTCACTTTTCCGTGTATGTATTTACTTTATTTTCAGTGAAGGGTGAAGGGAGAGAGAAAAGAAACGAGAAAAAGCGTGTAGATTTTGGGAACGTAACGTTTCTCGAGCTACCTGTTTGTTCTTTATGTTGCACATCAATAAGTATACGTGTAACAGCTAATTCAGGATTCGTGATCACGCGTCGCGATCATTGGCACGTACGTGGTGTTTGCCCTAAACCGAATCGATCGATCGGCTTCGATGCGTAGCCACGGGCATCGGTTGAATAATACGCGATGGAAATGCCCTCGATTAACGAACCGCCTACGTTCGACCAACATTCCTGGCTGATGGAACTTATCGTGTCGTTTTCTTTTCGTCTTTCCTTTTTTCTCCCCCCCTCCCGCCAACGGATGCGCTGTAATGTACTTTAACTAGGCGATTAATCTCGCCGCCCGTTGCACCTAAGCGCAAGAATCATCGCGTTCCGTCCACTCGACACTCTGATGAATAATAATGGCGATTGTATTATACGAGAGATAAATTTGCGGCCAGGAAGCTACTTTATTTCCCGTGGGTGAATCACAATGGAAAGATTTTTCCGTGATCACGATGAATAATGCAGAACATTATCAGGTGTAACTTTGACAGCGTACTAGTGGCTGTGCTCGTTGCACCGTCGATTTCTTATTTTCGATCTAAGATATCGCGATTGAAATCCGGAGCGCATATAGTAACATCAATTTCCCCGAAATGAAATATCGAGTGATGCGATCAACTTCTATCAACAATAGTTGTCGGAATATTTTTTCCATCCATCGAGGTATGTACGCGAAGAAAATATTCGCGTATCTTACCGTCCGTGGTGGAATCCGAAAGATTCCCACCCACGCTGGTGGCACCGCCGCTCTCCCTGTCGCTGGATCCTCGAACACCGCTGTCCGCGCTGCAACTTCCGCGATCGCCCGCCTGTCCACCGGAAGAGCCCACACCTGCCGCGTTCCCAACGTTCCCAACAGTCACCCCCAACTCTGTGCTGCCTAACGGCGGTTGAGAGTTCATATGGGGGATGATACCGCAACCACCGCCGCCGCCGCCACCGCCGCCGCCGCCGCTGCTACTTCCGGCGCCCGGCGTCGCTGCCCCGTTCACGCTGCCCCGCGGGAACGAGACTAAGGATTCCTGGTCGCTCAAGCAGATACCACCGCCGCCACCTCTTTCGGCCAATTGACGCTGTAACTGAAAGTCACGACAGGATTCCGGATAACGATCATAGCTGGTATCAATTTATGGAAATCCGTCAACGAGAAACTGTACAGGAGTGGAAATTTTGGGACGTACGTGACTCCCGGTCGACTTATCGAGGTAGCCCTCGAGCCATCAGTTTTAAACTCGTTAGCAGCGGCTCGTTTATGCACGGCGCGGAGGACAATTTCAAGGCTCAAAGCGAACTCACCCGCCGGGTAATTGCATGTGCGCGCAAAGAGACGCTTCTTACCTAACTGCTCGTAATAACGTTACAATATCGTTGCGCTCTGTTTGCCCGATGTTTTCGGCCGAAAACTGAACGATTTACGGGAGTAGCTTTCGAGTTCGATAGTTCAAATATCGTTTAAAAATTTAATTATCATCCGTTTCGCCTCGCAAAGTCGAGAAAAGAAAGTCTGTTCGAAAATCCATAGAGAAACCGCGTGTGCTACTTTCGAGGCGTAACGAGGCCTCAAAGGCTAAACTTTGACGGAAGTGGTACGGGGCCCGGTTCTCCGGGAAGCCGAGTCAACGAATCGTGCAAACTAGTCCGGAAAGTTAAGCAACAGCCGCAGCGTAAACACGAGAAAAACTGTTGCCGCCGACTCGAGGGGACTGGTGCGCGTTCTTCCTTTCTTTCCTGTTCTTTTTTTTTTTTTTTTTTGGGACCGCGCTACTCTCTTGACAAAACACTTCAACTCGGTCCTGGTGAGGAGATTAAATTCATCAACTCGACTCCCCGTCGTGCGCGATAATGCACGCGCGTTGGAGACAGCGCGGCTGCTGACAGATAGGGGCGAAAAGCAGAGGGTGGGAATGAGAGAGAGAGAGAGAGAGAAAGGGCTCACCTCTTTTATAGTCGCGTGTGCGTGCGAGAGGGCGGCCTCTTTGTCGGCCAAACTAGCCGCGAGGCTGAGGCTTCGATCGGCCTCGTCCCTGGCAGCCCTTAAAAGACTCCAGCGTTCCCTTTCACGTTCGCGTTCGCGTTCCTCCGAAGGTATGCCGACTCCTTGTTGCTGAAGGCGTCCCAAGTTCGCCTCGTTCTCTCGCATCCGCTGTAATCAACGGTCAAAGAGACCCATATCCGGGCAGTAATTCCACCCGAGACCACCACCGTTTAACAATGCATGCAACACACGCGCGCAAAAGTGTCAAAGAGCCTCCTTTGAAACCGGGGGAGCAACACGCCCGCCGCGCAACGGTGATTAAAACGTGAAGTAGAAGAGAGTGTAATTAGGCTGTGGGGAGGTCGCGATGGAATCGTTCCACGGAGTGTTTCGATTAATCGGGGGAAATGTTTGATGGAGATTTGGGTAGAAGCGTGGCTCGGGGTGGAAGGTTCGTTCACGGGAGATTTCAAATATTTACAAACACCCTCAACAATCTGCTGGATAATCGTAACAACCGATTTTCCCAAGGGTTTCTTCTGACCCCTCCTTTTTTTTTCAAGGCTCCGCGCTGTTACACGATCAACAATGCGGTAACGCGATACAGGTGTGCAGCTTGTCGTTTTACGTACAGGTGTCATGTACCTTCTTCGCCTATTAGCCGTTCGGATATCAGCTACGGAGAACTTAATCCACTTATCTCTCCCTCGGGCGCAACCAAGTTCACGCTACGTATAACAGCCGTTGCAGCTGGTTTATCGGTTAAACTTTGGGACAACGCGATTACTGCCACTCGAACGGGTCGGTCAGGTGTTGCCCGTTGGCGGATCAACATTTTCCAGTTAAAAACTATCGACGCATCGAAAAGTTCCTGTCCAAAATCTCATCGAGTTTTAGCCATTTCGTAGCCTTTGCGTTCTCTACAAATTTATCGACCGTCTATCAAGTTTAAGTCGGAGTACCAGTACCTTCACCCCCCCCCCCCCCGAGTTTTTCAATGTTTTTCACCGCAAAACACTGAACACTGATTTTCTATTTATAATGAGAATCATTTCCCAGTGACCCAGATTGTGAAAAAGTTCAATTTATTTTAATATCGCGAGCAAGTTGCGACGGGTCCCGTCTGGTACGCAAATCTCACTTTTCCGTTTGAACACGTACAAGGGTGAAACAAGCGGGCGTTAAATCAACCGGCGAAAAGAACGCAGAGGCGAAGATTTTCCCCGCAGTACGGTGTTGTCACGTCGACTCGCTCGTTGCTGATGAAGTGGATTATGCGCGCTGCGACGAGACGAAACGAAAGAGGATGAAACAACGGAGAATCTCTCCCAAGACATCGGGCGGCGAACGGAAGCACAGGAACGCATTACCGAATGTTTGCTCTACGAGACGGACTTGTTTTTTCACTATTTTCCGTCAACTACGGATTAGAAACTTGTCAACTTTGTCGACGTTTCGATGGATATTAAAGTTTGCTTTCCTGTTTGCAGACTAGTCCTTATGAAAATCCTTTACCTTCCGCCATCTTACTTCCAGCGAAACGAAGCGTTTTTCCCTCGAACGCACCGACGCGCCTTGTCCCAAAGCTTTCCGCAAGAAACACTACTACAGGTCGGCTCCGTGAAACACGCCGTTATTAATTCCTATCGGATACTTTAAGCGGCCTTTTGTAATTGTCTTACTTTCGTACTCATCGTGTAGTTTCGCAACTTTTTAAATCGCAGACTTTAGAATCTTACCCCTTAAATTATCTGCGCAAAGAAGGTTCTTGTTTCGCTTTGGAAAGGGTGTGCGCTTTATCGGCACCCTTAACACGCACGCGCGATTCCCACGATTTAACGCGATCGTTACCGCGTATCGATAAAACACTGCTACCGGAAACGGTGGCTCCGTTCCAGGCGATCCGCGATTATTTACGAAGGTGGATCGACGCGCGTTGTTCATTTGCCGGAATTGGAATGACCAGCCAACGTTGCGTCGTCGGGTCGTCGCACCGGTGTCGCCGTTGCAGCGATAACGGTGTCGGGAAAATGAGAAATTCCAGCAAGTTTAATGAAAGTATTTAACAGGGAAAATTGCTGTGTCCCGGGGACTGCGAACCGGAGGTGACGCGGGCAACGAGAAAATTGAAACGCGTTTCGCCTGGTGTTCGTTAAATAAATTTTTTGCCCCGACTTTACGAGTTATTTCCCCTTCGACTAATCGACGTCGCGTTGTACCAGCATTAATGTATTTGAAGAAAAAAAAGAAAGAAAAAGGAATAGCGAAAGTTTCGGTCGGATTTAATCGTATCTCTCAGCGTAATTACCCGCGGGGAAAGTTCAAATCACTCGAGTTAGGGCGGAAAAGAAGGGAAACTATTTCGATCGCGTAACCGTGTAACAGCTAAACAAAAGTTATCATATATAGATATATCATATCATATCATATCATAAGATATCAGTTCGATTATAAGATACTATTACTGTCTCTCCAAGATTCACGAGGTGTAACAATTTAATTGCCGGAACGATCGCGTACCGATTTGATTGTAATCGTGTTTTAATTAATTGGCACGCTCGTAAACTGTAAATCCGACAAGTTATTTGACAGCCACGAATGCCGGAATAACACTGTTCGTCGAGAAAAATCTCTTCACCCCAAAAATGAACTTCCTTACGACGCGATACGAAGAAGATAATTACCCGTTCGTAGTTCCTGATAAAGTCTCGTAGCTCCTTTTCCTTGTCCTCGAGGGTGCCGTAAAGTGCCTTCATCTGATTGAGGAGATCGAACTTTTCGGCCTTGAGCCTCTTGCGATCGGCCTTAAGGGCCTGGAGAGTTTCTTTGGCGTGTTGCAGTTCCACCTCGAGGGCGACGAATCGCGCCTCCTCCTCTTGCGCGGCGTCCTCCGAGCCAACTTCGCCCCGTGCCGCTCCGCTGACTAGCAGTCGTCTCAGTCTCGCCACTTCCGCCACCAGACGTTCGTTCTCCAGTCGGAGCCGTCGCGTGCTGGCCAACTCCACCGACCCGGTGCCGCCGTGAATGTTCGATAGCCTGGACGCTACCAACGGATCACCGATCCCTGCGAAGGAAACATCGAGGAGCATTTATCTAAAGTTCAGCCCCGTTGGAATCGTCAGAAATGTAGCCCAGTCGCAGTTGCCGGGACAATCGTTGAACGTTAGAGGGAGAGGGGCGGTGGTGAGGCGGCGGAGGGAACGAGAAAGGTTTGAAAGGGAAGGGCTTTTATAATTAAATGCCGGGTTACCCACCCAGGGAATTAGTCGGCGACGAGGGTCTGCTGCCTGGGGCCGGTCCAGGTGGTTCATTGTCCTCGTCGACTCTCACCTCGCCGTCCACCAGATTCTTGTCGATGTCCTTGTCGTGATCGTTCATTTCCTTGCCGGATCGCAAGGAATTCGCGGTCGATATGCGGAGCCGTTCTACGCTGGATCGGTCGGTACCACCGCGATGGAAGAAGCCTCTGTTGCTGGTCGGCCGATCGGGGCTGGCGCTTCCGGAACGGGAGTCCACGCTACCGCCCGAACCGCCGAGCCGTGTTTTCTCGAGGGCTGCTGCGAACGGCCGTCGTGCTTTCTCGCTCGGGCTACGGCTTGGAGAGCCGCCATTCCGTTTCTCTGCAAGCGAACGTTCCGTTTCCTTCGAATTCTAATTCATTCCGCGAATGTCGACGCTCGGAATAATTGCGCGGCGGAAAGTGATTTGTAAAGTATTATTCGATTAGTAAATTTCGTTTCAATTAGACGCGATTTCACGTATAATTTGATCATTAAAATTTTCCACTTCCTAGGGATGGAAATGGATCATGGAATCGTTTAATTCCTCTCAACTAATTAGTTGTTTCTTCGTGCATCGCGTGAAACGCATAGAACCGTGGTGTGTACGTTATTGCCATTTCCCTCCCCCTTGACTTCGAGTACTTAAAGTATACTAAATTCCGAAGAAAACCCAAATCGTTCGGTGTTGGCGGTCTCAGCCTTTTACAATCCCATTTCGAGCCCTACTTTTCAATTATTATATTAGTATTATATTAGTATTCGGTAAGCGACTTTCGCACGAACAATTACGCGTGTGTGGCGAACATTTACGGGGAAAGTTGGACATCGCGGTAACAAACAAAGTTTCGAGCGAACCGGCAAGTTTAAGAGTAAGTAACCTATAGGACTGGCTTTCCGATCGATGGGACTGGTCCTCTCCTTCCTGTCCACGGGGCTGGTCCTTTTATCGATAGGGCTGGCCGATTTGTCGCTCGCTGAGCTCCTCTTCTCCACCGGGCTGCTTCCGGCGCTGAGTCTCTTTCCCTCCTCCTGCGAGTGTTGCTGATGCGACTCCGCGGCGGACTCTTGTCCGGGGCTACCGGCATTGCTCGTCGCGCTTCCGGTCGCGTTGTTGTTGCTGTTGCCAGTGGCGGCCGTATTGCTGCCCGCCCCGTTGTTATTGTTCAACACCGCCGGTAATGCGCCGCGCACATCCCTTAGCTCGCCGCGAAGCGTGGCACACTCACCCCTGGCTCGTTCCAGCTCCCCGTCAAGCCGGGCGCCAGTCGCTGCGTTCTCCTCCACCATCACGCGAAATTTTGCCTGGAAACAGAAGACAGTGGACGTTAGGGGATCGAAGGGTGCTGCTCGGTTAATCCCGCGGTAATGAGCAACGCCATTTGCTTCGGAACGAACGGTGAAACATTCACGTGGAGAGCAGCGGCGCGAAGAGGAGGAGGGGGTAAATTTCGGCGAACGTTAATCAAAAGTTTTCAGCGAATTTTTATCCCGGTGAAATGAAATAATGAACGGAACCCCTTGTTTGCTCGAGCAACTCACCCGCTGATCCGGCTGCCGGGATGGGGACGGTCGGGGGATGCGAAAGAATCCGCGGGAGGGGAAGGAGAGGTAAGTATTGAAAGTTCCGGGCAAGTTCCGTCCGACCTTGCCGGTGATGCCCGGGCCAACGGGAACTAAGTTATGCACCGACGTTTCGCCAAGTTGCAAACGTTAATGCGGCCCGCGGTAAAACGAACAAACACCGGCGGCCACGGAGATAAAAAGTTCGCCCCGACGCGAGCCGTGCAATATTAATAAGCCCGCCGCGGCGGCCGCGGGACACGAATCTCATTGTGAGCCCTCCGTTCTACCGGCCGTTTCAAAAGCTGTTCGCGCCGGGGTATCGACTGCGCCTGGTCTCCCACGGAATCCCACGGAATCCCACGGAATCCCACGAAACGAAGGATCGCGTGGATATTTAGCACGTTTACGGGCGATGTCGTCGATTCGATCATAAACATCGCGATCTACCGATTAGCGGATAAGAACACGCGAGAGCAAGGGATGAACAAAGAGTAAAGTGCGAGGGAAGGAGAGGATAGGGGTGCACGACGCGCAGCCAACGGTGAGCCAACATCGCGTTGGCCAAGTTCCAGAGACACAAAAGGATAGCCGGTGAGGATAAAGGCATCGCGAACTTGTTGCGTTCCCAGAGGCGCCTTCCGTTTTCCCTTCATCGCGCGAACCGCGTCGACGACCCTTACTCGCGCCCCTTTCACACCCGTCGATCGCTGGATCGTCGATACGTTTCCCCCCGTTCAAGTGGCTCTCTACGCTATCTCTGCGATTTATTAGTCGTTTCTCATTTGTCTTTAGAGGAAACTGCGAAAATATCTGCTCGAATACGCATATTTCCTACAAGAATATCGGAACAATCCTTAGGGTAATAACTACGATCGAAGGGCGTGGCTGCTCGAGTCAAGTAGGGTGATAGATCTGACTTGTACGGGATATTATTCTCATCTCGCGGTGGAACCCGCCATGAAATATGCATTACTCGGAGCATCTGCGATTTTTCACTCATATTGAATTACGCTGCCGGTGCTGATGGTGTTGTCTCTCCTTATCGCGGCCCCTATATGCGTACGCGTGCATGTTCCACGCCACTACCGAAACATCCATCACGACTCCTCCATACGAAGAGTGCCTCGTTTGAATCTATTCGCGCAACTATTTCTCAAGTTATTCGTCTCTCTCTCGGAAAATTCTATCAAACTATGTTTCACTCGACGCGTAACGTACATATTCAGCCGTTTGTGGACAAAATTCCGAGGCGTGATCCTAGAACCCAAAATAAGGGTGAAATCCGGAAAGTGAGAGCACATAAGCCACTGCAATGCGGACGTCCGCGTCCAGCCACGCGTACAATTTCATTACGCGTCGCGAACCACCGTCTTGTGCACTTTTACCATTAGCGCACGTACATTCTCTATGCGTTTCAAAGTCGATACTTGTATGCGAGATATGTAAATACGCGAAGCTCGTGAAAATAAAAAAAAAAATAAAAAATAAAAAAAAAAAGAAAAGAGCAAATGCGTTTGCTGAAAAATTGCTTAATCAAATTAGGGTGGGGCTAATGACGTCGACTAAGCGAGCTGTCGGTGTCAAACAAAACCGTGCAAGGCACACACGCCGGAGGAGCAACCAGACAAACCCAGCTTGCTTAGCTCGCTGCAACTTCATCACAATGGACGCTTTATGTATCTCCGAGGTACGCGTGTGCGCCGTTTCACGAGCACGTAGAGTGCAGTGTAGCTGCCGGGGTCGTATATACACAGCCAGTTTGCTTCGACATATAGGTCAACGTTTCAGAGATTACATCTTTCATGGGGAATAAAGCGTCCGGGGGTTGGGGGTGAACCGGTGCGGTCGATAAGATCGACGTTATCGAAACGCTTCCCGGAGTTGCTCCCCGATATCGTTCCACTGTTCTTTCCTTGTCGATCGACGATAAACCAGTCGATGAGATACGAAGATGCAATTATCGTCTCCGACACAACAGGTATCGAGATGCGAGCGGGGTGAAACGGTCGACGTGTTTCTTCTTCGACAACAATTATTTCTTTTCATCGTCATACGAAAGGAGGAGGGAAGAAAAGATCGAGCAGCGCAGAGAATGAGCATTACCGGAAGAGCTACTCGAATTTATGAAATTGCAATTTCAGTCTCGGGTTTCGCAGCGCCCAGAGTAATTTATCTCGCGGCGCGAGCAGGCAAACTAATCCTTTTCCTTATTCCCTTGGATTTTCTTTCCGTTGGCGATTCTAACGGTCGTCGACGAAATTTAATTAGTAAATGCACGTTGAAGCAAATGGAGAGCAGGTTAATATAAGACTGTATATTTGAAGAAATTTGTTCGCGAAAGTTTTGGACCGAGTTAATCCATCGAGCTACGAGACGAATCGCGTGAGATTTGAAAAGCACTCGTCGGGTCGTCAACTATTCAAAGGAAATGGTTTCAGCTGGTTCGAGAGGTACCGTTAATATTTTGCGATCGAATGTACGGATTATTTCGATCGCGTTTCCAAGAGTGGATAAACGGACGCTATACCACCGGTTATGTAATTGATATTTATTTCTCCGGCGTATGGTTGGGACGGCTTCATTTAATTCCGGGCAGAATACGCGAAGAGCACGGTTGTACATATAAAGTACGAACGAATTTATGGCCATTCATAACCGCAGGGAGCTCACGGAATTAACAGCGACGTGGCTGCGTGACACGAAACAACAGGAAACGTGGACCGCCATTCTATTTAAATCATACGTCTCTTCTGGAGACCCCGATGTAGGTCAAACTGAAATTACACACGACGAGGAACCCCGTCTACTACATTTCCCACAATCAACATCACGCGGCCATTTCAAGTATGCCATCCAGAAATGTTGGACAAAAGAAAAACTCGAACGAAAATTCGCCAATTCTCCATAATTAATCACCTCGAATCGAAAACCTTTTGCCACGTGAAAAGTTTAATCTGGCGTGTTCCGAGTTTCTCGTAAGAATACCGAAAATTACTTGCACTTCCGAACCCCTGTGCCGCGCCCTCGTTAAGGGCCGAATCGAAATTAACGCGCGTAACTCCGTGCAAGCGTAACGTTTGAAACGCTTGAATCGAGAAACGCTCGAGCGAGACGACGCCCGTGCATCGCGAAAACAATTAAATCTCGAGCTCCTCTTAAGCGAACGTTTTTAGGGGTCGTCCAACGACCGCGGCGAGTGCATTCATTACTGGGACGTTATAGCGGTTACGGAGCGGCGCCTGCACTTCTGTCTTACAGTTATTTCTGTCCAGCTTTCGTTCTTTCTCACCTTCACCTCCATTCACGCGTGTGCCTCTTCGGCGTCGCTTTCGTTTTACCGTCATTCTTCCGGGTTGGCTTGCTCGGTTCTTCCCTCTTTTCTTTATTCTCCATCCAGTCCCTATACGTACGATGCCAGTTAGATCCGAAAATACTACTGACCTCGTTCCCGCGCGATCCACCGCCAACCGATTAGTCCGATCGGCGGTCGCGCCGAGTCCGAAGGGCTCGGGAACGTTTGCCGGAGGCTGCGCGGACAGGAACGTGCCACTTTCGAAGGAATGCAACGCATCCGAAGCAGCGTTCGACGTGGAAAGCCGAGGGTCGCCGCTGGCCGGTTGTTAATTATAGACACGGGCGCATAATTTCTGTCACGCTCCGAAAAGGTTCACTGCACCCGGCTGCTACGCTACGTTTCGCGAATACGCAATTAAATGTTTCGCAGCAGGAGAGTTCTCCTCGCGCGGAGCTTTTGCCCTGAAAACGGGCGCCGTCCTCTTTGATCTCCTCGGCGCTCAACCCTTCAACCGGCGGCGAGTTATCGCAACGCCGTGGATGGCTGAAAGTCCCCCCCCCCCCATTTAACTATTAATTATGAGATAAATGCGACGAAGGTAAAGGAAAAAAAAAAAAAAAAAAAAAATCGATCCAACACTTGGTTTCGCGTTAATCGAGAGACGGGGCTCGAATGTAGGAACAGGGCCGCGTATTTTGAATGCAAATAGAACCAACGACTGGCGGCGGCGAGCTTGGCACTTTTCGGAAGTGGTTGTGCAACTTTCGCGTTCGATAAAGAGTGGGAAAGCAATTTGACCGACCGCAACGCGGCGCCTCGCGAACGGAAAGAAAAGCCAGGCTACAAATTACCGGCGAAGCCCAAACTACACGTAAATTTCACGCTTTACTAGAATTTTCCAGGGCAACTACGGGGAGGCAAACTGTGCGGTAAATTTCCGATAACGTTCCGCTTTTGAGTGCACGCTTGGACCTTCTCGCGTGAGAAATAATGCTCGTCGCAAGAATAGTTTTCCTTTCAACTGATTTTGGTGGTTCTGGATTAAAATAAACAGCAAGGTAAAGAAGAGACGGAGAGGAGGGAGTGAAAAAGGAAAGGAAGGAGTCCTACTTTGGTAGGTTACCTACTTGGCCGGCACGTACCGCAGCTGTGGGGGTAGTAAAGGCAGGCTAGAAAGTTATTATCCAGGTTAAGCGAGGACTTGGGAGAAACTATTTATGGTGCGATCTCTCCTCTACGCGGTAACGAGAATAGCGGAAAGTAGCTAATAGATAGATAGATGGACTATCGTTGCGCTAATTACTGGAACCAACAATCGAAATACAATTAGCAGCGCAGCGTGGAACGTAGAGTGGAGGTGCTTGCGTCGCATCTGATTCCCTGTAGCAATTCGCGAGGGAGGAATAGAGGGAGCAGGGGAGCCTACGAGTGGTTTTTTTCCTCTTCGTGGCCTGATTCGACTCGCTTCGCCGTTGGAAAAATAAAGGAATGGAAATTTAATTTCCGCGGAGTGTTCCGCGCGGACTCGCCGAGGGTATGTTTCACGAGCGCGCTCAGGCCTGGTGACGTTTCGCGAATTTTAGTTGAAATTAATTTCGTCACCGTACTCGTGTAACGTGATTACAAGTAGTGGCATTACGGCGAACAAAATGGCAAAGTGATTCGCGCCAATCGAAGCAAAGCCCGGACCCGTAATTGGGTAAATTAACGCCTTTTAGCGCGCTTTGGTTTTTCGCGGGTTGAACGCCGATTTAATTACCCTTTCACTTTTCACATCCGAAAGCGATGAAAATCGACCGTATCGATATAAATAATTCGTTCATCCGTAGCGCATCATAATCCATATATACTTGCGCGCAACACTTGTTTCTTACGTACACCCGTGGAACATAGCAATAAATATTAACCAGGGAAAATAGGGGTTCTCCGTGTAAGAGGGAAGTGGTTTCCGCTGGAGTCAGCGGTTCGAAAGTGCCTGCTGCGATGCACAGGATGCATCCTAGAGTGCAAATGGAGTATAAAAATTTAAATGCACGATGCTCCCACGAATAGAGAGCCCACTCTCGCGTATACGCTTTCTGCGATCGTGCTTACGCATATCCACGCGCGTAAATGCTGTTTGCATTGTTGTTTACAATATTTCCCTCGCTGTGCCAACTCTCTCTCTCTCTCTCTCTCTCTCTCATCAAATCTCTATAGATTTCTCATTCCGTCGCTTCATTTTCGTTCGCGTAAACCGAGGCACCAACGTGGCACTTGTCGTTCAAAGTAGAATCGTCGCGTCGCGTCGCGTCGTCCGATCAATCACTGTTCGACGCTACTTCGAGACGCGTACGCAGTCTCGTCGCGTTTCTTAACGGATACAAATTATCCGCGCTTATCCCTATCGAATCGTTCGTTCTGTCTGCCAGAACGTTTGTCGCACCTCGTGACGGACGACATTCTCTTCCCACGGAGGCGGGGGGAATACGTTTCTGTATGGAAGGCTCGGTGGTCAAAAGGGGATTAATCCATTATGATCGGTGTCGAGGCACGCATAATACCCGCGACGTGCGTCGGTTCACGCGCGTGAAAAATCAAATCTCGCGATCGCACCCCGACCGAAAACGTGTCTGCTCGTACTTTGGCCAATTTCCACTGTGCCCTAGTTCTCGTCTGTCTCGGACATCTTCCTCTTAATTTCGGAACAACTGTCGCGCGACTTTACCGGAAATCGTAAACGGGAAGGTATCGCTACCCTCGTCAACGGAAATAAGCAGACGGTAGCGGTTGTAGCGGTAAACGTAATAGCGTTAAAGTACGTGCTTGGCTGGCCATCCAAGTCTGATTAGTTATTGGCTAGTTCCACTTGTTTCGAGTACTACTCTTTCTCTCAACGAAATTCGACAACGGGTCGAATTATCTATCCATCGGGAACACCGTAGCTTCGTAGTCGATGTCGACGCCTTTTCCTTTCGGGATCAGTTACCATCTCGAACGAAAAGTCCTCCCCTTTTGAAGTTGAACAGCGGTGCTATAGACCTGTCCAAACGTCCCTCTTTGTTGGCGAAAGTGAGCGCACGCGGAACCCGGGGCGGCCCTCCTTTTGAATTCTCGCCAGGTTACGCGCGAGCGATTGGAAATTGCTCGCCCCGCTATTCCAAGTATCCGGGCAAGTTTCCTCTGTGCCTGACAAGGACTTTCTCACGAGAAACTTGCTTTCCATCCTATTTCGATCTCTAGAAATAACGAGACCGCCGTGCGTGGTCATCGCGCGATTAATTACAGGCAGCTAGCCATATTTAATTACGTTCACTTCGGAGAATCGTCCCAACACGAGTCAGGACACGAGTCACATCGTGTTTGCGCGGCATGTGATTCGAGGCATTCGTTAATTGCGCTGTCCCGGTATTATCCTTCAATTTTTATCATTTCACAGCGAATACCCGCGAGCAACGCGCAGACGAGGGACCAGGCAGAATCGTCGGAGGGTTGGATGGAAAAATGGTGGAAAAATAAAAGAGGAAAAAGAAGGAAAGGATGCGGGGGTGTGTGGGAGAGACGAAAATGAACAGGAGCACGCGACGGGTTGGTTTATTTTATTTCCGTGGAAAATTTATTCGATACGGAGAATGGAAGGGTTGCAGGGCGTTTAATTAAATCAATAATAAAGGGATAAATAAACTGCGTAATGCCGAGGGCAGACGAGTTTTTGTTTGGCGATTTTGCGCGCTGGTATTGTTCACGCGATTCGATGATAATTAAACGGAACGAAGAAGAGGAGGAAGGGGTGGTGATGCGAATTCCTCGATGAATTATGTGTTCTCACTCCACTCCGGAATTTTTATAACGTGCACGATACGTATTCTAGAGGACTCACCTGCGCATCTGCAAGGATGCGTCGCATCAAAGCCAAGGTGGGGTGCGTTGTGAGGTCATCCTGGAGAGCAAGTGCTTCGCCTTCTTTGTTCAAGCGATTTAACGTGTTCAGAGCTGAAAAGGGGAAACGCGCGATCAGAAGTAGCCGTCAAAATAATTCGTTTAACATCGAATGCACTTGTGGGGTTAATTTCTACCTACGAGCATTAAACTAGATACGAAATGGTACAAGTCGTACAAGCGTCGAATCGTTTATCGAGAAAAAAATTCGATCACTCGAAACGAACAACCGTTTTGTCGTTCAATCATGCTCGACGAAAAGTAGTCGGTCAGCGTTCAGCTTAAATTTGACGGATGTTGCTCGTTTGACCGATGCAACGTCCGTCCGTCGTTTGTTCGCCATCCAAGATGACACGCCTTACCCCCGATGCCGTCTGTCCCGAAATTACTATCCCAGTCAGGATTCATGGGATTCCCAGCTCGATACGAGTCGACAAGATGGCCGTCGGCTTTTGACTCGTTCATCTCGCATTACCTTCGTCGAACTCGTCGCTGCGACGGGATTGTAATTGAATTCTGTGAGCACGGGTCTCGTGGCGCGAAGGTGGAAAGGCCCGAGGGGTGCCCGCCAAACTGTTATCGACAAGTTCGCTCGTTTCGGGTAGAAGAGCAGATACGTCCACCACCCTCATCCCCCACCGTCGTTGATAGATCGCGTTTCGACTTTCGAGTCGAGTGCTTTGATGTCGAGAACTCGATTGATACCTGCGATGCGTTTACGACCTCTCCGCGACGAGATTCGGTGCCGAAGAAAAGCTCTCGAGTATCATCGCAGCGTTCGAAAAGGAAAACGGGTGTACTAGGAATTGACGAACGCCAAGAGAATCCCCCATTTACGCGGGACTCGAAGATTCCTCGCAACTTGGTTAGTCCCGGCAATTGCCGGTGTTCGCGCCTGTTCCCACCGCCAACCCCTTTTCTCCGCTTTAACCCCTCCGCGCTGTAATTGCTCGAATTTGAAAATTGATTAAGCCAGACGAAACGAATTTCTTATCTAGTCGCTTAATTGCCAGACTGGGCGCAACTCACCGACGAAAGGTGTAACGCGCGCGTCGTCCGAGGCGCGAGCAGGGTGAACTTAACACGATTACCCGGTGAATTATTTGTTTCGCCAGCGGAGGAGCGAAATGAAATCACCGCGGACGTCCGTCCGGACGGTGTGTCGAGTCCTGGCAATCTTCTTCGAGATAAAAATTCACGAGACAGGGACAGGGATTATTTCGAAAAATATTACCAGCTCTATCTAGGGTGATCTTTTTTGTCAAAATAGAAAGTCTGCACGGGGATCGGGTTACGACCGAGGTATGTGCATTAAAGCACACGAGGGACTTGCGTGAACTTACGACGACCCCTTCAGCTGGTATATAGGTCTATGTGCAAACACGCGAGCGCGTCGAGTGCGCTTCCAGCACGAGGTCGCTACGAGACCAGCACGAAACCGCGAAGGGGTTAGTCTGACATATGGGATAGCCCGATATTACGCGGCCATACAGACCCGGTTGACTATTCTCTACGATCTTCCGCGGAAAATGAAACCTATTCGATACGTCGGGATAGAATGACAAAAATATAACTTATCTATTATGTTAGACCAAACCTTGTTACCGCAGAGAAAAAGTAAGGAGAATAGAAAAAAGGGAAAATAGTTGAAGCTTTGCGTTTGATCCCCCCTTTTTCCTTAACGATACAAATGTGTTCGGAAGCCCCATTTATTAGCGGACTAGAGGGTATTTTCGAAGCCGGTTCACCCGCATCCACTACGTTATTGTGCTTTACAAAGTACCAACGACCAATCACCAAAAGAAGCCCCATGTGCACCGCGGCAATCCCCGTACCGTTCGTTTCCCGCAAGACTCACCTTCCTCGAAGGGCTGCGCCCGTTTAGCGAACGCCCTCGAGAAAACGCCGGGTGGCGGCTTCGAGGCCTCCACGCCGTTTTCTACGGCCGCGCTCATTTTTCCGAGTGGTCCTTCACGGAGCTTGTATCGCCGGGATGAGCGAAGGGACCATCTGAAATTTACGTTACACTCTACAGCTTTGCTTAAACAGTCGCGAGAGCTTTATTAGGAATCTCCGTTCGGCCCGTACGATTCTGCGTACAACTGTACGCTTTCTCTTTCAGTTTTCCAATTTAGAATAGATTTGCGTTTAGAAATCTTGAAAGCGAGTTTTTCTATTGTTCCTAGTAATTAATTAGAATCGTTTCTTTCGGTGTAAGATGGCTAGATAACAGTGAGAAAGTAACATTTTCACGAGGATCGAATCGTACGATCGGAAGAACATCTGCAACACTCTTTCCCACAAGTGTGACTCTTTCTCTCGCAACGACGTTTCGTAATCTTCGTTATCGCTCCGGATAAATCACCCTCGTTACGTGAAAACATGCATAATGCGCGCGTTTAATTGGTATTCTTCAATTAGAGTCACTTTTTAATTAAACACAGATTATCTGATTATGGAGGAGAGCTGTGCGACAAAGATGAAATTACCGCGCACAGTGGCACGGCGAAAGATTAAAAACAACAAAGGGTGAAATCCTGCGCAACACTGCACGGATGCTTTCCCTTTACGCGCTCTGAATTACGCAGCATTATATCTGCTCTGTTAATTACTGCATCTTCGTAATTATTACGAACATTTAACGTTTCAGTTGGTATAAGTTTCCCACGGTAATATTGCTTCGTGTATTCCATAAATTAACAACCAATTCTAGAGAAATTTCTTCTCCCAAAATTTCATCCAACCCTCGCCGTTAAAGAACCTCGCTGTTTAGAATCTGCGGTGAATCCGACGTCGACGACGAGGTATCGTTGGTTGGTCTGGTTGCGGAGGCGAGCTTTCAAAGTTTACTGTTTCGAGAATTATCATCCATTCCGAAAGTTTTGACAGAAGAAGAATAATACCTCGGAAAAGCAACGCGCGTCAGCTTTCTGCTGTTTGCGCAAAAATGGAATTTCTTAACGAGTTTCCACCGAATGGCGAACCAAATACGTCTGCTACGACAACTCGCGAACAAGAAAAATTGACAGTGCATCTTACTTTTTCTTTCAACGGCCGATCTTCGATCTTACGAAAGTCGTATAAATCAACGGGACCTGGGAGTGGACGTTCTTCTAAATGCATCGTGACAAAGAGACCATTACGGCGTCGTTCTCTTCGAGTAAATGCATTCATTAAGAGAGCGGCCGGTTACGCGAATCTACCGAGGACGATGATAAATTACGAATGTCGCGGGGCCATTAATTCTGAAATCATCCACGTCGGGGTGCAGAATCCGTGTGGATTCCGAGCAGCACTGAGATTGCCCCGTTGCGTTCGTAGGTGGCTACCACCTACCTCAGGATAGGGTCGGAGGATAACGCCGGTGTAATTTGTATTTACGAGCCTCCGCAGGGCCATTCCACGGTATCCTGCTCGATGGACCGCGAACATCCCTTAAAAGACGCATCGATCGACACCGGGAAACCTATTTCGGCGAAATACAAATTTGATCAAGGAATTGCAACTTTTTCAAATATCTCTTCTGTATAACGATACAGAAGCACGGCAGCGAGGAACGAAACGCATTCCGAATCTAGGAAATAGCCGAGAGTTCGCAAACTTATTCCCAGTGCACCATTAACAATTAATTAGCGACCTACATACATACATATATATATATTTCACATTGTACAGCCCTGGAAATAGGGCAGACCGTACAAAGAAAACTTTCCGTGCACCCTCTTTACGACCCAGCTACGGAAGCTCGATCTTTTATGTACGGTGTTCCCGCTACGATACTCGGATGCAAAGGAAAATCGATCGCATCGAAATTCCACAGCCTTATTGCCAAAGTTCAGCGAAGCTAATCGCGTACTCTAACATTAAGTATCGCGCATCGAGGTGCCCTAGAAAATTCATAGAGTTTCCTTATTCTTCGTTATACAACGATCTACAACGTTTATTATAAGTATTATAAATTAGAGTCATTGAAAGATGGTGCGTCCATCCCTACTTAAGGCTCGTTTAGACGCGTCTAGTAATTTAATCGAGCGACGAGTAGCCACTTGCTGCTAAACGGATTAGTACATGGAAAGCAGCGGTCCAGCGGTTGCTTTTTCAGCTATAAATGGCAAATTAAACGTTACCGAACATCGAAGACACGGAGAACGAAAAGTAGTTTAAATACGGCGCCGCACTATGCGCGCTCAAAAGACGCGAGCGTGGGTTTTCTTTACACCCCGAACGGACTTTTCAGTTCTCTGTGCGGCTGCTGTTCCCGCCGCCTCTGCGAAAGCGCTACGCGGTGGCCACGAGAGAATGAACCGGAAAGGAACGCGGCGGGGCGTGCTGCCGCCAGATACCTACAAACGTAACGTAATAATAATTAGGCGGCTCGCTAATTAAGGTGAAAGCAGAAGAAACGGCCGAAAATACCTCCCCCGTTTTGTCGACGATGGTTAAAGCGACCGTTTAATTAAAAATGAACCTGCAATTATCTTACAACGCCGAGGACAAAGATTCCAAGAAGTCCAGCGAGAGGGTGCTGTGGACCCGATCGAAGCGTTCTTCTCGATCAACCTGCTTGATTTATGTCGCGCGAGAACAATAAGCGTTTGAACAATCTGTCTCGCACGAAAGAGTATTCAGGATGAGTCTTAACGGTGAAAACCGGACCGGAAGGATCGACGATCCGTGACCACTGGCACGACAATGCGAACGGTACCCAAACCTCCTTCTCGCAGCAGCTAATACCGATACTAGTACCGCTTCGAGTATGACGTAATCCAAGTTTCAATACCACGTTTGTCTGAACTTGGAATTTCTCAAAGGCTTTTGCGCCAATTTCAAAACTTTTACCATTTTATTGTACCGCAGCCGAAACGAGGGGGAAAGGGCGGAAGAGAACGAGCGCGTATTTAACGGGTGAAAGAGACCACACCGAGAAGGGGACAAAGCCGTGAGATATTCATGAATATTTATATCGTGGAAGTAGCATGCGTTGGATGGGAAAAAGGTACATACGCCGCCGCGGCGCTCTGAACGGGTTGAACGAAGCGCGAACTCGGGAACCACTCGAAGCATCGAATAGATGAAGACCGAACCGCCGTTTACCGCGGAACGAAATCAATTCTCCACCGAATCATCTCCGATAATTTCATTTCATTTTCTCTCGATTCCAACATACCTATTTGTGTATGTACTGCCACGTACCGCCGCATACTCTACAACCGTCTTACTTAAAAGAAGAACAATCTAGGCGGATAGAATTGGAAACACGTGCATCTATAATGTGATATTAAATGTCACCTGCGGCTCGATCGATGTACGATGCGACACGAACGATTTCCGGAGCCCGTAAATTCAAAACGGAAGATTAGTGTCCATCGGGGGATGTTAAACTGCAGAGACGTGCACCGTGATTGCAGGAAGCGGTGCACGTGACGCACAATGACGCGCGATATAGTTCGCGTCGAGTGGTACTACCTTCGCTGAATGTGAATATTGTACGAACCTGTTGTGCGAGTTCATCACGCTGTCGTACCAATCCGGGTTTCGATCTTTTTTACCATTCGGTCGAACGTGTGGCCATTCTTTCTTTCGCAAGGTCCCCTCGAATACGATCGATCGTCGAAAATCATATTTACGATATTGTGTATATCATTCGCGCATAAACGCTCTGCGAGAAATACTACGACTTCCATTTGTCTTTGAAAGCGTCGCGTAGCCAAGTTAATTGCACGCGGCGTTTCTCGTTCGTCCATGACGAACGGAAGGTATTTAACGGAATTCAGCTATTCAAAGTGGAGACAGAGAGAGAGAGAGAGAGAGAGTACGTAGCATGCGTGTACACGTAAAAGCAACGCGATGTTACCGAGCTAAAATTGAAGGATACCAGGGTAATGGATAATGCGCCGGTTGCGTCACGTTCTCATCGCGGCATTGAAACTGCGAGCAAAAGTACCGCGGGCCATTTAAGGTACTTGTCTCCTCTTGTTCCCGTTCTACCGTAAAGGTTCCTCCATCACCGCCACACCGACCGAGAGAGTTCGTTCGATTTAAGACCTTGCCTCGTCGTACACGCCAAGAGTTTATTAGAGCGGTCAGTCGAATAGTAACGATACAGCTCTCCGCGACTTGGGAATAAAATCGAATTCATCGTCTTAAATTGAACACTCTTTGCCCGATACACTCGAGCAATAGACCCTTGGTTTCAATGGCTCCTTGTGTCTCGACGATCCAATAAGCTGCTAACCGTACAGGTCCAAGCGTCTGACAAAAAACAATACGCGTCTCTTGTCTAATTTATACCGACGATATAAAGTTCAGACAGTCCCACTTCTCGGAGAGAGAGAGAGAGAGATGAGTAATAGATGTAAAATATATCGGAGAATCCCAAAGGACGCCAACTGAATATCCTGCGGGGTCGATATGCAGATAAGCGGTTCTCATAAATATACAGGATGAAACTGAAATGGATGGCCAACCTATCGCTATCGTATTCTATTCTCCTTCTAAAGACGAGAACTGTCTCTTGCCGCGTGATATTAATATTTTCTTGCGACTCGGAGCAATTCCTGCGTCAACGTGCGCGTGGTATCGACGGACCGTTTCACGAGCCATTAAGAATGGTCTGAAATATGTCCAACTATTTCAAGTTCTACGAGGCGAAACGATGACATTCTTTATTACCGCTGATGGAGGAAAAATGTTGCGCAACGATACTAAAATTTGCTCGCCCGTTCCGATTACACCCTACGTATCATCAACAGTGAAAGCTTCTCGAGCTTACTGTTATCCGTCTCATTCGACGGTAATACGTCCAAGAGTAGAAAGACAAAGTAAAGGGAGAAGGAACGAGTAATGGTGCTTCTTACTGCGCAGGAAGTGTCGGCCGGATTCCACTTGGGTACATATCGATTTTTCGGTAGCGCGTACCCCGGAACACGTAGGTGCATCGCTGAGGCAGCGGTAAATTCTAATAAATATTTATTGCCCTATAAAGCGGCATGCAAATACGCGGACACGCGGCTGAATCTCGATCACCGAAACGCATCAGCGTCAGCGTCAGCTTCCGGTTATCTGGACGTATTCGACAACTTGTCTCGTCCTCCTTCCGTTTCGATTATTTAATTCCCGATTAAATATAAGTCAAGTTCAGAAATTCCATATCGAATGGACGCGGGGCCACGCGCGTAGACAACGACAGCTACGACAACAAAGCAACAAGAAAAATCCAGACGAAGAAAGTAACGCAAAGTATTCCAATAAAGAGCGAGATGGGAGATGGTCGGGACGTTTCGCTAGGGGACGTTTCGCGACGTTTATCAGTTTGAACCTGACGAGAGACAGACAGAGACAGAGACGGGGAAGGGCGGAGCAAGAGAAAAGGGAGTATTAAAAGAAAGAGAGACGAGGATGAGGGAAGAAGTTGCCGGTGAACATTCCACGGCCCTCGACTTCGCGAAGGCTCGGCTCATCCAGAACGGAATCGTTCCCACGGTACGCGAATCCGTTCGAAACACCGAGCCGGCACGCCGCTCCTCTTCAATCGTGTTTCCTCTCCACTTCCGTTCGCTCTCGTCCGTTCCTTAGCAATTATTCATTGAAACACGACTGCCGATGCGGAAACACAATTTAAAAGCGCGACACTTTCCGTCCACCCCGGTCGTTCGCTGCGATGGGGGATGGAACGGATTAGACTGCGTGTAAATCGTTTAGCCTGTCAATGCCGCGCTCTGTCGGCTAGGCGATCGTTTTGTTTATTAATTCACGGCTAGCGATTCCGACTGTCGTCGTTGACGTCGTTCAAGACGATCGATCGGCGAACGGAAGTTTGGCGAATAGGAAAATAAAAACAGAATTGACACGTCGTACAGATCTAGCATAATCCGATAATCTTGCGGCGAGTAATTTTCAATTAGCTGGAAATTACGTTGTAGTCGGAATGTAAAATCAAAGGATCTCGCGACGGATGTTGCCGTAGAAAAGGGAATATTAAATGAAAAAGAAAATGTCTCGCTGCTATTTGCTCGCTTCCGTTCCGTGTCGTCCACTCGTGTGCCCCCACTGGGATAACTCTGTATAACAGAAAGGGAGAGAGAGAGAGAGAGAATCGGGGGAGACACGAATCCTGTCATGAAGATACGCAAATGATAACGATGAAACGACAGAGGGGAGAGAAAGAATAACACCGGACTCGTGGTTACGTTCGTACGAATGTGGCCAGAACGGCTCGTTCGGCAAGCAAGAAACAACACGATAAAATATGTTTCTTAAATGGAATCTAAATAATTTTGGAGGCGAACTAAAAATTCGATCGCTCTATTTCCTAAATTGTTTTGATGGCAAGTAAGATAGCACTGTGTCACACGTTTTGGAAAACGCTCGCTGTTCCGCCTATTTCTATTTCGCTCGCGCCACAGAACCTACCCTAACCTAATCTAATCTCTACGTATATTTTCGCTTTATACCGCGCTATTGCGTTTCATTGGTACGTACGCCAACGCGATACAAGCCATTAATGACAGTTATAAATTACTGAAATTCAGATAAGACAAAAGCACAATCGAACTAAATCCTCAGAGTTTGAACAGACTTTTCCAAGCGAACTAATAATTAATCTGCCACGTTCATTTCTATCGCGTAACGCTGTATCGCGGTAACCCTACGATTCTCGCATCTTCCACTTTGTCATCCAAGGCAGATACAAGCTGTTCCTAGAAGAAGATTTCTACCTTGAAGTGGACCGTGAATAATAGCGTTTCACCGGCCAACATGCTCCGAGCACACGGTGTTGGACGCATCCGGGCGTAACCGAATCCTCCATGCCAGTTTCGATGAGATCGCAGCACGATACAGCACCGTTTTCACTGATTAGAGGAAAGAAAAGAGAACGATAAAGGATAACGAACAACTGGCTTTCGTTCAAAGGAGCGAAAAATATCTGTTAAAATGCATCGCATTGTCAAACAAATCCACCGATGTTTGCCCCCAATGCGTCGCACTGCAAACAGGCTCGTGCTCGACTAATATTTGCCCCAAGCATATACAAAACTCAGCACTTTCGATGCGTCCTCTATTCAGAACAGATAAGAAGGATTTAACGCGATATCGAATCGTAAAACTGTTTCTTTTCCTCAACTCTCATAGAGACGTATACATAGACACACGCGTGTGTATACACAATGTAAACCAAACTATTATCCCCTTGTAACCTTCGATAAAGATTACTTTAGAGAGTCACTTTAAAGAGAACCACTACTTCACCGAAGATTCTGCTTCACGAGGTACAGTTCGAAACCGAGTTAAAGGTAAACGATGACATTTGTTTAGCCGCGAAATTTTCACGAGTTCCACGAAAACTGACACGTTCCCTGTTTCGAAGCTCATTTCGAAATTCCCTTGATAGACGATCTCGACGAGCCAGCCACACGTTCGATGCACAGAGGTATCCAAATTGCGAGCAAAAGCGCGCTCTCATTATCTCCCAGCGTCAATCGAATCCGGCAACGCGCGCGCGCGCGCGCGCGTCATACGAACTTCCGAGTGAAATTAAAAAGAAGAAAGAACGCAGTCAGGGGAATACACCGGCGAACCGGTCTAAAGCGATACACGGTTCGAGGAATCCACTGACAAACGGCAAACAACATTTTATATCTGCCCGATACGCGGCGTTCACGTAGGACGGCAATTTCGACGAAGAATTCGAGCAAACGAACCGTGGAAAAATCCTGTGTGTAGGCAACGACACGACATCGTTACTCCGGGCCAACTTCCGTTCAAAAGATTAATTGGAATCCTCTATCTCTCTGTTAAAATACACACGCTTTATACCACGGCGAACGGAGGTCTTTCAAAAGCTCTCGAACTTTCATCAGTTTCTGAGTTTTCCTTTCGATTCGTCGTCTCACCTCTCTCTTCGTATCCAAAAAACAGATCGATGCACTCGCTGCGAGGTTAGAACCGAACTAAGAAACACGCGTCGACGATAATAACGGAGCGGCGAGCGTGTAGTCCGAGCACCGGTTCGCCGACAACTAAAGGCAACACAGAGGAGGAGGAGGAGGAGGAGGAGGAGGCGAGACCGACCGACCGACCGACCGACCGGGCCCTGCGTCGGGGCCCTCTATGATGGAGGAGGAGGAGGAGAAGCAGAAGGGAGTCCCCTCGTTTCAGAAGCCCTCGAGGTAGAATTGGATTCTAGCAGCGTTACCGCCGCTTGCCGCGATGTCAGATCGGTAAAAAACGACTTGGACCCATTTCGAGTTATCATCGTTGTTATGTCGTTCGGCTCCTATTGCGATCAGCCGATTTTAAGGATAGCCTAAACGTGCCAACTTCAAGATAAACTAAAGATTATCGCACAGTTTTGTTTTACTTAATTACGCTACGTGTTATTACGTTTATCGTTCACGTAATAAAGATAACGATAACATAGAGACGATGAAATAACGAAAAAGATACTTTGGTATCGAATCGACCCGACCCGACTCTCACTTTTCTCTCATCTCGACCTAAATTTCCCATTCTAACGACGGGCAAATGGAACCGACGAAACACTATTTACAGGAAGCACGCCGGCGTGTACTCGCGTCAACGACCATACGGGCAGAAAAGTATATATTTGATTAACGACGTTGGCGTGCAATTAGAGAGGCTAGGAGGTATCTGTAATATAAAAGCCGCAATGAATCCTCGCGGATTTTAATTAAACCGAGTCGTACTCGGCTCCCTCTTCGAGGAGCAGATGTTTCGGTTTTAAAACGCGACTAAAGTTGAATGTCTGCTGACGAGAAGAAAGAGAATGGGGTGCCCGTATATGTATATTTCATGTCTGTTCCATTACGCGTGTAATCAACAGAGGATAGCGTTGAAAACGAGCATCGTATCGTCCTGCGATCGGTCGGTCGACGTTCAATTTCAATCGAAAGATGAAAACCGGACGGCGAAAACCGGATAACCGGTGAAAAGGCTGAAACATTGGAGAACGCTAAACACCTGAGACAAGACCGGTTCGCGATATCCACTACCTGACGCGAAACAATACTACATTATTGTGGGTGCACACCCGTGTTAGCTTGCATTCACCAATGTACGCGCGAGACGTTTCATTCGCGCCTGTGTTATCCATTTTTCTGCTGTTAATGTAACGACGATACCGTGTGGATCGAATGTCAGCCATTGTTTCACGATCGCGTTCTCTACGCGACGAGCATTACATTTTCACGCGTTCACAAGTTGCGTTACCATCGCAACCACAGATTCGCCTATGAACACGGTTCAACATTTTTACCGTATCTATATAGAACGATGATCCAATTACTTTTACCTTTTAATAGTGCATTTTAAATAATTTTACCTTTTAATTGAACCTTTCTAGGTTCCTTCGAAAAGAGATACGCACCACCTGCGATAGGAATTACTTTCTAACAAACGTAACCGATTCCATCGTCGATACGTTTTGCGTTATCGGTACCGCAAGGCTCTTTGCTAATTCTTAAGCTGCTCGAGCCCTCTCGACCTCCTCGGCCTCCTCTTCAACCCTTATCTCGAGTGGAGAGCGGAGAGTGGCGAGAAAGCGCGTTGCCGGCGTGGGCGGATGCTTTTCCAATAAGCCGGTGAAATTCTGTACGAAAGCAGGGAATGGTCGAAAACGGAGAATCCGGAAAGAGTAGAATCGGAAGGGGAGAGGTTGAATAATGCAGAACGCGTATATCCTTCGGTCGGACCCTTCGTGTCTTTCGACTTTCGACAACTACGAGAATCAGCTTTCGCGAATTCCTTATCTCTCCTCTTTGCCTATTCTATCTCCCGTACGCGGCTGTCCGCCATACGTACGTCAACGGAAAGAAGATGTTCGTTTAATAAACGAAATTAATTGAAATTTCTCGCTAGACCGTAGACGTCGCTATTTATTTATTTATCAATCGCGTCGCGTGTAAGATCTGCTTAATGCCAAAAACCATAAATATGCACAATTTCACTTTCTAAACTCGAGAAAGTGTCTCGAACGCTTTCCTTTCTTTTCTGCGTTACCGAAGAGAAAGATCGAACGAAAATCATTTACATTTCAAAAGTAATGGTGTAAAACATGCTGTTTCCGAATGAAATTTTTTAATAGAGATTCACCAGTTTCCAACTTTCTCTCGATGCCATTTTTGATTCGCGAATAGTGTAACGGTGTCGATTTCAACGCGTATCAACGAGTAAATTCGAGCGGCTTTCGATGACAACAGCGAGGCGACACGAGAGAAGTGGCGATAAAGTTTAGTTTACGAGAAGCATTTAGTAGGACAATAAACATCGACACAGGAGAGGAGAACAGGGCAGCGTATCGATGGCTTTGTCACAATTTAAGTGCCCTCGTACATAATACCTACAAATTATACAGGACAGTGCCAAAGTGCTCGAAATTACCGCCACACACCGGTCGATCCGCTCGTTCTCTCGTGAAGAGCACGTAGCCGTAAATTCGGACCGCGTTATCGTTTGATCTTACATCACCAGGATCGTAACCACCCCGCCGTTATACGCGAATAGTCTATTAATATTACAATCATTCGTTTCTCATGAAGAGAAAATAATTTTTACTCTCGGCCGATCCTCTTATATCGGTTCAACCTAGCTTTGTACACAACACCTACCATTAAAAATTTATTAATCCCCCGAGGCGCGGAACTCGTGACGTTTACGGAAGGTTATCTATTCGAGAGGAGCCTGGTGATCTCCAGATGGGCTTGTTAAGCGTAGCCCACGGAAAACAAACTGGACCCCTCGTCTCCGTGGCGAACGCAACACGGCCCCGAAGAGCAGCTGTCGTTGCACGGTAAAAACCGGGTGGCGAGGAAGACGCGAGCGTTCCTGCGCATCTGCATTAGGCCAACACTGCCACGCGAGCCTGTGCTCGCGTTCGTCCACAAGACGATACGACGAACGGTATTTCTGGCAATCGAGTACGATCGAGCCGAAGAAGGAAGCTTTCCGAAGACGTTCGAATGAAAGGTATCGTAAGGCAGTTTGAAAAGTGAAATGCGATCGAACGAATGCGCCCGGCGATTCCACGCTGAATAGAAATCGTTAGAAATCGAATAGAAATCGCTGGTAAAAAAGATTTCTCCTCGGAGATAATTGGTTATTTGTCCAAGTGGATCGTTCCGTACCGCGGGGGAAGCGGGGAGGGAAATAAGATACCGGGAACATTCGATTCCTATTTCGTTAAATCCTCCGTTTCAAAGAGATTGAGTGGAAAATCATAAGATTCAATTTGAAACTGGATAGAGAGAAGGGAAAAGAAGAGAGAGAGGAAAACGGTACTCGTTGCGGACGACGAGAAAGTAACTCGTCGAAGAAACTAGTTAATTCTCATTCTCATTAAAAACGTGTTGTCGTTGTCGTTTCGTTTCTTATTCCGAATTGGATAAATACCAGTGCGTAGGTACGGCGATAACCTTGTTTTGGATAAGACCAGGGAGGAAACTCGTCGTTATTTATGAAACGAGGAAACGCCTGAAATCCGAAAGGTCCAGGTGAACCTATAGGCACCACCTGCTGCTGCTGCTGCTGCTGCCTTCGGGGCCACCGTCAGCCACGATACACGTAAACCACGTGGGTCCCTTGTCCAAGATTCGTGAAAAACTGCCCCGAACCCTCGTTTCGGCCGTCGAACACCTGCACGCCGAAAATTACTTGGCAAATATCACAACTGCTCGCGGAACGAAAGGATGCGATCATTTTCAAACCTTTTTTTATCTCCTCAATTTCTCTTCCGAACCCATGGAAATGAAGTAACTTTCAAATACGCTATTCGCACGGAAAGTACGCGTCGAAACGAGCGCGTCTGTTACTTTTCCAAATCCTGTTAAGAATCGCGACTAATTATTTGCAGGTAAATACGCCATCGGACGAAGCGCAACAACCGAACAGCTCTCGTCGACAAATTTAATCGGCCGACAGTGAATTAATTTAGCCTGAGACGCGAGAAGCGGAGCGAGCCAGCCCCGATCGATCCGCGATCGTCTTTTCCCTATCTTATCGCGCGAATTCGAAATACCCCTTAGCCGTCAGCTCTACTCCAATGATTTATTCCAACGTGGGATACTTGTGCAAATTTACTACTTACATCCTCCGTTCTCACTCTCGCTCTCTCACAGCGTAACTGCGTAAGTCCTGAACAAAACGAAACGGAGGGAAGCGAGATACTAGGGAAGAAGGAAAGGAAAACGGTGAGGACAGAGAACTTCCTGGATATCATATTTTCTCCGAATGCGTTACACCAGACACCAGCTCGCTTTCTCTTTTTCTCTCATTGTCTTTCGCGTAGACGATCGTTGTCTTTTGAAACGGTCTGTACGTACAGCACGAGTGGAAACGAGGTTAGGGGAGAATGACTAAGTGCGCCGAGGGTGGGTCATGCGAAGAGAGGATCGAAGGGTGAAATCGGGCTTTCCTGAAATTTCCCTAAGACTCGTTTAACCTCGTTTCGAGCCAGTCTTCGAGCAAGGAGAAACTGTGCGCGGAAGAGAACAACGGTGGAGAACAATGCCGGCAGATCGAACGATCGAACGATTAACGAAGCAACCACCTGAATCGATCGTTTATTTCGCAACGTAAAACGATGAATTCGAAAGCCGACAGCCGACAGCTGACAGTCGGCGACGTGGCTATTTTCTCGACCCGTTTTCCCAATCGTGACACAATCACCGTTGAATTTCCGGCAGCGCGAGGCTCGTTTCGTTCGTGTTTTCGTGCCACCCTGTAGTCGGTGGCGAGGGTGGTTGGAAAATCGAGGGTGGAACAGGGTGGTGACTAACTGCACGAGCACGAGAAGGGTGGCCAAGTGTACTTGCTACGAATACCAAGTGTCTCCGATACAGGGTGTCGCTTATGTTTTTAACGGCCGCGTGTTTCACGTCTCCTTAACAAGTTGCCGCCTATAAATTGTCTACGCGAGGGAAAGAATTTCTCAAATTTTCGAAAACGCATCAACACATCGGCCAACTTATTTAATAATAGCGTCGAGCGTTTATTTCTCGGTTACGAGTTATACGACCGAACGTCCGACAATATGATTCTCAGCCAGGATCCATAAGGGGCGTATATATCAACGCCGCTGAATGGAGCCACGTAACACTCGGCACGTGACGAACACACTACCCTTACAACCTACGCCATTCTACCTACCCTCTACCCCTGTCGTCGACTCCCTCCTCGTTCGCCCCACAGAAAGTTATCAGCTTCCTCTCGAGTTCCGGATACCTTTCCGTTATTCTATTACCGCTCTACAGCTATGTTTGCGTTCGCATCGCGACGACGATACGGGACTTTTAATAACGCTGATGGAAACGTACGACCCTGTCGCGTGCGCGATCGGGACAATTCTTAGCAATCCATTAGGTGTCGCAATTACGGGTAGTTGTTTGCGATGAAACGGAACACCGATTATTTTCAATACCAGCGTATTACCAAACGTAAAAATTAATCGATCGATCATTTTCCAGCGTGTCATTTCGCATTCTTCCCTCCGCGATCCAGATGAAATTGATTTATTAGACAGAAACTGTGATGACCGACCGCGCTAATTCCCTCCGTTACTTTGCAAAAACCCGCCCTCACCATTAACAACGTGACGCAACCGACAGTTTCATGACTCACCCCGTCACTCTTTTCCCATAGAAATTCTACTTTTCAAAACTCTTACGCCTTCGATCCTGAAACTGTTACGTTTCGTTCAATGTTTAATTACCGAGTGATCGAGCATTTTATTATTTCGTGCTGCCTCGACGCACAAACTACCATTTCTAAGTCGTATCGTACATAGGATTTCATACGAATTCGAGTTGACGTCTGAAAAAAAGGAGAGGAATAGGAATATTTCCAGACACTGCGTGACTACCTTTGATATTACAATTCTTGTTCCGCGTACGTAAAAGGATGTCAATGGCCGTTCGATATCTGGCTTGCTGGTTGCTTTCGAAACACCCTATATGCCAAGCTACCCCACCGTCAGATATTGATTTAGTATTACGAGAGAGAGAGAGAGAGAGAGAGAGAGAAGTTCGCCACTCTACGACAGAGCCATTCTGTCGGTCTCGTTTCTCGCATTCAGCTGCCGCGTTCGTTGCTTTTTCGAAAACGAATTCGACGAAGCCTGCGACCATCACAATGGCACGTGTTCGCAGGCTTATTTCCGGACAACCGCTTTCGCCGTCCGCGTCCTTTCTATCTTCTTCTTCGCGTCGTACCCAAGATTCGTCTTGCTAGAGCTCGTTCATTCTCGGTTTCCAAATGCAATTGCTCTTGCGCCAGGAATCCGATCGATCGAAATAAGAATCTTCATCCCACACGCGAGAACGCAAAAAACAAATAAATCCAAATTTCCTTCTCTTTTGTAGTTTGCTGCTGGATTTCAACGACAACGAACGAATTCCGGTTGAAACTGCCGCGACGCTACGATCTTATCGAACGGAGGACCCTTCGAGCACCGTAAAATTTCATTCAATTTCTATTCGAGTATGCCGCAGCCATCGGGATACGTGTAATCCGAAGGAAGAACGTGGCAATAACGATAAAAATAATCGACAATGTGCGACCGGCACGAAGCTTCTCTGGCAATGGTCACGTATCTGTTCGGTCACGAAAACGACAGCTCGCGCCATATCGCCAACTGATTCCACCCTTTCAAACAATGGACTTTTACCACAGAGGAGAAACCGAGCACATCGAGCCGGTTTCCAGACGAATTCGCCGGAAAACCATCGAGAACGTAACTCGCCCGATCGTGGCGGAGATTCAATTTACCAAAGGAATAATACCAAGATTGACGTTACATATGACCGGTAACGAAAATATTTGGACAACGGCGTACGTTTGGATGATCTAGAGGGGAGACCAACGGGACTAGTTTATTATTTCCTTCCGACCGTTATTCTATGCACAAAATGAATGTAATAAGAGAACAATTTTATTTAAAAAAAAAGAAAAAAAAAAAGTGTATCGACAACTATTTTCTCTAAGCGCAGGAATGTTTGCCGCGACGAAATAACGTTTCACCCTTCCACGATAATCCTGAAATGCTAGTAGGCTAGGCTAATCCACAGAGCGGAAAGCCGCACGAAATTGAGAAAATTCCCTTCGACTTTTCCCCGTTGCATTCCACGAGAGCAGGGCACCGAGAATTTGAGGATTCCCAATCCTCCTTGGGATGCACGGTTTCACCTGACGAAGCGGAACGATTATCTCCACTGTCGGGAAGATGCGTGTCGAAGGAAAAGAAGGCGAATCCAAAGTGCTCATCCTTGTATCGAATCGTTTCTTTTTCTTCCGCAACTGCCCAGTAATTTAACTGCGACACCTCGCAAAAACCAAACGCGACTGCGCGACCAAACATCCGCGTCGTATCCGCGATGACCTGTGACCATTGCTGCACGCGTATGCACTCGAGGCATTTTCAATGTCGTTTTCGAGGAATCCTCTTATTTATGCTTCCGGTATGATTTATCCAAATTTCTTCGTAACCTACGCAAACATCGTAAACTAGGAAAAGCTAATAATAGAGACTATAACAAATTCATTTCAAATTTAACCACCGATAAAGAGTCTGATTTACCGAAATTACATTCGAAATAATTCACTGGGATTCGTATATAGGAAAGCAGGAATCGATTAAAACCGATTCGATCGTGTAAATGCGAAACGTCAGACCGGCCAGTTCGCCGCCGATCAGCCATTTTAGAAACGTAATTTGTATTCGGCTTCGCATTTTGTTGACGTATCGCGCGGATGTGTACCTCTCTCTTTTTTTTTTTTTTCCTTTTTTTATTTTCTTTTGTTTGCCCTTCCGGCTGAGAGAGCTTCGCGATATGGATTTCCGCGCACGAACGCATTTTCATTTCAGCCGGTAATAGTGTCCGCGAATTTGATCACGCCTCTGTTGACTCAACACCATTATTTCCCTGGGCGATCTTTGCCTCGGCTACGACGGTTCCCATCGACTAAAAGTAGAATCGAACACCTCGTCAAGGATAATTGTTCGATAAGTTCATTCCAATAACTAGTACCACCAAGTTATAAATGGAACATTTTATAATCCGAAAATTCTAGCCATCGATAAAATCTGAAAATAGGACGCGAACGTGAGCTCAGATTTATTTCCACCCAACAAGTCATCTTCCTCCTACATCCACCCCGTTTCATAAACGCATCTTATAAAGGAAAAACGAAATTACGCGGACAGGATAATTTTCTTGCCACTGTAGGGAAGTGGAAGAGGACGAAACGATTGGAATGGCAATCACGTTTATTCCTTGGGACGCAAGAACAGGAGCAGATGGGAAAGGAAGATAATCCTTGGATAATCCTAATCGACGGATTACCACCTCTGGTGGCGGAAATCGTTTATTCAACTTTCCAGAAGATTTAAACGATGGTCCACAGTTCCATAATTTGCAATCCTTTGAATGCATTTATTAAATGTATCTTTTCCATAAATTTCCGTAACCTCCGTCTATATAATATGCTTCTGAAATCTTTCTCGTTCAATCGAAATTGTTCCCCTTTTATCAGACCGGATTACTTGTCTCTCAGATTCTGTTTTTGGGTGTCCAGGTGTCCAAGAGCATTTTCGGTATCAGATCAGATACTCGTCGTCGTGTGCATTTAAGGGACTCCCTTTTAATCATTCTCGGTGAGAAAATAGGCGAGGCTTCAACCAAGTGGAAATCCAATAACAGATCCTCCGGCTGCGATAAATGCCTCCCTGCGATAGATCCCTCGCTGCGATGTTAACTTGCACGGAGGTAATATTTTCCTAACCGACGATATCAAACACATTCGTTAAGGCGATCGATATATGCGCGTATCAAATAATAATCCTCCCCCTGTTCCTCGACGCGTAGACGAAATCCTCTAAATTATTGCGACGAGTCAAGATGTTTCAGCGTCCAAAAATATTTCCAGGTTGCACGTCGAAACGAAACACGAAAATACCCGGGACGCGACGAGCGCGGCGAAATCCTCTTACATTTTTCAGCGGGACACTTTGCCGAGGGTGGAATTAGTTAATTCGGCCGGAAGACGAATCGTTTTGACACGCGACGAAACATTTCGAAAGCGGCGTTCGGGAGTTACCACGATCCACGAGGGTGGTTCGTTTGCCACCTGAGAAACGTCGAAGACCAACGAGCCGATTTATTAGAAATACGGGACACCCGTTATTCTCCATCCGCGGTGAAACCAGGCCGAACGTCCGTTATCCGTCGTTCCAATTTTACTCCCGGTAGTTATCGATCGAAACCGGACCGCGCTTCGATCACCACGACGGATTCGCTTTATCTCCGCTTCCACTTAGCTTTTCTTTCGATACGCGAGCATATTGCTGAAACTGGTTCGGCCAGACGATGTCGACAACCTTTATGACGAGCATTCGTGCTCGCGATTAGACACGCGAGTAATAGCGCTACCCGGTTTAACCTCGTACGGACCTCTCAACGGACTGTTGTGGTGCGTGCGTTCAACCCTTTCAGAGACCAAGAGGAATGGGAAGAGATCTGACCTTCTTCGCCGTTCGAATGTCCGAGCGATTACCCTTAGTAAATGTACGAGCCTCTTTCTTTTCGGCCACTTTTCCGCAAAACCACGGATATCTGAGCGCAGGGAGTTAATTGGGTTCACGGCCGACTCGACGGATGAATATAATTCCGACACGTAGGGAGTACCGTTGCGGTTACTCGTTGCTCGTGCCCTACGGGAGACCCCGGAGAGAACAGGACAGGAGGAGAAAAGTGGCGAAGGGACGGGAAGAGAGAGAGAGAGAGAGAGGAGGAGGAGGAGGAGCTCGGATGTGTCCTCTGGCATGCGTTTAACCCCCGAAAAAAATTCTTCGTGAATCCACTTTTAGAGAATAGGGGGCACACCACGCGGAGAACGGCGGAGGGGGGAGGGGATGAAAGGTAGTACAAAAGGGTTGAGCATTGTTTACTCTAACGTGGGGACGGCGCAAGGAGGAAGAAACGGAAAGAGTCGCAGAGAATTCGACCGCGCGCGATAAAGGGATGACGAGGAAGCCCCGCTCAAGCGCCACACGGCCCTGACTTCCATCCCTCTTTTACATTCCGCGAATGAAAGGCGTGTAAACGAATGAAAATGAGAGGAGAAACGGTGGATGGTTTCGGTATTGGATGGTTTCTCGCGTCTCTTGACTGTTTGAGTGGGGTGGTGGCGCGAATTGGGTGGTTTTTAGCGAGCAAGCGAACGATCGATCAGTTCGAACGATTGGAAACGCGCAAGCACTTCCATGAAACACCTACTTATCTGCCCTTTCCTTTTTTTTTTTTTTTTTTTTTCTTTTCTTTCGAGGTCACAGATATAACTCTGCGCCACTGACAATAGAAGCTACAGGTATATACATTTCCTCCGAGTAACGAAAGTCCAAGTGCTGGAGTTTAACGTGACGGAAACTACCGGTACAAGCCACGGGTAAACTCGGTGCAACCACGGGGAGCTGTCTGGCAAACTATCAGAGACTGTCCATCACCTAGATACATATTTGGAACAAAACTAATGCCCCGACCGATATCGTGTTTTACCAAGTCCACAAATTGACCGGATCAAAGCAGAGCAGTCGTCCCAACTAATGCCAATCGATTACCACGTCCCGGTGAAATTCCACCAAACATTCCGAGCATTTGTTATTCGACCAGGCACAATTCCACCGTTGGACGAATCAGTTAACCGGCGTGCATATCACCGATCCCGTGCGCCACGGTATGCACGACCGCATTGGGAAAAGTAGAGACGGTTGAGTACAGAGAGGAACGCGAGGCTGACGATGGTGCTTTCGCTGGACACGCGAGCAAAGAGAAAAAAATAAAAGAGGCGCGTACAGAACTATTCACACGTACCCATCCAGACCTGAACCAGTACAAGAGCAAGTCCCTCCGGCCACCTCTGCATGGCTGGTTCTGCATATTACATACAAGCAAACACCGGCACGCAGCGGCGTCCACCATCGGACAAACGCGTGTCCATAAAGCGACTCCCACGTAAACGTTATTCCACATCTATACGCATGGGTGTGCACGGACGAACGTGAAGGTAAGGGAGGAACGGAGGCGAAACGGTCAGTACGACGGGGGTAGACTGGCTCGCAACCAACCACCCAGGTAGGGATAGTTCAGTTCAGTTTGAGCTCTTGGTTCGGGTTCGAGTCCCTCCAGCTGCACTACCACCATATCAGCCAGCACCACCGTTCCTACTACCATCGCCACAATCCTACTCCCGCAGGGGCGGAACTCGATAGACTACGAGGGATGGGGGTTACTCTGCTCGTGGATCAATACCATGGCGGGTTGCAGGGCGTACAGGGGTTGCTACGTGGTGTGGCACGCGCATACGCTGCTATTCCACGAGAGTAACGAGGACACCGATAACCGGTTGCCTGGTTAAGTAGACAGAGAGGGAGAGGAAGGAAGACCGAGCAAGAGAGTGGAACTGTTGATTCGCTAGAAATACTGTTGGGTTTTAAAGCGATTTCGCTAGTTTATTAAGGACCGAGTGAATGGGGGTTACGCTCGCGTGCAGAACGAAACCACCTACCAAGTCGCGCTAGTGCCTGGCACTGCCACAATGCTATCGAGAGCAGATTATGGGTTATGGTTCAACGCCGCTGACGTACGCTCTTTGACACTTTGCTAACATTTTCCGTTTTTCCTCCAACTCCGGGGAAATGGATTCACTATCGATCATCGTTAATATCTATGCATCGTGTGTATATGATAATATAATAATAGAAAAACTTTCGTTCCAAGGTATGAATAAAAAAAAAAAAAAAAAAAAAACTGCCTATCGACCACCGTCAATTTCTGAAACATCGTGGCGTATTCTTGTTAGGGCGAGGCCATTCAAAAGAACGTTCATGTGTAATGAGACATGTGCCCTTTAGCCGGGCAGGGCATAAAAAGAAGCGCAGCGTACCCTTGTCAACGTATCAACAGACACGTCTTCCCTTTAAACGGGAACATTCTTCTTCTATTTACCTCAATTTTCCTTCTCGCGCTATATTCGTTCTACGATACTCTTCCCCAATTTTACTACACACCGAACGACGCCAAGTTTGTCCGCTAACAAACGACGACGAAACATTGCATAATGCGTAAATGTAAATGCAGTGCGAACGAACTTGTTGGACGTACAACAAGTCTACGCGCCGTGACGTCTCAGCATCCATTGTCACACGCATGCCATTGCAGACGCAGTAACAAAGTTTGTTTGTACAGTGTACAGTTAGTTGTCAACTTTCCTCCAACTCGAAAGAGTACATTAAACAAAAAACTGTTTATCGAAATCGAAATTGTTCAATTTGAAATCGATCGCACCTCTGAACGGGACAAAGCTTGCCAACCGTTTCCCACTCGTTTCAATAACTATATAATACACCATTGGAATTTATAAGAATCTTCCTCAAACACCTTTCGTTTCACCCTACCTCCCCTCCCTCAATTAAGTGTACACGCGCAACCTGAATATGTATAACTAAAGTACACATTGAACGAATCAACAACTCCAACATGAAAGAACCATCCCCACTGGCCGCCCTTAAACAAAGGCGAACGCGAATAAGGCAGAAGGGAGAGAAAATATTAAAACTCGCGTCCGCCTCGACACGCCACGAGCACGATTCAGGTGGCCATAAAATCGTGGCCATACGATTACGGTTGTAGCTTCTTTCTCCGGTGCCGGGCTGATCCATGGGTATTAGCCCTAAGCCGCTTTACGACCGGCCGACAGAGACGAACAGAATGGGGTAGCCAACGGGCGGGACAGAGGGCGAACGCGATTCGACGGTAACGCGGTACCAAAAGGGGAACACGTCGAATGGAACAAGAAGGGAGGGTGAACGCCTGAAACGACCTGTAGGGTGCTGGTAGAATGGGGATCGCACGGTCCTCGGATACCTGTGGCTCCATACGACTATCGCAGCGATCCTTTTTTTTCACTCCTCTCCCTTTGTCCACCCTCCCTGCTTTTCCCTTCCATTCCCTTCTATTCCCCATTCCACCCGCTACTCTTTTTACCTTTTCCCCGGCGTCATACCAGTCGACGCAAGCATTATCGTGGATATCGACCACAGATTCGGCTACTGATAACGAGTTTTCGTCGGCCCGAGACCGTGGCGTTCGCCACTTTTTCTCTTTTTCATTTCACGTAAGATTCATGATTTCGTCAAGTGTTAACGTCAAGTCTATTTTGACGATTGCTCATCAAATTGTCATTTTAACGAGACAAGAAGGGAAATATTAGGCTCCATTTTTGCATCGTGCGTAGGTGAATGTACGATTTACGTGGGCTTTGTGCAAATTCTACGCGTACGCCGTCTATTATACGTCGACCCTTCTCTCTGAAGGTAACGACTTCCTATTAAGTACTTGAATCGTCGTTCTCGCGTGACCCAAATTTCAATGTTCCTAAGCAGGCGAGTACAAACAAATTACGGATAAATTAAGTAAGGTCGAAACGAGAGAACCCAAATCGAACTCAATATTCCAGAACGCACAAAGGCGTATCGGTTGCAACGCGACCTCGATATCGTCATAAACGGAGCAGTTTCCAATCAGCTCGTCTTACGTACAACTCCCAAGTTTTAATCGAGCTAGATTACGCTTGTGTCAATCTGGTGGATGCTTTACGGGAAGTTGCGCAGAAATTTCATTAAGCACGCATTTTGTGAGAATTTGCTTTATCGATACCCGCGGATGTAAAGTTATTTAAACTCTAATAACGAAACGGAACAAGTAACAAGCGGGAACGGGAAAGGGAAAGAATCTTTGTGCAGGAACTTTCCACAAAACCTTGTCGAAACTAATAAAACAAAATCTGACCCACGAAAGAAGAAACTATTTAGATTAGATACGAAAAATCGTTAAGGTACAGCGGATAGCGATATACGACGAATAAATCCGACAGATAGTTGAAAGTTAATGGGAAACTGGTACTAGGTGCACTATTTTCCAACGAATCTTCCTCCCTTCCTTCGACGAAGAAGACAGAGTGTTCCCATCGTTGTTGAATTATTAATACGGTTCTGCGATGAGAACGAGAAGTTCCACAGCGGGACGTGTTCGTTATTCTTCTTCTCGGACTTGTGAAGTTTTAATGGTGACACAGTTGCATTCTTTATGGAAATCCGACATTCCGCTATGGACAAGTTCGATCGGGGAGAAAGGAACTGCACCGTGTGCATCTAACGATAGAATTATCGATTCTACTCCTGTTAATTAATTTTACGTTACCATCTCTTCTCTTCTTCTCGAATCTTCGGACATTCGTTTAAAGATGAGAAACGAACGATCGACATTGTCAATGGCGAAGCGACAGGGTCTAAAAACTCGAGGTCTCCCAATAGAGCGACTGCTGGAGGCCCCTTGTACCTAAAAGAGCCGACAGACTCAATTATTCGCAATTTATGGCATCCTTCACGAGCGACATCAATGCGTAGCACTGTGAATGCGAGCTTACGCTCGCGGAAGGCCTCCGTGTAACATCACTAGTAGAGATAGCGCATTTATAGATGCATACAAAAATCTTTCGGCAGCTCGACTCGAACGAGCCGCCGCCACTCACGGCTGGAAAACACATTTCCCCGATCGAGATTCCTATAAGTCACCCGCCGCCCCGCGTTCTTAAATATTTGCGCGCCTTCGAATATGAACGTTTCGACTGCTCCTCTAGATCCTCGATCGCTCGAGATACCCCCGCGTATACTTTTATATGATAACTGTACGTAAATAATAATAATAATGTAGACGTAACGCAACTTTCCTATTTGAAAAAACAAAAAAAAAAATCCATCTATCTCATATGGTGAGGTACATAAATAAAGCCAACCCGCGGAACTTGGTTGCGTTTCGACGGGAAATTACCATTCGCCAGACAGACGTACACCCACACATCTTGCGTGCGTTTGGCGTGGAACGGATCAACGAGCAAGAAATTAATTACTTTTTTGCCAGCGACCGCGAATCGACCCGCGTATTGGTTTACGGTCGCCGATCAAAAACCACCGAAAACGCGTCCCGTCCATCTCCCGGCTCGGCCAATGGAATTACACCGTGTTCTATCCAGACTCACAAATCCACCACCCATCTTTCCCACGATTAAGTCAACCCCGGGGCGTGTTTTGACATGCGAGCACGCTACCAATAAACTTTACCACCCTCCGTCGATCCAGCTCCAGTTTTACAGACTTTTTACGATTTTTCCAGGTATACACACAACATCCTTGCGTAATTTCTTAAAAGGGTTTACGTTCTCTCGCGGCGTTCGAACTAGAGTTAAAATCCTCCTTTTCAGGGAAAGAATTAAAAAAAGGCCACCTTGAACCGGCTTCCGTGGAGGGTATAATTAAAGGGATGGTGAATCTAGATAGCAGCGCTATAGGCTCGCTTCAGCATCATGCTTGTTCACCCGTTCGAGGTATATACCCCGGCACTCCTCTTGAGAGGGAGTGTTTTACACCCTTGGGACGTACGATCTATCAGCGTTGTTCCTGCCAGGCGTAATCGCGACCCTTCACCCTTCCGTTCTTAAAAGATAACGATTACGTCATACATGACACGATGGCATTTCGTGGCTAAATCATGCGATGCACACGACAGCGAGGATCGACTGTTGGGGTCAACATTAAAGTTCCAAACCAAATGATAATACCGGATTAACGTAGAAATTACAAAGCAGACCAAAGCAAACCGACCGGAGTACGAGTAGATGCAATTGAGAAAATTGCTGGGATATCGGTTTCACCCTCCTCCTATCACCGGGGGAGGGATGCTAGATGCGAAATGCAGGGTAACGTGGAGGAATTTTCTGGTTTAACGCCGGCCGATGCAGCTGCGAGCTACCAAAATAAATTTCGGAGATTTTTCAAGAAACGGTGTATCTTGGTGAAATTTGTATAGAATGTACAACAATTTGCAACTCTCGTCTCTACACACGATTATCATTGATAAACAAATGCTTTCTCGATAGCAGTATAAGTTGGGAAATATATCGTGTCACCGACGCCATACGTTTAAGGAATCTAAGCATCATTCAGATCCTCCCGGAAACTTTCCTCCATTCTGTGTTATCAGCGCTATTCTATCGGAAAACTTTCGCAATTCGTCGGATTTATCGCCGGATCTTTAACTTACCGCTTCGGTTGACTTTAAAATTTACTGGCCCCAACCGTTTGCTTCAAATGGCCCTCCTCCAAGGTGTTTCGTCTCAATTTCGTTCCAATATATCTACTCAATAAGCAGATAATAATAGCAGCGACAAAAGAACAGCTCGTGTACGAATTCAGAGTAAATAACTCGACGTTATAATTAACTGATTGCCGAAATTCGCAGCTACTAATGACCACGGTGTTCGCGGGACAAACGGGTCGAGAGTACGGTCCGATGCCCTTCTGATTTACAAGCCCATGCTTAACCTCGCGATTACCGGGTTGCGTGAAACACCGACGCGGGGTACGTTTACAACGATAGGAAAACAATTGGACACAATTCGAGGACTACTCGAGCGAGAGGAATCGAAATCACTCGCAACGATAGAAGCCGCGAAAATCCCTTAGTCAAGAGCTCGATCGAGCCAAGTTACCAACGGGGAGGGTGGTTATTTTCGACGCACGCCGGCATAGACTCGATTTCAGGGGTTCGTTCGTGAAACGAACGCGAACCGCGTGTAAATGCGGTTCAAGGGGCAAAGGAACCGTTCAATTTGCTGGCAACCCTGTAATTATCGCAGCTCCGTGTTAAAAAGGGTCGTCGTGTGTGTGTGTGTGTGTGTGTGTGTGTCAGTGACGGTATCGGTTAAAATTGTCGAAGATGCTATCGTATGTTTCTTGAGCGATGAACTTTTCATCTTCAACGGTAATACGCTTTCGTATAACTTGAAAATCATTTTTTACCTCTACCCTCGCAGTGAAACCGTAATTACACGTTACTCCTCGGGCTTCAACCTCGTTAAGGCCTCCGACTACCCCAGTGACGAGAAAATATTTTCCCTGACCGGTTTGTAAACACGTCGGTTCATGCCGGCCAAAATTAGCCCCGGTTTCCATCCGAGGGTAACTTTCAGAGAATCGTCGTCGTTGGCGCGAGAAAGAGAGGCGAGTCCAAACTGAATCAATGGAAGTTGATTGGCCTGGTTGGCCTTCGACGAATCAGGGGTTGATCAATTACATGGTCCATCGTCTAACTACAGGCCACAATGACGGCCGTGATTTTCGACTTGAACGCGAGGGTGTGCTCACGTGTGTGGGAGTTGGCTTTCAAACGGTTCTTGGTGCTTTACATCGCGATAACATCGCGCGTCGGCGGTCTACACCAATCGAATGCTAATTCGCTTTAAAACAAGAATTCGGTTCAGGTAGAATGGGTACACTTCATTCGATTACAGTTCGTTGCTATCATTGAATTTGTCGGGATTCAATCTTCGTGGCCTTTCCACCACGTACGGATTCGATACGATTCACCTGTTTCGAATGTCGCCTTGTCCCTCGACCCTCTTCATCGTCTATTAATCAAATAACGAAGATCGCGAGGGAATCATTCCCCTCGTATTAATTGCGTCTAAATTGCAGTCACTGTATCAATCTCACAATAACAGACTCAATATTATTGTCGATATTAGCGCACGATTACGACAACAAGGCGACGGCCATCCATGTTCGAAACGCGATATCGCCGGAAGGAATTTTATGCCGTTAGCGAACTAGTAACACTAGACTTGTGGTCTCACCGCGAATTTATGGAAAAATTCTAACCCAAAGATCGATTGGTCCTTGCTTGGTTTTACACCAATCGAAAGTTACCGAATTTTTAACTATCGTATGTACAGTTGAACTTTTCGAGATTTTCCAAAATACCGGGCATTATAATTCCATCTTTCCGGTTCTTGTTGCACACAATCTCAGTTAAAACGTCGACGTTCCGACGCGTCGTCGGAAAAAACTGTCGAGAAGACACAGTGTCGTCGTCGTCGTCGTCGTCGTGGTACTTACCTACTCGCTAATTTGCAGAATACAGCTCGCGATGATTACTTCGGACGATTTCTCCGCGTGGCGGTGAGTTCACAACCGCGAAACGAGACACTGCGATTCACAACTACACTGCCCATCGATCTCAAAAGTGGTTTCTTCCTTCCTGGAAAAGAGATACATTGTCAGTATATCAGAGTATATCAGAATTCATCCACGTCGTTACATCGTAAAGCCTATCTCAAGCCTATCAAAAAAGAGACACTTTGTAATAAATCAACAGTCAGGCAACTCTGTGCACATCAACGCTAAAGCTACTAAAATATCTCTAGTTCTAGCGGTGAAAAAGCACACGATAAATCAATCGAACAACGCTCGAGCGAACTGCTGCTCCAATTTCCTTTCTTTCTGCATCTGAAACTATCCGCATCTCTCTCCTTTCTGCTGCGGCGGTGGCGGATGATCTCGTCCCACTGGTTACCTCGACGAGGGTCGTTGCACTATTAACTCTGTACGTCTTAGTTTTGTCTAGATACCGAGCTCCTTGACCCTACTTTGCATCACGTGCCAAACCGAGTGTGGGATCAGGTACCATTTATCCACTCCAACCGGTTGGCGATACTGTAATTCAAACCGCTTCGAGGGCTGCCATTGTCAGCGGACAGAGAGAGAGAGAGAGAGATCGGTGTAGCGCTCATGAAGTTAGCGTAA
Organism: Xylocopa violacea; assembly: GCA_963969225.1. Taxonomy (NCBI): domain Eukaryota; kingdom Metazoa; phylum Arthropoda; class Insecta; order Hymenoptera; family Apidae; genus Xylocopa; species Xylocopa violacea. The sequence goes on from CAXAJV010000001.1 coordinate 71,310,837, forward strand.
ATACAAAACGCTGTACACTGTTGGCACAAAATACCTTCGTTTTATTTTTTAAACTGGTTAGCTAATTATTTTCTCCACCTCTAAGCAATAATAATCGGCGTTAACAAACAGTCCAAGTTATATATATATATATATATACTTGAGAAATGATTCTGAAATTCGCGGAGCTTTTTTACCAGGATACGCGAAAAGGGGACGAAAGATAGGGTGGCATTTATTCGGTCTATCCATTCGCAACGTCGTAATTCAAACTGCTGAGTGGAGGGTGTCCATTGTAACCAGAGAAAGATATCAGTGACAGTGAGTTTAGGTAAGTACTTGGTCGCGAGACTCGTATCAAAAGGGCGTACCCAGCCGTTCCGAGCCACGACGATACGTATTGTCCGTAAACGTGCCTTTTGTATTCCAATTGAACCACGAATGGATCATCTGCGTCGCGGGAAACGTACGTACGCGCATTCCGAGCGTTCCTTTTTCATTTTCCGAGCGATAAGAACGAACAGGAAGAGAAGTATGTACACGCCAAAACGAACGATTTTGTCGATTTTTACGCCGTATCGTTGGGGCGTATATTTTTCTGCGCTGAAATAAGCAAAGAACAACGACCCTAGCTTCGCGTGTACTTTTCTTCTGCTAACTGTGCGTTCGAATAATGTTGGCCGAACGACTGCCTCGACTAGTAATGATAATTATCAAATTCTCGCGTAAAGTTGGAAATATTTTAACACGACCACGCATTTAACGTACAAAAAGAAATTTCAAATTCTAGTTTACGGTTTCTAAAAAAGAGTGCACAGATGCCGAGGATGAGTAGTAGGGTTATAAACTTAACTCGAACTTAATGCCTCACGGTGGTAGTAGGGGGGCACGAGTGTACTCTGATAGAACGTATAAAAATACACGTGATACGAAATCGCGCGCGTTTTCAGTCAGCATCATCGGACCTCCTCAAATATAATCTTCAGAAAGATATTAGTAACAGGGGGCATTCATCAATCTTTCATCGGACAATATATTGAAACGAGGTGAAAGACAAACTAGAAACTAGAATGATTTCCCTTTATTTTATTCATTTTCAGAGAGCATTAAAATTTCATAGACTCTCGCGTGACTGCGGAACAAAGTTACGCCAAAAAGGGGGTGAAAATGAACGCGAAACGCAAAGGGCCACGCCATTCCGCTTGAACGTTACAGCGAATAAAAATCTATAGAGGTGACTCGACTACTACATAACCGTTTAATGGTTCGTTATCGTTAACTTGTTACCCTGTTTACCTCTCTATTTCTTCCCGTGCAACGACACACGCGGTGTCCATTCACGGAACGCGCGAGCTTTCAGCCCATAATGCACGTTTTTTGCCACGACATCTAAACGGAGTGTCGAAGAAAATGGTGATCGCGTACACGGCGATGCCGACGAGTAGGCGAGATGAGGACGCAGATTCTTGGGAAAGTTTATAGTGATCATGATTAAAGATATTAAGGTCGAGCGTAAAGGCAACGATGTAACTTTCCCTCGAAACCTTATATTCTCATATGGCATGAAAGCCGATCAATAGCCTCAAAATAGAACGAATGAGTACACGCTTCGTGTCGTACAAAGAGAAACAGAAAGAGAGGATAAATGTGTGGAAAAGCAACATTTTCCGACCCTCCGTACACCCTAATATTGACGGACCCCATTATTGGCGTCGAGTCACGAATATACGAATGAAAACAAGGGTGCGCATCACGAGCTTTCGATATCTTGCTCAACATTTTCGACGTACGCTGTCCGTGTACAAGATATTTCTATGTAAATACGAAATAGCACGGGGCACGGAACAATACCGAAGTATAGGTAACAGTAAAACAAACGGTGTTTCTATTTAACTAATTTAAATTGTGCAATAAAACCTCTCGAAATCTTATCGAACTGATTCGTTTCAGTAATTGATATGTCCGCTGCATCATCGTGCACGCAGATGTGACTATTATATTGTTCTATTATACATATTATACAACACGTACAGTAGAGTATTAGCATTTAACATCTATCCGCATTAAACTATCTGATTCTTCGTGAAAAATTAACAACATTAAATTAGGGTGAAACAGAATATATGTGTTATATGAGAATTAATAAAGCTCGCTTGTATCTAACAGTATGCAATGCGAGCAGATAATCAGAAAGAATGGTTGTTATTCAAATATTTTCATTAATCTTACTAACACATATCTTTTACGCGCACACAGAAACATTAACAGCCCGCATATTATTCGTTTAGTTCAGTAGCATTAATAACATTATTATCTGCTCGTATCTGCTAACTTTCTCCTTTTAACATCAATAATAATTAAAGCAATAAAATGAAATGTGATTATATAATGTCACGAGATTTAATTGGCTGACGAAAAAATAGGAAACAAAAAAAAGAAACAAGTTTCATCGATTAACATTTATGAAAATTACGATCACTGCAAATCGAATAATATTTTTTATACTTTTTATCCATTTCCTCAATAAATATTAAAAAGTGTACTCTCTCGCTCTCTTTCCCAATTACAAGTAAACTAAATGAAAAATCTTTGCATTTGTACGAGCAATAGTGGCTATATGTATGCACACGGTGCCATGTTGCTTGCCAACCAATTACTATAATATTTAACACGATATTATGTATTGTGTATATGAAAAACTTAATATCAGAGAATGTATTGTGTGAATGTAATTTCAATTATTATGAAATTCAAAAGACTCGACGTTTTACACATAATAAACTTCGTAATAATCGTTATTAATTTAAGAATTCACCCACGCCATCTTCAAATTACACATTAGAAATCGTAAACAGTAAATGACTACGACAACTCTCGTTTAATTATCTTACTTGCCCGAACATGTACAAATAAACGTCACAGTCAATATTATACAATCGAAATCCTTTCTACATCATCAATAATTACACATAATTTATAAGTAAACAAATCTATTCATTTGTTCACTAAATATTTACCTCGAAATCTTTCACGTTCGATTGAAATACCTCCGGCTCTCGCACACACCTGTTTTAATTCCCAATCGTTCGTGTTCTGCGCAACAGAAACGCGCCTACACTATTCCACGACAATTGCAAGAATACGAAATCTCGATCTTCGACACTAACGGCACAGGAATATTTCTTTACGTATAAACTACGACACCGCCGATCGCGGCGCGAATTCGGCCGCGATTTAAACCGCGCCACTTCGGCATTGTTCCACGCACACGACACACCGTCGAATGCAGCCGGCCGACGGATAACAAAAATAAAGAGAGAGAGAGAGAGAGAGAGAGAGAGAGAGAGAGACTAACTAATGTAAGAAACGGAGATGAACCAATTCAACGAAATTCACGATCCACGACATTGACGGTTCGAGGTCGTCACGACGACTGACTGAATTGTCGGCAGAGAGCGACACGACAGCCCTCGGCCGGGTCAACGCATGCGCCCTTCACACCCTGTGCCCAACCCTGTTTTTCCAGAGACCACCCTTATTTTTTTACGTATACCAGCTTTCCCATTTTCTAGTTCCCATTTTAATATCGATGCGGTTTTAATGCAAGCCGACATTATACGACGGCTTGCATTATATTAATTTCCCAAACGCAACAGCATCATCGGCTTGTGTCTTTATCTTACAGGGTTGCTACACGCAACAAATATTATTCGTGGATAATACCGCGATCGATTTGATTCGCAATGAGCAATATCAAATAATGCGAACCCGATTCTTTATTCTGTACTACTCTAAATAATAAAATACTTTTCAGAACATCAAAACATCGTTATATATAAACCTGCTATTGAAATATTTTAGATCTTTGTTAAACTCAATGCTTTTGTTTATAATAATAAAATTAAAGAAGAATGTTTTAAGCATTCATTTGTAAAGCACACGCGATTTGATTATCCAAAAAAATAGAATATTAAATACAGTCAGTGTCTCATATGAAGCATGTAAAATTGACAACATATCCCTTTTGCATATAACAATATTAATCCAAGCATTCATTTTTCTTCCTAATCGATAAATGAATTATTTATTGATTAAGCAAAGTAAGGAGATACGTTACGTATACGTCAAGTATAGAAAAGCATATAGCACAGATATACAAATATTTTATTCTAACAAAGACATATCTTTCAGTTCAAGTTTAGGAAATTGTACTCTTTGTTCGATCCATTTTGCTACGGTAAGGAGATTTTGCTCCTTGAAGGGAGGTGCCATAAGTTGTAATGATAATGGTAAATTAGATTTAGAAAGCATAATCGGCACATTAATAGCTGGTACACCTGCCATATTAGCAGGTTGAGTACAATAATCCTGGATTGAACATTGCGTCTGATTATCCGCAGAGATAAAATCATTGTACCTTGGAGCTTCTGTTAAAGTAGTAGGAGCAAGCAAAAGATCGATGTTATTATTCCATACAGCGTCGAAATCTTCCGAAATTAATCGTCTTATTTTCATTGCTTTAACATAACATTCCTCATAATTTTCTTCCAATAAAAAATAATTTCCAACTAATATACGTTCTTTAACTATTTTTCCAAATCCTTCGGTTCTAGTCTTTTTATACATCTCGTGTACAGAATTCCACTCTTCTGCCCTATAACCGTACTGCATACCATCGTAGCAAGCAAGATTACTAGCAACATCGCAACGATTTAAAACTGCATAACACATTATAGAATAATTAGTATGTGGCAACGATACTGTGGAAACTGATGCTCCAGCTTCTTCCAAATACCGAGAAACTCTATTCCAACATTCTTCCACTTCTGGACTTAAATTTCTCTCTTTGTACTCTTTAGGTATTCCAATCCTTAGGTTACTAATATCTGTTACATTCGATATATCAATTGGTACATATTCTTCTCGTATACAAGTAGAATCCATTTCATCTGGACCAGCTATGCTATTTAAAACTAATACAGCATCATCGACGCTCCTTGTTAAAACACCAGGTACGTCCATTGAATTTACAAGAGGAATAAGTCCGTAACGCGACACCAAGCCATACGTAGGTTTCAATCCCACTAAACCGCAGTAAGATGCTGGATTTCTAGTTGAACCTCCAGTGTCTGAACCTATCGCAGCATAGCAGCTACCGCTAGCGACAGCTATAGCGGAACCACCGCTGCTACCACCTGAAATATAATAACATGAACAAATATAACGGGAAAAAGAAGAATTTAACAAAATATACCAGCTATATGCCATGTATTTCCATCTACAGACTGCCGAGTAGATTCTTCTTTGCAACTGTTGCAAAAATAGAATTTTGTTAATATATCTGAATTCCATAAGTTTTTAGTTGGCCCATAATAAGAGTCGATGGTACCCGAACCCATAGCAAATTCATCGAGGTTAGTTTTGCCAATTAATATTGCTCCAGCATTCTTCAAACGTTGATATACGGTGGCATTGTAGGTGGGAACAAAATTTGAAAGCATTTTCGACCCACATGTCGTTCGATGACCCTTTGTGCAATAATTATCTTTAATGGCAATGGGAATTCCATCGAGATTTCCCAGGGAACCACAATTTTTCAACCGTAAATCTGAGTTTTCAGCATGTTCTTTTGCTGTTTCACTAGTAACAGTGATATAAGCGTTCAAGGGTTTAATAGCTGCTACTACTTTAATAGCTGCTTTTGTAATATCTGAAGGGCGCACATCGCCAGTGCTTACTTTTTCGCTTGCTTCTTTAATCGACGAAGTTAATAATTTATTCATTTTTTTAAGAAAATGTTAACAAGAGCAATTATAACCTATAAATTGTACAAATAACCTCAGTTCGTGTACCGGTAAAGAAGTATCTTAACATAAATTATTCCATGAAACATGATATTAACTAGTTTGAAAACTAGTTGAAGACTTGTAATATTTATTTTTATTTAAAACATGAAAAAAACATCAACTGGTTTAATCATATCCCTAATGCAGCGCCGTTGAAAAAATCAGCTGCACGTCACTCAAATGGATTAAAGAGCTTTCCAACTCTCTACATATATGCATTGGCAAAATAATAATCTAAACGATATTCTTATTATTACATTTACATTTCTCATTCACACTATCGCTGCCAAGCCTAAAAAGGTTCGATTTCAAGAAAAAACATTCTAATGTATCAATTATATTTTTTGAACGAACACGTGCGTACAGAAATTCATATCGTAGATAAATGGAATACTACGAATAGAATTCTGCATAAAAAGTAATACGACTGACGGTAATTAATGATCAGGTTACGCAGTATTCGAAACATAAACATACAGGAATATCCAATCGAAAAGGGAATCAGCGTTCATGAGAATTTCTATGAATTTATCCATAAATGAACTGTTGTTAAAAATGTAGGATTTCGACATACATCAACAGATAAGTAGTACGTTTCCTTGTTACCATTAACGATTAATGTGCCTATCGAGAAAATGGACACTTCAAAAATGACCAGGCTCTGTGAAAAGTCTCCTTTTTGTTTATCAATTCAAATAAAAGATTTTACTTATTCTCAATTAAGCGCACACTTTTAATTTCTGTTATTTCTAGACTGTCTAATTATTTGCAAAAATTTTTATATTATTCAATTATGTGTTACATATGTATTACATACGGTATGTATTATGTATATGTATATATATATACTATATCCATCTATTACAGAATTTTAATAAATACAATTATTAGATGCAATGAATGTGTGACACATTAAATTGCAAAAGGATTATTAATAAAATTTTAGGCACTAGAAAATGGGTAAAATTTTGATTACTATCACCTTGTTAAGATTACATTGAATGCAGAAAACTCGCTGCCATTTTCACTTGATTCATTATGCGTTAGTTCAGAGGTTTCCAAGATGGCGAAGAAAACGTTAGCGGATAAAACGCCTCAAAATGAGGATAATGTTAAAAATAACGACGATATTATTAACGACGATGAAGAACCAAATTTCAGTGATCCTGAAGGATTCGTCGATGATATTACTGACGAAGGTAAACATAAATTTTCTTCAATGACAGTCAACAAAAGCTATCCGATGATGACTGAAAGCATGGCTACGTGTAGTCGCAAATGTGGCATGCATACCTAACCTAAAGAAACTCACGAGTACATTCAACTTTATATTAAATATTGCTCTGTAATACTTGTCCAAAACGGAAAATTCTCGCGGAAATGAAACGTACACATTTAACCTTTCTCATTATTTCCAGAACTTCTTGGTGATATCTTGAAACAAAAACCGTCGGAGACAGATGGAGTAGAATCGGTAATTGTCATTGATGGAGTACCCGAAGTTGAACCACACAGAATAGAACGACTTCAATCAGTCATTAGCAAAGTCCTAGCGAGATTTGGCACGATAGTAAATCAATATTATCCCACAAATGAAAATGGTTATACAAAGGGGTAGATATATTTATGAATCGTATAATACTATTGAGAGTGTGAAAGAAGCTAAGAAAAACGAGCGTTCGATAGTAAACCGATACGAATTAAGATGAAATCTCAGCTTTGGCAATCTATATGTTCGAAAGATCTTAATAACAACAGTTTGTAGCAATTATTGCAAGTGATTTATGCAAATGTGGATGTAAACTTGATCCGACCTACGACTTCTCTATTGCTTTTGGAGGAACGATTATAGTTCTATATTTCCGAACTTGAATGCATTCTTGCACACTCCTAAGTACTATCCTTTCATTCTAGACATCATATGGAATTCGTACTTCTTTTCAGGTATATATTTCTAGAGTACAATAATCCCCTTAATGCCTTAGCAACTGCTAAATCTGTAAATAATTACAAAATTGACAAGCAACATACTTTCAAAGTAAATTTATTCACCGACTTTAAGAAGTTTGAAGAGATTCCAGACGATTGGGAACCTCCAAAACCACAGGAGTTTAAAGCAGCAACTGATTTGCACTATTATCTTTTAGAAGCGGATGCTTATGATCAATTTTGTGTACTTTCTGGTAATGGTCCCTCCGTGACTGTGCAAGTTTGGCAAAACTCTGCTCCCGAACCAACATTACTCGAAGAACGTGCTGTAGGTTGTTCTTTATATTAATTGTGTTTAATATAAAAATATTTAATATAAAATTTTGTTTTTTTTTTTCAACAGCGCTGGACAGAGACATACGTTAAATGGTCTCCATTGGGTACATATTTGGCGACATTTCACAAATTGGGTGTTGCACTATGGGGTGGGCCTCAATTCGTGCAGCAAGCCAGATTCAGCCAGAAGGGAGTCGAATGTATTGATTTCTCACCAGAGGAGCGTTATTTAGTAACGTATACACCACGAGCTGATCTTGGTTCTGATCAAAAACGTCTTGTAATCTGGGACATTCTAACTGGTCAAGAGAAACGTGAATTTTATGCAGATGGTTCTTCGGTTTGGCCCATTTTCCGCTGGTCACACGACGATAAGTATCTTGCTCGCATGGGAGAAGATGTTTTGAGTGTTTACGAAACACCTGTATGTTTCTCTCTAATATTATAAATGAAACTGTAGTTAAGTACATTTACTAACGTCGGAAATCAATGTTACAGTCATTTGGATTGTTGGATAAGAAAAGTATAAAAATTCCGGGTATTAGGGACTTTAGTTGGTCCCCGACGGATAATATTCTGGCTTATTGGGTACCAGAGGATAAAGATGTACCAGCTAGGGTTACACTTCTCGAAATTCCAAAGTAATACATTCGCCACGTTATACGTATTATTTTGTTTCACAAATCATTCGCGTTATTCATTGTAACGTATGATTCTAGCCGAAATGAAACTCGTAACAAGAATTTGTTTAACGTTGCTGATTGTAAAATTTACTGGCAGAAATCTGGGGATTATCTCTGTGTGAAAGTCGATCGTTTTGCCAAGCGTAAAGAGAAAACAGAACAGAAATACACGGTACTTGAACAAAATAGCAACCTGAAATGTGCTTCTTTTATACGTATGATCATCTAACATGGATTTGTTAACAGGGTATGTCGTACAACTTCGAAATCTTTCATATGAGAGAGAAACAAATTCCAGTCGACAGTGTAGAGATAAAGGAACCAATCCACGCGTTCGCATGGGAACCTGTTGGAAGCAAGTTTGCCATTATTCATGGAGAAATTCCAAGTGTTAACGTTAGCTTTTACGAAGTACGATATGGTCATCAACCAGCCCTTCTGAGTAAGTCTAACATACGAATGCCAATGCCAATGCCAAATTGCCTATTATGATATCGCGTATATTGCAAAAATCAATTATCTTACCTAACAGAGAAGTTAGAGAAAAAGGCTTGCAATCATCTATTTTGGTCGCCATCTGGACAATTCATTGTCCTTGCTGGGTTGACAACTATGGCAGGAGCTTTAGAATTCATCGATACTAATGATTTTACCATCATGAACTCAACTGACCATTATCAAACATCTGATGTAGAATGGGATCCTACTGGACGGTAGAAATTTCTTTGTTTGCGTCTATCTACAAAATGTTTCACATCACGAACATTGTATATAAATTTATGTTTTATTACAGGTACGTGGTAACAGCTGTTTCTAGTTGGAAAACTAGCGTGGATAACGGATATTGGATATGGACATTCCAAGGACGTATTTTAAAGAGAGTCAATCTTAATCAATTTAATCAATTATTATGGCGACCTAGGCCGCCAACGTTACTCACGGCAGAACAAATCAAAGAAATTAAGAAAAATTTGAAGAAATATTCTGCACAATTCGAAAGCAAAGATCGTATGCGATTAACGCGTGCTTCAAAGGTATGCACTTCACAAGTTAATAAATCGGTATATAATATAAATTGTACACCTATTAATGTCATTATTTTATAGGAATTAATTGAAAAACGTTGCACAGCGATGAAAGCATTTGAAGAGTATCGTTCAAAACGCATACAAGAATGGAATAATCAGAAGAAACGGCGATTAGAATTACGTAATGGTTTGTATTGTAATGAATATCCTTTCCCGACATTTAAAAATGAACTATTCAACATTTTTTATACAATTTAAAATAATTTTTTAGGTATCGATACCGACGAATTAGATTCTGATTCAAAGAATGTAGAGGAGGAAGTAATAGAATTTTTCGTCAAAGAAGAAACATTTGTTATCGACGAGAAATAAAACTTTGTGGAAGAAGTTATTACTGTACTTTCTGCCATTTTTGGAAATCTCTAGTGCAAAACCGACTCAATCATTTGTGAAAGGTGTCATCGAAGTAATTATCTTCCAGAGTCACGTTAATTGTGGCTCCTAATAGTGAACTTGAAATAATGACTACTCCGAGTGGTTACGAACAATTTCTTTTGTACTATTTCTGCACTCTAATTGGAATTGCTTCCATCTTCCCGACGTTACGTATGAAACGCCACAAACATAGTACCGTAAAGTTCTATCACGTCCCATACAGGATAGTATGTCAATCAACAAATAATTATTGTCAGTATAAACACATACAACGTATATACTTTTTTATTTATCAAACCCGTATAGCTTTGATTTACGCAATATCATATTTATTAATGGAAAAGGATTTTTCTATTCAGATTTTTAAGCTTTTTCATATATACTTTTTCCAATAGTTTTAAACGCGTGTATAAATGATAAATCAAGAGATTATAAGTTAGTCGTTCAATTTTTCTTGTCACTTTCACTTCGTATAATAATTTTCGTTAGAAAATAATTAGCACGAATGAATGTTATTTATTTATAAATTACGACTTTAATTATGTACGACAAAATATTAAACAGGTATAACACTAGAAATAATATCGAAATAAAACGACGACAGCAGATACCCAAGTAGGAGGAATTCTGTCCTGTTCGAAAAATGTTTTTTTCGTTACACGTTTTGCACACGAAAATAGTCGTTCGTATTCTTTTTGCAGTTCATTTTGTAGGCGTATATTTTTAGTCACAATAGCAATTTGGGTTTCTAAATCTTTTTTCACTGATCTGTAACCTGTAATTAATTCTTTTTGTTTATCATTTGTTTACCATTTTAAATTAAAATGTCCAAGTTTTACCAAAATTAGGTGATCCAATAAGTGTAAGACAAGGTTTTTCTTGATCCGGTAAAGAATACCAAAGTCCTTTTGCGTGATACGTCCATCCTGGTCTTATAAATTCCCATAAAGTTACCCTATTTTGCTGGCCTAAATTGTCACAGTATTTAACAAATGATTCTTCTATTTTAGTGTAGGCTGCTGGAATACCCCCGGCAACGCCTTTAGCAGCTAAATTTTATGTTACAACTTGTTAGCCGTAAAATAATTTTCATTCGCTCTTAAAATACAAACTTACAAAAGAAACCATTCGCAGTTGGATGCGCTGTTAAAAGATGACAGGTTCCTTGGCAGTGTCTAAGCACTGCTTCGCTGTACTCTGAAGTTAAATTAAAATAACCAGTGGCTAGTTTTAGCGTTGCACCTGGTGGGGCTGTTCGCAAAAGTTTCAACGTTACCCGACTATCATGATGAATGTTTAATTGGCCCATTTGTATCAAAGGGAATATCCATGTGTCTATGTCCGAATTTCGTTCTATAAGCAATAAGCAATTCACTTTGATTTCAGTTTATCTCCTTTTTTCATAAAAATATGTATACCTATTTTTTCAAGGTCAGAACGTTCTTCCAATTCCCTCTGGAACAAAGTATTCACGCTATGCGCAGCTGCTTCGATGAATTTCGTTGGATCTTTAAGCGGATGGGCTTTCGTAGACGAATGCAGTACTGTAGTTCCATCTGGTCGAAGTACAAAACTAAATTCTCCTACCTTTTGAACTAATTTATCATAAAAATCACAAAGCTCTTTACAATCCTCGATTATAAAGTAACGATCTTGTCGATTCGTAAAATAATCATTACTAAGATTAGCTCTGAAAGATAAGACAGATTTTTTAGATAATTTTTCGAGAAATAATTTTATATAAAGTTCTAAATAAGCCATTCAGAATCCAGATTGATAACACTATGGAAGTTAATCACCTAGTTCGTGTAAAATTGTGCACTAATCATATTCTTCTAAATTTGAGAAATTTACAAGACGCACGTAATTCTCGTACAACGCAAATATTCTGTTTCTTATATACGAGAAATTTATATACCTTTCTTTAAACTATATAAACATAACACTGACACGACAAACAAGAATATATTCTTATCCAATTCAAATAAAATTACATTGTATGAGGGTTGCCAGTATAAAATTTATAATTTCTTAAGCTTCTGAACTCAAATGTAGATAGTTACCCGCTAATAATTATATCGTTATCTACCATGTACAATTTCATATGCTGAAGTCCTACCAATTCATTGAAGCGATCTGGTATAATCATTTTTAAGAGTCCACGAAGCTTAGGTGTATGATACAAGAAAATTTGACAACAGTGGCTATACTTTCCATTAAGTAATGGTTCCAACATTTTACAAGAATTCAATTTACCTCTGGATCCTCTCATAAAATCTAATAAAACTTTAACTTCGACGTTACCGTTACTGGCAATTAAAGCCTGATCTATAGCATTTACCTGCGTGCAATGAAAATATTATTAATTGTAATATCAAACCTTTAATTGCTTGAATCTTACATTTCACTTACTAAATTAGATTCTAATTTTCCTGTGCCTAAATATAACGATGCAAATGTTATCCTTTTCTTTGCATTTTTACATTTTTCTACAAGCGTAGAATAGAATGCGCTCGGTTCATAAATTATTTTAATCTGAATGTAACAAATTTTTATTGTTCATCATTGGTGTATATTACTTTTAATTCAAATATTTTTCACGCCTACCTTAGATCCGTTCGTAGCAAAGCAAGGAGCACTTTTGTGTAACCATGTTATCGTATGCTGTTCTGGATGTGCTATTTCAACATCTAAATCATTTTCCTCAGTTGCCATTGTAACGGGTATAATATCTTTTGCAACACACGAACTAGAGAATTTTAATTCCGTCTGGCTAGATACTAACGTCTTCCTTGTATAAAACCTACAATTTTTTCAAGCTTATCATTCTTGTCGGTAAACCGTGCTTGAATACATGTAAGATATAAATGTAGAGAAATAGAAAATACAAATAATATACAGAGGTACACGAAATATCTAAAATAAAATAGATTTCATAGCATACAGAGGGTAAAACGCATTAGCTTTATCAGCGTTTAATATTGTAATGTTAACAATTATAAGGTTTACAATCCAAATGTAAAAATGATCGAAACAGTGAAATATTCCTAATAGAATAATCAAAATTATGTTAATTTCATTCATAAAACATGAAATCAAATAATCTAAATAAAAGTTCACAAATATTAGTAGCGCATGCCTAGGTATACGTATGATTTATTTGTGAAAATGTGGTATTATTGTTGTAAAATACACGTTCGAAGTTTTTTTACAACATTCTGTACAAGGGTCGACCGTATATAAACGTTTGTCAAGTTCACGATACCGTGAGGATCAACGTTTCTATGTCAAATTAGTGTACATACATAGGTTAATCTATCTTTAGTCGCTTTAACAAGAATTACATTTGAGAAGACACGTGCACTGTACTGATCATTTCAACTCTACTCACCGCTTTACGGTTTTCAAAATGAAGCTATACATGAGTAGATCTTTAAATAATTAAACATTAATGAACAATACGACTTTAAATTATAAACTTGTAACTGTTCTCTCCTGTCTGAGAACTACAGCGCATGCAATCTTTTGGGTTCTTTGCTGCACAGTACTTATTCGTGCATACAAACATCTATGTACACATTTTTTTGTTCCTTAAAAATCGAAACATGATAATAGTTGTTCGACAAATCCGAATAAAAATAATATTTGCAATACGAATTTTCGTTTACGTGTATCCGCACGTTACGTGTATCACCAAAATCTATCATTAAATATAATTCTTTTAAGGATTGCGTCAAGGAAAGGATGTTTGCGAAGTACAGGCGATAGTTACAATCCATTTAACTTCATTCAAGAACTAGAATTTTCACAGAATATTAAATCATCTTTATTCAATTCGTAAAACTTAATTCGTATGTTCCTCTTTTCCTGAAATTTCCTGACAATTTTCGTATCTTAACTCCTTACGTCATTACGAAATGTATGTAGAGAGGATACTTATATAATGAAATATGTATGTAAAAATATTATATTTTGTTATACGGTTTAGTATAACCTTTTTCTTGAATAAAAGACTTCCCATCTATTTACATACGTGCAAACAATGAGAAACGAAGCGCCTCTGTACGGAGAAAGTTTGAGTTAGTGGTCGATAGAAAATAAAAAGTGGTAGAGGGTGATTGCGGAAGATCCGTATCGCGAAACAGACGTAGAAATGGATATCAATGTTAAAAAATTAGTAAAAGATGCTGGTGCCGCACTTAGTAGGGTAGTGCAGGTAAGAAATACTCCTTATAATAATTCGACAGATTTTCGTCGACAAAAAACTGTACTCGTTAAGGCACTTGCAACTGAACGCTGTCATTTCTGACATTTTCTATTTTTTTTCCACAAGAAGAGCGTTTTAATCAAATAAAATAATTGTCAGTCGACAGTTACCTCTTTATTCTCACTGCATGAAATCACATATTTTATAATAATTCTTGTCTGAGATATGTTATGCGTCAAGCTATTGTTCGTAACTTTCGTCTATATATCAAGGCTTTAATCACCGAGGTCTAAGGTTAGTAAATAATATCGAATTTCGATGATTGTTTATATATTCTATACTGTGCTGTTTGTCATACTTTTGTTTTATTCTCAACACAGTATCAGTTTTTATAAAGTTTTTCACAAAGTTTTGAACAATTGTGGAATACAAATATAATAATATCCCTGAACTAAATAATAATTAATTATTCAATGAGTTAGAATGCATGAAATAAGCTAAGCTGACTAACGCTGTTGTTTATTTCTCATTTTCAAGTAAATGTCACATTACAAATTTGCTAAAAGAAACATTTTTTAGTAGTCTGCCGAAATATTTAATAAAATTGGGTATCAAAATGCAGAAATTTTTAAGCAAACTAAATTGAAATATAGATACAATATTTGATACAAATATTTCCTTAGTTAACAGAGGAAACATTGGGAACGTCAGAGAAAACTGAATTAGATGCACACTTGGAGCATCTCGCAGACAGGGCAAATGCAACCAAAACATGGACCGAAAAAATTCTTAGAAACATGGAAGCAGTACTCACTCCGAATCCAGGTAACATTCAGATAATCAATTGTAGTGTTCAGATTTAAGTCGGATTATTTAAAATATTTATTCTACGATGCCTTGTGTGTTATAGGCAACAGAATCGAAGACTTTTTTTATGAAAAGATCGATAAGAAGAAACCCAACAGGTTAAGCAATCTTGAATACGTAGGCATGGATATGATAGAAGCTGGAAACGATTTTGGCCCAGGGATTGCTTATGGTTCATATCGGAGTCTTTTCATCGATTAATCTCGATTATGTTACTTTGTGTCATAATTTTATATTTTCATTCTAGGCAGTGCATTGAACAAGGTTGGTCAGTGTCAGCAAAAGTTGGGACAAATTGAAAGAAATTTCATTAAAGATGCAGCTAACTGTTACATACAACCGTTAAGAAAATTTTTGGAAGGTGAAATGAAAACTGTTACCAAAGAAATGTCAATATTGGAAAACAAGAGGTACATATTTCACTTTTCTTATATATTTATAAGTATCTAACGTCAATACAATTATTTTGTACTCTCAGATTGGACTTGGATGCATGTAAAAATAGAGTAAGGAAAGCAAGAAGTATGTTGGGTCAGCAGAGTGTAAGTTCTGTTATTTATTACTCTATTTTATTACGTGCTCTATACGTTTACTATGTGCGTTTATCCTGTACATTGCTGCATTTAATAGGAGTCCGGGGTATCACCTGAAGTGTTACTCGATCAGGTATTAACGAAGCCGATACCTTTAATGGTTCAAAATTTCTAGCTGATACGATTATACATTCTGTTTTAGTAAATGTTTTAATACTTTTATAATTTGGACAAGGCTTTTCAACTTATTCACTCGTCACTAAGTCATTTTATCAAGTGAATAATACATATTTAACGTACAATTAGCCATTTCACGTTCGTAGATACTTTATGCCACAGAAAAGAAGCAATTTTATTTTTTTCTTCTTTTTCTTTTTAGTTACTTTTGGTGCAATGATGTTTTGGATGATAATCATAAATATCTCTCATTGCAACGTTTACTTTATACATTACCCCCCTCATTTTCAATCATTTTTAATGAACAAAGCAAAACATTATTTATGTCTTTTAATCGGAAACAAGGAGTAAAACTGTTTATTACTCTACTCAGGCAGAGAGGGAGTTGAGAGTAGCACAATCAGAGTTCGACCGTCAAGCAGAGATAGTAAAATTATTGTTGGAAGGAGTATCGAGCTCTCAGGCTGGACACCTGCGTTGCTTACATGAGTTTGTCGAAGCCCAAGCGCGTTATTATGCTCAGTGCCATGCTGCGATGCAAGATTTGCAACGCGAACTTGCCGGGTAAGCTACTAACGAGTTCCTTTCCCAAAATTCGTTTTTCTTCTCAACTATTGTTCATTTATCCTGCACAATCCTTGTACAGCTACCCTACTCTCTGGTGATCCGAGTGAGTAATGTTTAAGAGATTATTGGATGCTACGTCATGTCTCGCGATATGTAAAAGTATTTAGAACAAGCTTATAGAATCATTACTCATTCGCAGAGATCATCATATCTATGAAGATGATTTTAAGTTTCGCTATCTAGAACTGCTTATCTCTATAAACGTGGTATTTATTTATTTTCTCTTTTTTCAAGTAACAACTATGCGTTTCACCTGGATTATAATAAGCTTCACTGTGAAAGTGGTGTCTTCGTGTTCGCTTTAGGCCCTTGCTTATTATACTCATTTTTTCTCTCGATACGTTCTTTCTATTCTCTATCTTTGCTTGCATGATTGGGATTGCAGGGCGCGTCAGCCGAGTCCTTTACTGCGAGTCAACAGCGAAGACGTGATCGAGTTAACACCCTCCCCCTCAGAGTCCCAAAATTCCTCTATAAATCCACCATTAGCTGGTTCCACGTACATTACGGCCACCTTTGATACCGATATCTCAAAAGTTTAGCTATAAGAACTGTTAACCGTGTTATTTAAAAAGAAAGGCAATAATTTTACTCCATAAATACCTGTGATTTGAAATAATAAATAAAAGCTTAGGGTGCACACGTTTCCTCTCCGATATATATAAGATATGTTGGACAGTTCTCGATTTACGACACTGCTGTCATACTTGTAACCGTTAGAAATTAGTCAATAAATTACCTTCGTGCAAGTATTTAATTGCTGTTTTTACACGCTTTGTGTAGCGGAAAATGAGAAATTGAATAGATATTGTATTTGTTACGCGAATAACGTAATAACAAATGGAAATTTATCATACATCTCATTTGTTTCTCTATATTTGTTATATTTAAATCGGTACCCTCAGATATGCGACCTACGATCGATTAATATTTCTCTTCTATGCATGTTGCTAAATTCTTGAATACTAATCGGTTATTCGCCTATTAGAGGTGGAGAGGTGCCATTTTTCAGAACTTTACCATATTTGCATCCGTCAAAATTGTGTACCGTTTACGAATCTGTCATTATGTTTGTTTTCCTATCCACCAAATTGCTTGTGCCTTCATATGTGTACTATTACAACTTTCAAATACAAATTCAATTAATATTTACTTTTATCCAGCATGTAGATGGTACGAAATCTACCCTGATAAGTGCAACTAATGAGACATATCTTTGTAACTCATGCGTATCTTTCTAAAGCTTTTTGGTAAAAAATTTGATTTTTAATTACAACACGCTTTTTATATTTGAAAATATCAAATTACGATCGATAGAGTAAAAATCTTAAACATATCACAAAAAATGTTTCACAATCTTTGCATAAATAGTTGATTGGCTTTAAAAAGCATGTTTACCACACTTATCCGAATTATAATTTATCCTACCCAGCTTATCTGGGGGTCCTTATCATCCGACTACCCCACCAACATCCAGTGTATCAGGGAACGATGACGAACAACTTGCAAGGGTATTGTGTGATTTTTCTGCGAGCAATTCCGAGGAATTAAGCGTCGTGAAAAATGAGGTAACGAAATTTGTGATCTAGATCAAAAGAATCATATTCGCAGTGTAATGGTGCAAAATGGCATGAATCGCTATTAAAGAAGTGAGTTTTATTTATAAGTTTTATTACGTATAAAAATTTGGCAATTCTATATGCAGGAGATTGTATAATTTAATTTAATTAATTTGACAAATTTTATTCCTTTCAAGTCGAACATACAATTGTGAAATTCCATTAGTAATTAGCGTTACCGATTGATGCATTTCTTAGACGTATGTATATAAATACATATAAAAATTCATTGTTGCGCATTTCACAGCCTTTGAATTCAGTGCAATGTAATGCATTTTTTATCTATTATGGACATAATAGAATACGTAGTAGAAAATATCTTACGCTTCTCGCACAAGATTTTTTTTTTACGATACATTATCATATAATTTAAATACGTGTACGTAGTTTAAAGCGTTTCGTTTCCATAATATGTAAAATAGCAATAGGATGCTAGCGGAAAATAGTGTAAATAAATTTCTACAGTCGCATAGATATATAATGTTCGTAGAATGATAAAGACATATGTATACGTATGTTTCTTTCATGGCGGGTGGATTTTTTTATTACTTAGACGATCGGCATCCCTAATTTCCGTGTTATTCGAAGGAGCACCGTAAGGTTGGAATTACAGATGATACTCGATAAGCTTAAGTCTCTATTTTGAAATGATCATTTTTATACCTTTCAGGCATTAATCTTTTTAGAATCACGCATATCTGTATCTTTTATAGTACATAAGTTTTGTAGATGTATGTTAGTTTTTCTAGTTTTGTTAAATTTATTCTTGGTGTTTTATATACACGTCCATCCTGATTTCGTTTGTATATTTGTTTAGATGTAAAAGAAGTTATTGTTACGTGTATGCATATCAGAAACACATGTACATTTATTCAAACCCTTGCATGTTTTAAATAAATTGTCATTCTTTCTGTTAAATGTTCTTTATTATTTATCAACAACCTAAAATATGTTTCAGCTTTTACAGCCTTTTAATTTCTTTGACTTTTCTTGCAAGTCACGACCACACAATTACTTCGACAGACTAAACGATGTGTTCCGAAATTTGACCAAGTTGATTTATCTTTTAGGTAATTACCGTCATTGAGATTCCCGGTGACGAAGACTATGTAATTGGCATTAGTGGAATGAAACGAGGAAAAGTACCAGCTGTCTATTTAGAACTGATCGATGCCAGTCAACGAAAATTCAGTCAATAACTATTCTTGGCGCACAGCACATTCCATTGCTTATTATAAATGTTTCCTTCTAATCTCAACTTTATATGAAATTATGTTGTACAAACAAATTTCTTCCAGTTTTGCGCAATAAACTTGGGAAATGTATACTCGACTAAAGTGTGATTAACCACGAAATCACAATTTCCGAGTATGCATTTCCATTATTATGAATTCTATCTAATTAACGCAAAATATTGTACAGAAACAATTTAGAAATCGGAAATCTACACAATATATATCACGTAAAGAAGAGTCAATTTTAAACATACACAAACTATTCAGAGAATCTATCTGTAATTATTATAAATCAGCTGTTGCGTAAAGAAAAAAATCTGTGTTCCAAAAATATTAAAAGCACGTTATATGTTGATATTGTCTATAATAAATAAAATATATACAAGTTAAAGGAGAATGTCATTCAATTTAAAAATCAAACTTGGGAAACATTGTCGTATTAATTTATTGGATAAGCAAGAAAATATAAAAATTACTTCTTTTTCGATACGCCCACTGTACGTCCACGGCGACCGGTGGTCTTTGTGTGCTGTCCACGAACACGGAGACCCCAATAGTGACGCAAACCTCTATGAGCACGAATTTTCTTCATCCTTTCCAAGTCTTCGCGCAGTTTCGAATCCAAGTACGAACTAGTGAGCTAAAAAATGATACGATATTTGTATCGTAGAGATATCGCAGAAAATGGAATATAAAGTAAATTATGAATATGTTGCACGATTCGGATGAATAGATAATTAGATTTTACTCTTTAACTTATCGACGTTAAATAGTAATCTATCATGCAGTTTTTCTAGCACAAGCTACCAACTAATCCGTATTAAGTTCGTACGGCTAGTCGTGATTTCGTGCTAATAACCGTACAACCTATCTTTTATATACCTGTGAATATTTGCCATCGACAATATCCTTTTGTCTGTTTAAAAACCAATCAGGGATCTTGTATTGCCTGGGATTAGCCATAATTGTGACAATTTTTTCAACCTTATAATGAAAAAAAAAAAAATAAACAAATGTTAACGTGAAAAGTTAACACATTATACGATACGTGTAACAAATTATTAAAAGCTTAATTCTTACTTCTTCTTCCGAACATTCTCCAGCACGTTTGTCCAAATCGATGTCGGCTTTTTTCAAAACGATGTTGGCATAACGACGACCAACACCTTTGATTGCAGTCATAGCGAACATGACTTTCCTATTACCATCAATATTCGTGCCCATGACACGAAGAATGTGCTGAAATTTCTCCGGAATTACAAGCGACTGAAATAAAAAGGTTTATATATATATATATATAACACGCGAGTTAACCTCCGCACACACAAACGTATATCAACGTTAACTGCTCGGAAACTGGTATTTATATATGCAACAGAAAATAATATTAAAATATAAAAAGTTTAACATTAAGAAATAGTTAAAATTAAAGGCTTAAATATTTCATTACAACTTTGGAACACAACAATTATGAACAAGACATTTCATAAACAGACTGTATGTAATTGTATAATTTTCTTTTAAGAGTCTTGAAATACTTTTATGCGCGATTATATGAATAAATGTTGCATAATTTGACGCAAATAATTAGGGTTTCCTCTGTAGGATTTCATCAATAATTGGAGATTTAAAAATCCGATTTACAAAACTCACCATCTTCCCGTTCGTCCGTCACGTCGAAAGAAACAGAATCAGAATTGCGATTTTCTTCCTACAGAGGGCACAAACGATCGGCTGATCATCCATAGTAAAAAAATATAAATGAGATGAAAAGTTACGAAGTACTATTTCACATTAAAAAAC
Organism: Xylocopa violacea; assembly: GCA_963969225.1. Classification (NCBI taxonomy): domain Eukaryota; kingdom Metazoa; phylum Arthropoda; class Insecta; order Hymenoptera; family Apidae; genus Xylocopa; species Xylocopa violacea. Next base: position 71,332,141 of record CAXAJV010000001.1, read on the forward strand.
GTTATATAATCTGCAAAATAGTAGATGAAAGCAATTACCTTAATACTTGTATATTTGTGTTATCCTGTCTTTATAAGTATAAAAAAAGGCTGCCTATACAGTTCAGTGGCGCCATCTCTGTGAAGAGCGCTGAAACTGTTCGCACGTGGTTATCGACAGTGTCGGTAACAGCTGGTGGCGCCATCTGTTGGTTACCGACTGAAACAGAACCGCGAAGAGTTTCAGCACTTTTACGGGAGATGGCGCCACAGCGACGTAAATAAAGTAACGATTTCTATAATCGATAATTAATGCAGTATCGGTGGCGTTAATTGACACGTGTATTCATTGGGAATGCGTTTAACCCGTGTGACTTTATTCGGAATTGTTAATTATGTGAATTGTTTTTTTAATTAACCAATCAAAGTTGTGAAGGTTATAACCGCTGCATTGATGCTTGGTTTCTTTCCTTTCTCTTATTTAATATCGTGTCTCAGTGGTTTGCGTTCAGCGTATGATAATTAGTTAATAATAATATTACTTGTACTTTCAGATTTCTGGCAACAAGTGCTCAAATACATTGTAAAACAGTTAATTATCTGGAGCGCAGATCAGGAACACTACAAATATGATATTCATGGCGCACAGATTAATTCTTGGGCTCTTATTAAATTGTGTAGAAGATTCAAGAATTCCTAGAGCAACTGACGTTACTTGCTGGGTCAACGATAACGAAGAACTCTAAGAAACAGCTTAACCTAAGTTTAGCGCTACCAATTTACATATGTTTTATAGTTATATAAGACGCGTACATGAATTTATACAGATAGCTTATAACAATTAGTTTATAAGGAGACATTTGTATTTACCGAATGCTTAAGAAGTGACAATAAACGTTCAGTTATGGTTAATGAATGGTTAAATCATTTAACGACCCCTGCAACTATCCCAGCGCGAACCATTCCTATCCCTAAACGAGAAACAACTCGTAAAACACAACCTTACACACAATTTAATTAGTCGTAAGCAAATATATTGGTGGGTCGTTTTACAGATTTGTACAGATACTGTGCAATAATTAACTAATAAGTAGGAGTCTGTCAGTTCTTTTGTAAGGGTTTAGATGTTAAAGTATGGCAATAAACATTCAGTTATCGTTAAATAGTGGTTTAATCATTTAATGATCCCAGCAACTATCAAAGAAGGACAGATTCCAATCTTCCACGAAGCAGCAATTCATAATGGACAACCCTAAATCCAATTGAATGGATGGTATGGCTCACCTTTGGCATCTAGTTTCAAGCGCTTCATTCTCCAACAAGCAACAAAGTAGGAATACATCCAATAATGTATCGCGAATAGTAACTGTAATATACTATTACATTTAAGGATAATTTCTGAAGCTATACCAGCAGAAGCAAAAAATAATGCATTACAAGTACATCAGCTATCCTAGAATGCAACGCAATTGTAAGTCACGCAAAACCATGTAGGAAACATTTCCAAAGCAGCAAGCTTCCATTTAATGACCGTAGCAACTGTCAAAGGACACATTCCAATCTTCAACGAAGCAGCAAATCATAATGGACAATCCTAAATCCAATTGAATGAATGGTATGGCTCACCTGTGACATCTAGTTTCAAACGCTTCATTATCCAACAAGCAACAAAGTAGGAATACATCCAATAATGTATCGCGAATAGTAACTGTAATATACTATTACATTTAAGGATAATTTCTGAAGCTACACCAGCAGAAGCAAAAAATAATGCATCACAAGTACATCAGCTATCCTAGAATGCAACGCAATTGTAAGACACGCACAACCATGTAGGAAACATTTCCAAAGCAGCAAGCTTCCATTTAATGACCGTAGCAACTGTCAAAGGACACATTCCAATCTTCAACGAAGCAGCAAATCATAATGGACAATCCTAAATCCAATTGAATGAATGGTATGGCTCACCTGTGACATCTAGTTTCAAACGCTTCATTATCCAACAAGCAACAAAGTAGGAATACATTCAATAATGTATCGCGAATAGTAACTGTAATATACTATTACATTTAAGGATAATTTCTGAAGCTATACCAGCAGAAGCAAAAAATAATGCATTACAAGTACATCAGCTATCCTAGAATGCAACGCAATTGTAAGACACGCAATACCATGTAGGAAACATTTCCAAAGGAGCAAGCTTCCATTTAATGACCGTAGCAACTGTCAAAGGACACATTCCAATCTTCAACGAAGCAGCAAATCATAATGGACAATCCTAAATCCAATTGAATGAATGGTATGGCTCACCTGTGGCATCTAGTTTCAAACGCTTCATTCTCCCACAAGCAACAAAGTAGGAATACATCCAATAATGTATCGCGAATAGTAACTGTAATATACTATTACATTTAAGGATAATTTCTGAAGGTATACCAGCAGAAGCAAAAAATAATGCATTACAAGCACATCAGCTATCCTAGAATGCAACGCAATTGTAAGTCACGCAAAACCATGTAGGAAACATTTCCAAAGCAGCAAGCTTCCATTTAATGACCGTAGCAACTGTCAAAGGACACATTCCAATCTTCAACGAAGCAGCAAATCATAATGGACAATCCTAAATCCAATTGAATGAATGGTATGGCTCACCTGTGACATCTAGTTTCAAACGCTTCATTATCCAACAAGCAACAAAGTAGGAATACATCCAATAATGTATCGCGAATAGTAACTGTAATATACTATTACATTTAAGGATAATTTCTGAAGCTACACCAGCAGAAGCAAAAAATAATGCATTACAAGTACATCAGCTATCCTAGAATGCAACGCAATTGTAAGACACGCACAACCATGTAGGAAACATTTCCAAAGGAGCAAGCTTCCATTTAATGACCGTAGCAACTGTCAAAGGACACATTCCAATCTTCAACGAAGCAGCAAATCATAATGGACAATCCTAAATCCAATTGAATGAATGGTATGGCTCACCTGTGACATCTAGTTTCAAACGCTTCATTCTCCCACAAGCAACAAAGTAGGAATACATCCAATAATGTATCGCGAATAGTAACTGTAATATACTATTACATTTAAGGATAATTTCTGAAGCTATACCAGCAGAAGCAAAAAATAATGCATTACAAGTACGTTAGCTATCCTAGAATGCAACGCAATTGTAAGTCACGCAAAACCATGTAGGAAACATTTCCAAAGGAGCAAGCTTCCATTTAATGACCGTAGCAACTGTCAAAGAACACATTCCAATCTTCAACGAAGCAGCAAATCATAATGGACAATCCTAAATCCAATTGAATGAATGGTATGGCTCACCTGTGACATCTAGTTTCAAACGCTTCATTCTCCCACAAGCAACAAAGTAGGAATACATCCAATACTGTATCGCGAATAGTAACTATAATATACTATTGCATTTAAGGATAATTTCTGAAGCTATACTAGCAGAAGCAAAAAATAATGCATTACAAGTACATCAGCTATCCTAGAATGCAACGCAATTGTAAGACACGCAAAAGCATGTAGGAAACATTTCCAAAGGAGCAAGCTTCCATTTAATGACCGTAGCAACTGTCAAAGGACACATTCCAATCTTCAACGAAGCAGCAAATCATAATGGACAATCCTAAATCCAATTGAATGAATGGTATGGCTCACCTGTGACATCTAGTTTCAAACGCTTCATTCTCCCACAAGCAACAAAGTAGGAATACATCCAATAATGTATCGCGAATAGTAACTGTAATATACTATTACATTTAAGGATAATTTCTGAAGCTATACCAGCAGAAGCAAAAAATAATGCATTACAAGTACATCAGCTATCCTAGAATGCAACGCAATTGTAAGACACGCAAAACCATGTAGGAAACATTTCCAAAGGAGCAAGCTTCCATTTAATGACCGTAGCAACTGTAAAAGGACACATTCCAATCTTCAACGAAGCAGCAAATCATAATGGACAATCCTAAATCCAATTGAATGAATGGTATGGCTCACCTGTGACATCTAGTTTCAAACGCTTCATTCTCCCACAAGCAACAAAGTAGGAATACATCCAATAATGTATCGCGAATAGTAACTGTAATATACTATTACATTTAAGGATAATTTCTGAAGCTATACCAGCAGAAGCAAAAAATAATGCATTACAAGTACATCAGCTATCCTAGAATGCAACGCAATTGTAAGACACGCAATATCATGTAGGAAACATTTCCAAAGGAGCAAGCTTCCATTTAATGACCGTAGCAACTGTCAAAGGACACATTCCAATCTTCAACGAAGCAGCAAATCATAATGGACAATCCTAAATCCAATTGAATGAATGGTATGGCTCACCTGTGACATCTAGTTTCAAACGCTTCATTATCCAACAAGCAACAAAGTAGGAATACATCCAATAATGTATCGCGAATAGTAACTGTAATATACTATTACATTTAAGGATAATTTCTGAAGCTATACCAGCAGAAGCAAAAAATAATGCATTACAAGTACATCAACTATCCTAGAATGCAACGCAATTGTAAGACACGCAAAACCATGTAGGAAACATTTCCAAAGGAGCAAGCTTCCATTTAATGACCGTAGCAACTGTAAAAGGACACATTCCAATCTTCAACGAAGCAGCAAATCATAATGGACAATCCTAAATCCAATTGAATGAATGGTATGGCTCACCTGTGACATCTAGTTTCAAACGCTTCATTATCCAACAAGCAACAAAGTAGGAATACATCCAATAATGTATCGCGAAAAGTAACTGTAATATACTATTACATTTAAGGATAATTTCTGAAGCTATACCAGCAGAAGCAAAAAATAATGCATTACAAGTACATCAGCTATCCTAGAATGCAACGCAATTGTAAGACACGCAAAACCATGTAGGAAACATTTCCAAAGGAGCAAGCTTCCATTTAATGACCGTAGCAACTGTCAAAGGACACATTCCAATCTTCAACGAAGCAGCAAATCATAATGGACAATCCTAAATCCAATTGAATGAATGGTATGGCTCACCTGTGACATCTAGTTTCAAACGCTTCATTATCCAACAAGCAACAAAGTAGGAATACATCCAATAATGTATCGCGAATAGTAACTGTAATATACTATTACATTTAAGGATAATTTCTGAAGCTATACCAGCAGAAGCAAAAAATAATGCATTACAAGTACATCAGCTATCCTAGAATGCAACGCAATTGTAAGACACGCAAAACCATGTAGGAAACATTTCCAAAGGAGCAAGCTTCCATTTAATGACCGTAGCAACTGTAAAAGGACACATTCCAATCTTCAACGAAGCAGCAAATCATAATGGACAATCCTAAATCCAATTGAATGAATGGTATGGCTCACCTGTGACATCTAGTTTCAAACGCTTCATTCTCCCACAGGCAACAAAGTAGGAATACATCCAATAATGTATCGCGAATAGTAACTGTAATATACTATTACATTTAAGGATAATTTCTGAAGCTATACCAGCAGAAGCAAAAAATAATGCATTACAAGTACATCAGCTATCCTAGAATGCAACGCAATTGTAAGACACGCAATACCATGTAGTAAACTTTTCCAAAGGAGCAAGCTTCCATTTAATGACCGTAGCAACTGTCAAAGGACACATTCCAATCTTCAACGAAGCAGCAAATCATAATGGACAATCCTAAATCCAATTGAATGAATGGTATGGCTCACCTGTGACATCTAGTTTCAAACGCTTCATTCTCCCACAAGCAACAAAGTAGGAATACATCCAATACTGTATCGCGAATAGTAACTGTAATATACTATTACATTTAAGGATAATTTCTGAAGCTATACCAGCAGAAGCAAAAAATAATGCATTACAAGTACATCAGCTATCCTAGAATGCAACGCAATTGTAAGACACGCAAAACCATGTAGGAAACATTTCCAAAGGAGCAAGCTTCCATTTAATGACCGTAGCAACTGTAAAAGGACACATTCCAATCTTCAACGAAGCAGCAAATCATAATGGACTATCCTAAATCCAATTGAATGAATGGTATGGCTCACCTGTGACATCTAGTTTCAAACGCTTCATTCTCCCACATGCAACAAAGTAGGAATACATCCAATAATGTATCGCGAATAGTAACTGTAATATACTATTACATTTAAGGATAATTTCTGAAGGTATACCAGCAGAAGCAAAAAATAATGCATTACAAGTACATCAGCTATCCTAGAATGCAACGCAATTGTAAGTCACGCAAAACCATGTAGGAAACATTTCCAAAGCAGCAAGCTTCCATTTAATGACCGTAGCAACTGTCAAAGGACACATTCCAATCTTCAACGAAGCAGCAAATCATAATGGACAATCCTAAATCCAATTGAATGAATGGTATGGCTCACCTGTGACATCTAGTTTCAAACGCTTCATTCTCCCACAAGCAACAAAGTAGGAATACATCCAATAATGTATCGCGAATAGTAACTGTAATATACTATTACATTTAAGGATAATTTCTGAAGCTATACCAGCAGAAGCAAAAAATAATGCATTACAAGTACATCAGCTATCCTAGAATGCAACGCAATTGTAAGACACGCAATACCATGTAGGAAACTTTTCCAAAGGAGCAAGCTTCCATTTAATGACCGTAGCAACTGTCAAAGGACACATTCCAATCTTCAACGAAGCAGCAAATCATAATGGACAATCCTAAATCCAATTGAATGAATGGTATGGCTCACCTGTGACATCTAGTTTCAAACGCTTCATTCTCCCACAAGCAACAAAGTAGGAATACATCCAATACTGTATCGCGAATAGTAACTGTAATATACTATTACATTTAAGGATAATTTCTGAAGCTATACCAGCAGAAGCAAAAAATAATGCATTACAAGTACATCAGCTATCCTAGAATGCAACGCAATTGTAAGACACGCAAAACCATGTAGGAAACATTTCCAAAGGAGCAAGCTTCCATTTAATGACCGTAGCAACTGTAAAAGGACACATTCCAATCTTCAACGAAGCAGCAAATCATAATGGACAATCCTAAATCCAATTGAATGAATGGTATGGCTCACCTGTGACATCTAGTTTCAAACGCTTCATTCTCCCACAAGCAACAAAGTAGGAATACATCCAATAATGTATCGCGAATAGTAACTGTAATATACTATTACATTTAAGGATAATTTCTGAAGCTATACCAGCAGAAGCAAAAAATAATGCATTACAAGTACATCAGCTATCCTAGAATGCAACGCAATTGTAAGACACGCAAAACCATGTAGGAAACATTTCCAAAGGAGCAAGCTTCCATTTAATGACCGTAGCAACTGTCAAAGGACACATTCCAATCTTCAACGAAGCAGCAAATCATAATGGACAATCCTAAATCCAATTGAATGAATGGTATGGCTCACCTGTGACATCTAGTTTCAAACGCTTCATTCTCCCACAAGCAACAAAGTAGGAATACATCCAATAATGTATCGCGAATAGTAACTGTAATATACTATTACATTTAAGGATAATTTCTGAAGCTATACCAGCAGAAGCAAAAAATAATGCATTACAAGTACATCAGCTATCCTAGAATGCAACGCAATTGTAAGACACGCAATACCATGTAGGAAACTTTTCCAAAGGAGCAAGCTTCCATTTAATGTCCGTAGCAACTGTCAAAGGACACATTCCAATCTTCAACGAAGCAGCAAATCATAATGGACAATCCTAAATCCAATTGAATGAATGGTATGGCTCACCTGTGACATCTAGTTTCAAACGCTTCATTCTCCCACAAGCAACAAAGTAGGAATACATCCAATAATGTATCGCGAATAGTAACTGTAATATACTATTACATTTAAGGATAATTTCTGAAGCTATACCAGCAGAAGCAAAAAATAATGCATTACAAGTACATCAGCTATCCTAGAATGCAACGCAATTGTAAGACACGCAAAACCATGTAGGAAACATTTCCAAAGGAGCAAGCTTCCATTTAATGACCGTAGCAACTGTAAAAGGACACATTCCAATCTTCAACGAAGCAGCAAATCATAATGGACAATCCTAAATCCAATTGAATGAATGGTATGGCTCACCTGTGACATCTAGTTTCAAACGCTTCATTCTCCCACAAGCAACAAAGTAGGAATACATCCAATAATGTATCGCGAATAGTAACTGTAATATACTATTACATTTAAGGATAATTTCTGAAGCTATACCAGCAGAAGCAAAAAATAATGCATTACAAGTACATCAGCTATCCTAGAATGCAACGCAATTGTAAGACACGCAATATCATGTAGGAAACATTTCCAAAGGAGCAAGCTTCCATTTAATGACCGTAGCAACTGTCAAAGGACACATTCCAATCTTCAACGAAGCAGCAAATCATAATGGACAATCCTAAATCCAATTGAATGAATGGTATGGCTCACCTGTGACATCTAGTTTCAAACGCTTCATTATCCAACAAGCAACAAAGTAGGAATACATCCAATAATGTATCGCGAATAGTAACTGTAATATACTATTACATTTAAGGATAATTTCTGAAGCTATACCAGCAGAAGCAAAAAATAATGCATTACAAGTACATCAACTATCCTAGAATGCAACGCAATTGTAAGACACGCAAAACCATGTAGGAAACATTTCCAAAGGAGCAAGCTTCCATTTAATGACCGTAGCAACTGTAAAAGGACACATTCCAATCTTCAACGAAGCAGCAAATCATAATGGACAATCCTAAATCCAATTGAATGAATGGTATGGCTCACCTGTGACATCTAGTTTCAAACGCTTCATTATCCAACAAGCAACAAAGTAGGAATACATCCAATAATGTATCGCGAATAGTAACTGTAATATACTATTACATTTAAGGATAATTTCTGAAGCTATACCAGCAGAAGCAAAAAATAATGCATTACAAGTACATCAGCTATCCTAGAATGCAACGCAATTGTAAGACACGCAAAACCATGTAGGAAACATTTCCAAAGGAGCAAGCTTCCATTTAATGACCGTAGCAACTGTCAAAGGACACATTCCAATCTTCAACGAAGCAGCAAATCATAATGGACAATCCTAAATCCAATTGAATGAATGGTATGGCTCACCTGTGACATCTAGTTTCAAACGCTTCATTATCCAACAAGCAACAAAGTAGGAATACATCCAATAATGTATCGCGAATAGTAACTGTAATATACTATTACATTTAAGGATAATTTCTGAAGCTATACCAGCAGAAGCAAAAAATAATGCATTACAAGTACATCAGCTATCCTAGAATGCAACGCAATTGTAAGACACGCAAAACCATGTAGGAAACATTTCCAAAGGAGCAAGCTTCCATTTAATGACCGTAGCAACTGTAAAAGGACACATTCCAATCTTCAACGAAGCAGCAAATCATAATGGACAATCCTAAATCCAATTGAATGAATGGTATGGCTCACCTGTGACATCTAGTTTCAAACGCTTCATTCTCCCACAGGCAACAAAGTAGGAATACATCCAATAATGTATCGCGAATAGTAACTGTAATATACTATTACATTTAAGGATAATTTCTGAAGCTATACCAGCAGAAGCAAAAAATAATGCATTACAAGTACATCAGCTATCCTAGAATGCAACGCAATTGTAAGACACGCAATACCATGTAGTAAACTTTTCCAAAGGAGCAAGCTTCCATTTAATGACCGTAGCAACTGTCAAAGGACACATTCCAATCTTCAACGAAGCAGCAAATCATAATGGACAATCCTAAATCCAATTGAATGAATGGTATGGCTCACCTGTGACATCTAGTTTCAAACGCTTCATTCTCCCACAAGCAACAAAGTAGGAATACATCCAATACTGTATCGCGAATAGTAACTGTAATATACTATTACATTTAAGGATAATTTCTGAAGGTATACCAGCAGAAGCAAAAAATAATGCATTACAAGTACATCAGCTATCCTAGAATGCAACGCAATTGTAAGTCACGCAAAACCATGTAGGAAACATTTCCAAAGCAGCAAGCTTCCATTTAATGACCGTAGCAACTGTCAAAGGACACATTCCAATCTTCAACGAAGCAGCAAATCATAATGGACAATCCTAAATCCAATTGAATGAATGGTATGGCTCACCTGTGACATCTAGTTTCAAACGCTTCATTCTCCCACAAGCAACAAAGTAGGAATACATCCAATAATGTATCGCGAATAGTAACTGTAATATACTATTACATTTAAGGATAATTTCTGAAGCTATACCAGCAGAAGCAAAAAATAATGCATTACAAGTACATCAGCTATCCTAGAATGCAACGCAATTGTAAGACACGCAATACCATGTAGGAAACTTTTCCAAAGGAGCAAGCTTCCATTTAATGACCGTAGCAACTGTCAAAGGACACATTCCAATCTTCAACGAAGCAGCAAATCATAATGGACAATCCTAAATCCAATTGAATGAATGGTATGGCTCACCTGTGACATCTAGTTTCAAACGCTTCATTCTCCCACAAGCAACAAAGTAGGAATACATCCAATACTGTATCGCGAATAGTAACTGTAATATACTATTACATTTAAGGATAATTTCTGAAGCTATACCAGCAGAAGCAAAAAATAATGCATTACAAGTACATCAGCTATCCTAGAATGCAACGCAATTGTAAGACACGCAAAACCATGTAGGAAACATTTCCAAAGGAGCAAGCTTCCATTTAATGACCGTAGCAACTGTAAAAGGACACATTCCAATCTTCAACGAAGCAGCAAATCATAATGGACAATCCTAAATCCAATTGAATGAATGGTATGGCTCACCTGTGACATCTAGTTTCAAACGCTTCATTCTCCCACAAGCAACAAAGTAGGAATACATCCAATAATGTATCGCGAATAGTAACTGTAATATACTATTACATTTAAGGATAATTTCTGAAGCTATACCAGCAGAAGCAAAAAATAATGCATTACAAGTACATCAGCTATCCTAGAATGCAACGCAATTGTAAGACACGCAAAACCATGTAGGAAACATTTCCAAAGGAGCAAGCTTCCATTTAATGACCGTAGCAACTGTCAAAGGACACATTCCAATCTTCAACGAAGCAGCAAATCATAATGGACAATCCTAAATCCAATTGAATGAATGGTATGGCTCACCTGTGACATCTAGTTTCAAACGCTTCATTCTCCCACAAGCAACAAAGTAGGAATACATCCAATAATGTATCGCGAATAGTAACTGTAATATACTATTACATTTAAGGATAATTTCTGAAGCTATACCAGCAGAAGCAAAAAATAATGCATTACAAGTACATCAGCTATCCTAGAATGCAACGCAATTGTAAGACACGCAATACCATGTAGGAAACTTTTCCAAAGGAGCAAGCTTCCATTTAATGTCCGTAGCAACTGTCAAAGGACACATTCCAATCTTCAACGAAGCAGCAAATCATAATGGACAATCCTAAATCCAATTGAATGAATGGTATGGCTCACCTGTGACATCTAGTTTCAAACGCTTCATTCTCCCACAAGCAACAAAGTAGGAATACATCCAATACTGTATCGCGAATAGTAACTGTAATATACTATTACATTTAAGGATAATTTCTGAAGCTATACCAGCAGAAGCAAAAAATAATGCATTACAAGTACATCAGCTATCCTAGAATGCAACGCAATTGTAAGACACGCAAAACCATGTAGGAAACATTTCCAAAGGAGCAAGCTTCCATTTAATGACCGTAGCAACTGTCAAAGGACACATTCCAATCTTCAACGAAGCAGCAAATCATAATGGACAATCCTAAATCCAATTGAATGAATGGTATGGCTCACCTGTGACATCTAGTTTCAAACGCTTCATTCTCCCACAAGCAACAAAGTAGGAATACATCCAATAATGTATCGCGAATAGTAACTGTAATATACTATTACATTTAAGGATAATTTCTGAAGCTATACCAGCAGAAGCAAAAAATAATGCATTACAAGTACATCAGCTATCCTAGAATGCAACGCAATTGTAAGACACGCAAAACCATGTAGGAAACATTTCCAAAGGAGCAAGCTTCCATTTAATGACCGTAGCAACTGTAAAAGGACACATTCCAATCTTCAACGAAGCAGCAAATCATAATGGACAATCCTAAATCCAATTGAATGAATGGTATGGCTCACCTGTGACATCTAGTTTCAAACGCTTCATTCTCCCACAAGCAACAAAGTAGGAATACATCCAATAATGTATCGCGAATAGTAACTGTAATATACTATTACATTTAAGGATAATTTCTGAAGCTATACCAGCAGAAGCAAAAAATAATGCATTACAAGTACATCAGCTATCCTAGAATGCAACGCAATTGTAAGACACGCAATACCATGTAGGAAACATTTCCAAAGGAGCAAGCTTCCATTTAATGACCGTAGCAACTGTCAAAGGACACATTCCAATCTTCAACGAAGCAGCAAATCATAATGGACAATCCTAAATCCAATTGAATGAATGGTATGGCTCACCTGTGACATCTAGTTTCAAACGCTTCATTATCCAACAAGCAACAAAGTAGGAATACATCCAATAATGTATCGCGAATAGTAACTGTAATATACTATTACATTTAAGGATAATTTCTGAAGCTATACCAGCAGAAGCAAAAAATAATGCATTACAAGTACATCAGCTATCCTAGAATGCAACGCAATTGTAAGACACGCAAAACCATGTAGGAAACATTTCCAAAGGAGCAAGCTTCCATTTAATGACCGTAGCAACTGTCAAAGGACACATTCCAATCTTCAACGAAGCAGCAAATCATAATGGACAATCCTAAATCCAATTGAATGAATGGTATGGCTCACCTGTGACATCTAGTTTCAAACGCTTCATTATCCAACAAGCAACAAAGTAGGAATACATCCAATAATGTATCGCGAATAGTAACTGTAATATACTATTACATTTAAGAATAATTTCTGAAGCTATACCAGCAGAAGCAAAAAATAATGCATTACAAGTACATCAGCTATCCTAGAATGCAACGCAATTGTAAGACACGCAAAACCATGTAGGAAACATTTCCAAAGGAGCAAACGGTCATTCAACGATAATCTTACATTCCATACATTAATGGTTTCTTTATCGTGTATTCTTGCACGAGAGGGCAAGTATCTTTAACCCACCCACAGGCATACAAAATAAAATTGCGATCGTCTATTATGGTTAGTCACAGAGCCATGGTGATATAACAATACACTCGTTTGCGGTAAGACAATGGAAAGAAACGTATTATCGTGAATATCTGCGTACGGTGATCTCCGTAATTAGATATGAAAGCGAATGATTGTGTAAAGTTTAGTATAGAAGCATGTAAATTTCAAATATATAAATTATATACAGTAGGTTGAAATCATTGTCAGCAGGAGAATAAAGGCTGTGGAAAGGGAATGAAATAATGAATTATTCTTCAATAACACCATCCGATCAACATTAATTGGGGAAATATTGCTTCTCCTCCTTCAATAATATGAGAGAGAAATGGGTGTCGACCGAGTAACAGTTATTGCGATGAATATTTTATAATTATTTGCTGTCGTCGAAGATTACGCTACAGAAACTGTTGACAGGCCGGTGGCGCCATCTCTGTGAGGAGCGCTGAAACTGTTCGCGCGTGGTTATCGACAGTGTCGGTAATCGCTGGTGGCGCCATCTGTTGGTTACCGGCTGAAACAGAACCGCGAACAGTTTCGGCACTTTTACGGGAGATGGCGCCACCGCGGCGTAAATAAAGTAACGATTTCGTTAATTGATAATTAATGCAGTAACGGTGGCGTTAATTGACACGTGTATTCATTGGGAATGCGTTTAACCTGTGTGACTTTATTCGGAATTGTTAATTATGTGAATTGTTTTTTTAATTAACCAATCAAAGTTGTGAAGGTTATAACCGCTGCATTGATGCTTGGTTTCTTTCCTTTCTCTTATTTAATATCGTGTCTCAGTGGTTTGCGTTCAGCGTATGATAATTAGTTAATAATAATATTACTTGTACTTTCAGATTTCTGGCAACAAGTGCTCAAATACATTGTAAAACAGTTAATTATCTGGAGCGCAGATCAGGAACACTAGAAATATGATATTCATGGCGCACAGATTAATTCTTGGGCTCTTATTAAATTGTGTAGAAGATTCAAGAATTCCTAGAGCAACTGACGTTACTTGCTGGGTCAACGATAACGAAGAACTCTAAGAAACAGCTTAACCTAAGTTTAGCGCTACCAATTTACATATGTTTTATAGTTATATAAGACGCGTACATGAATTTATACAGATAGCTTATAACAATTAGTTTATAAGGAGACATTTGTATTTACCGAATGCTTAAGAAGTGACAATAAACGTTCAGTTATGGTTAATGAATGGTTAAATCATTTAACGACCCCTGCAACTATCCCAGCGCGAACCATTCCTATCCCTAAACGAGAAACAACTCGTAAAACACAACCTTACACACAATTTAATTAGTCGTAAGCAAATATATTGGTGGGTCGTTTTACAGATTTGTACAGATACTGTGCAATAATTAACTAATAAGTAGGAGTCTGTCAGTTCTTTTGTAAGGGTTTAGATGTTAAAGTATGGCAATAAACATTCAGTTATCGTTAAATAGTGGTTTAATCATTTAATGATCCCAGCAACTATCAAAGAAGGACAGATTCCAATCTTCCACGAAGCAGCAATTCATAATGGACAACCCTAAATCCAATTGAATGGATGGTATGGCTCACCTTTGGCATCTAGTTTCAAGCGCTTCATTCTCCAACAAGCAACAAAGTAGGAATACATCCAATAATGTATCGCGAATAGTAACTGTAATATACTATTACATTTAAGGATAATTTCTGAAGCTATACCAGCAGAAGCAAAAAATAATGCATTACAAGTACATCAGCTATCCTAGAATGCAACGCAATTGTAAGACACGCAAAACCATGTAGGAAACATTTCCAAAGGAGCAAGCTTCCATTTAATGACCGTAGCAACTGTCAAAGGACACATTCCAATCTTCAACGAAGCAGCAAATCATAATGGACAATCCTAAATCAAATTGAATGAATGGTATGGCTCACCTGTGACATCTAGTTTCAAACGCTTCATTATCCAACAAGCAACAAAGTAGGAATACATCCAATAATGTATCGCGAATAGTAACTGTAATATACTATTACATTTAAGGATAATTTCTGAAGCTATACCAGCAGAAGCAAAAAATAATGCATTACAAGTACATCAGCTATCCTAGAATGCAACGCAATTGTAAGACACGCAAAACCATGTAGGAAACATTTCCAAAGGAGCAAGCTTCCATTTAATGACCGTAGCAACTGTCAAAGGACACATTCCAATCTTCAACGAAGCAGCAAATCATAATGGACAATCCTAAATCCAATTGAATGAATGGTATGGCTCACCTGTGACA
Source organism: Xylocopa violacea (assembly GCA_963969225.1). NCBI lineage: Eukaryota > Metazoa > Arthropoda > Insecta > Hymenoptera > Apidae > Xylocopa > Xylocopa violacea. The sequence continues at coordinate 71,347,649 of CAXAJV010000001.1, forward strand.
TCTAGTTTCAAACGCTTCATTATCCAACAAGCAACAAAGTAGGAATACATCCAATAATGTATCGCGAATAGTAACTGTAATATACTATTACATTTAAGGATAATTTCTGAAGCTATACCAGCAGAAGCAAAAAATAATGCATTACAAGTACATCAGCTATCCTAGAATGCAACGCAATTGTAAGACACGCAAAACCATGTAGGAAACATTTCCAAAGGAGCAAGCTTCCATTTAATGACCGTAGCAACTGTAAAAGGACACATTCCAATCTTCAACGAAGCAGCAAATCATAATGGACAATCCTAAATCCAATTGAATGAATGGTATGGCTCACCTGTGACATCTAGTTTCAAACGCTTCATTCTCCCACAAGCAACAAAGTAGGAATACATCCAATAATGTATCGCGAATAGTAACTGTAATATACTATTACATTTAAGGATAATTTCTGAAGCTATACCAGCAGAAGCAAAAAATAATGCATTACAAGTACATCAGCTATCCTAGAATGCAACGCAATTGTAAGACACGCAATACCATGTAGGAAACATTTCCAAAGGAGCAAGCTTCCATTTAATGACCGTAGCAACTGTCAAAGGACACATTCCAATCTTCAACGAAGCAGCAAATCATAATGGACAATCCTAAATCCAATTGAATGAATGGTATGGCTCACCTGTGACATCTAGTTTCAAACGCTTCATTATCCAACAAGCAACAAAGTAGGAATACATCCAATAATGTATCGCGAATAGTAACTGTAATATACTATTACATTTAAGGATAATTTCTGAAGCTATACCAGCAGAAGCAAAAAATAATGCATTACAAGTACATCAGCTATCCTAGAATGCAACGCAATTGTAAGACACGCAATACCATGTAGGAAACATTTCCAAAGGAGCAAGCTTCCATTTAATGACCGTAGCAACTGTCAAAGGACACATTCCAATCTTCAACGAAGCAGCAAATCATAATGGACAATCCTAAATCCAATTGAATGAATGGTATGGCTCACCTGTGACATCTAGTTTCAAACGCTTCATTATCCAACAAGCAACAAAGTAGGAATACATCCAATAATGTATCGCGAATAGTAACTGTAATATACTATTACATTTAAGGATAATTTCTGAAGCTATACCAGCAGAAGCAAAAAATAATGCATTACAAGTACATCAGCTATCCTAGAATGCAACGCAATTGTAAGACACGCAAAACCATGTAGGAAACATTTCCAAAGGAGCAAGCTTCCATTTAATGACCGTAGCAACTGTCAAAGGACACATTCCAATCTTCAACGAAGCAGCAAATCATAATGGACAATCCTAAATCCAATTGAATGAATGGTATGGCTCACCTGTGACATCTAGTTTCAAACGCTTCATTATCCAACAAGCAACAAAGTAGGAATACATCCAATAATGTATCGCGAATAGTAACTGTAATATACTATTACATTTAAGGATAATTTCTGAAGCTATACCAGCAGAAGCAAAAAATAATGCATTACAAGTACATCAGCTATCCTAGAATGCAACGCAATTGTAAGACACGCAAAACCATGTAGGAAACATTTCCAAAGGAGCAAGCTTCCATTTAATGACCGTAGCAACTGTCAAAGGACACATTCCAATCTTCAACGAAGCAGCAAATCATAATGGACAATCCTAAATCCAATTGAATGAATGGTATGGCTCACCTGTGACATCTAGTTTCAAACGCTTCATTATCCAACAAGCAACAAAGTAGGAATACATCCAATAATGTATCGCGAATAGTAACTGTAATATACTATTACATTTAAGGATAATTTCTGAAGCTATACCAGCAGAAGCAAAAAATAATGCATTACAAGTACATCAGCTATCCTAGAATGCAACGCAATTGTAAGACACGCAAAACCATGTAGGAAACATTTCCAAAGGAGCAAGCTTCCATTTAATGACCGTAGCAACTGTCAAAGGACACATTCCAATCTTCAACGAAGCAGCAAATCATAATGGACAATCCTAAATCCAATTGAATGAATGGTATGGCTCACCTGTGACATCTAGTTTCAAACGCTTCATTATCCAACAAGCAACAAAGTAGGAATACATCCAATAATGTATCGCGAATAGTAACTGTAATATACTATTACATTTAAGGATAATTTCTGAAGCTATACCAGCAGAAGCAAAAAATAATGCATTACAAGTACATCAGCTATCCTAGAATGCAACGCAATTGTAAGACACGCAAAACCATGTAGGAAACATTTCCAAAGGAGCAAACGGTCATTCAACGATAATCTTACATTCCATACATTAATGGTTTCTTTATCGTGTATTCTTGCACGAGAGGGCAAGTATCTTTAACCCACCCACAGGCATACAAAATAAAATTGCGATCGTCTATTATGGTTAGTCACAGAGCCATGGTGATATAACAATACACTCGTTTGCGGTAAGACAATGGAAAGAAACGTATTATCGTGAATATCTGCGTACGGTGATCTCCGTAATTAGATATGAAAGCGAATGATTGTGTAAAGTTTAGTATAGAAGCATGTAAATTTCAAATATATAAATTATATACAGTAGGTTGAAATCATTGTCAGCAGGAGAATAAAGGCTGTGGAAAGGGAATGAAATAATGAATTATTCTTCAATAACACCATCCGATCAACATTAATTGGGGAAATATTGCTTCTCCTCCTTCAATAATATGAGAGAGAAATGGGTGTCGACCGAGTAACAGTTATTGCGATGAATATTTTATAATTATTTGCTGTCGTCGAAGGTTACGCTACAGAAACTGTTGACAGGCCGGTGGCGCCATCTCTGTGAGGAGCGCTGAAACTGTTCGCGCGTGGTTATCGACAGTGTCGGTAACCGCTGGTGGCGCCATCTGTTGGTTACCGGCTGAAACAGAACCGCGAACAGTTTCAGCACTTTTACGGGAGATGGCGCCACCGCGGCGTAAATAAAGTAACGATTTCTTTAATTGTTAATTAATGCAGTCACGGTGGCGTTAATTGACACGTGTATTCATTGGGAATGCGTTTAACCTGTGTGACTTTATTCGGAATTGTTAATTATGTTAATTGTTTTTAATTAACCAATCAAAGTTGTGAAGGTTATAACCGCTGCATTGATGCTTGGTTTCTTCCCTTTCTCTTATTTAATATCGTGTCTCAGTGGTTTGCGTTCAGCGTATGATAATTAGTTAATAATAATATTACTTGTACTTTCAGATTTCTGGCAACAAGTGCTCAAATACATTGTAAAACAGTTAATTATCTGGAGCGCAGATCAGGAACATGACAAATATGATATTCATGGCGCACAGATTAATTCTTGGGCTCTTATTAAATTGTGTAGAAGATTCAAGAATTCCTAGAGCAACTGACGTTACTTGCTGGGTCAACGATAACGAAGAACTCTAAGAAACAGCTTAACCTAAGTTTAGCGCTTCCAATTTACATATGTTTTATAGTTATATAAGACGCGTACATGAATTTATACAGATAGCTTATAACAATTAGTTTATAAGAAGACATTTGTATTTACCGAATGCTTAAGAAGTGACAATAAACGTTCAGTTATGGTTAATGAATGGTTAAATCATTTAACGACCCCTGCAACTATCCCAGCGCGAACCATTCCTATCCCTAAACGAGAAACAACTCGTAAAACACAACCTTACAGACAATTTAATTAGTCGTAAGCAAATATATTGGTGGGTCGTTTTACAGATTTGTACAGATACTGTGCAATAATTAACTAATAAGTAGGAGTCTGTCAGTTCTTTTGTAAGGGTTTAGATGTTAAAGTATGGCAATAAACATTCAGTTATCGTTAAATAGTGGTTTAATCATTTAATGATCCCAGCAACTATCAAAGAAGGACACATTCCAATCTTCAACGAAGCAGCAATTCATAATGGACAATCCTAAATCAAATTGAATGAATGGTATGGCTCACCTGTGACATCTAGTTTCAAACGCTTCATTATCCAACAAGCAACAAAGTAGGAATACATCCAATAATGTATCGCGAATAGTAACTGTAATATACTATTACATTTAAGGATAATTTCTGAAGCTATACCAGCAGAAGCAAAAAATAATGCATTACAAGTACATCAGCTATCCTAGAATGCAACGCAATTGTAAGACACGCAAAACCATGTAGGAAACATTTCCAAAGGAGCAAGCTTCCATTTAATGACCGTAGCAACTGTAAAAGGACACATTCCAATCTTCAACGAAGCAGCAAATCATAATGGACAATCCTAAATCCAATTGAATGAATGGTATGGCTCACCTGTGACATCTAGTTTCAAACGCTTCATTCTCCCACAAGCAACAAAGTAGGAATACATCCAATAATGTATCGCGAATAGTAACTGTAATATACTATTACATTTAAGGATAATTTCTGAAGCTATACCAGCAGAAGCAAAAAATAATGCATTACAAGTACATCAGCTATCCTAGAATGCAACGCAATTGTAAGACACGCAATATCATGTAGGAAACTTTTCCAAAGGAGCAAGCTTCCATTTAATGACCGTAGCAACTGTCAAAGGACACATTCCAATCTTCAACGAAGCAGCAAATCATAATGGACAATCCTAAATCCAATTGAATGAATGGTATGGCTCACCTGTGACATCTAGTTTCAAACGCTTCATTATCCAACAAGCAACAAAGTAGGAATACATCCAATAATGTATCGCGAATAGTAACTGTAATATACTATTACATTTAAGGATAATTTCTGAAGCTATACCAGCAGAAGCAAAAAATAATGCATTACAAGTACATCAGCTATCCTAGAATGCAACGCAATTGTAAGACACGCAAAACCATGTAGGAAACATTTCCAAAGGAGCAAGCTTCCATTTAATGACCGTAGCAACTGTCAAAGGACACATTCCAATCTTCAACGAAGCAGCAAATCATAATGGACAATCCTAAATCCAATTGAATGAATGGTATGGCTCACCTGTGACATCTAGTTTCAAACGCTTCATTATCCAACAAGCAACAAAGTAGGAATACATCCAATAATGTATCGCGAATAGTAACTGTAATATACTATTACATTTAAGAATAATTTCTGAAGCTATACCAGCAGAAGCAAAAAATAATGCATTACAAGTACATCAGCTATCCTAGAATGCAACGCAATTGTAAGACACGCAAAACCATGTAGGAAACATTTCCAAAGGAGCAAGCTTCCATTTAATGACCGTAGCAACTGTCAAAGGACACATTCCAATCTTCAACGAAGCAGCAAATCATAATGGACAATCCTAAATCCAATTGAATGAATGGTATGGCTCACCTGTGACATCTAGTTTCAAACGCTTCATTATCCAACAAGCAACAAAGTAGGAATACATCCAATAATGTATCGCGAATAGTAACTGTAATATACTATTACATTTAAGGATAATTTCTGAAGCTATACCAGCAGAAGCAAAAAATAATGCATTACAAGTACATCAGCTATCCTAGAATGCAACGCAATTGTAAGACACGCAAAACCATGTAGGAAACATTTCCAAAGGAGCAAGCTTCCATTTAATGACCGTAGCAACTGTCAAAGGACACATTCCAATCTTCAACGAAGCAGCAAATCATAATGGACAATCCTAAATCCAATTGAATGAATGGTATGGCTCACCTGTGACATCTAGTTTCAAACGCTTCATTCTCCCACAAGCAACAAAGTAGGAATACATCCAATAATGTATCGCGAATGGTAACTGTAATATACTATTACATTTAAGGATAATTTCTGAAGCTATACCAGCAGAAGCAAAAAATAATGCATTACAAGTACATCAGCTATCCTAGAATGCAACGCAATTGTAAGACACGCAATACCATGTAGGAAACTTTTCCAAAGGAGCAAGCTTCCATTTAATGACCGTAGCAACTGTCAAAGGACACATTCCAATCTTCAACGAAGCAGCAAATCATAATGGACAATCCTAAATCCAATTGAATGAATGGTATGGCTCACCTGTGACATCTAGTTTCAAACGCTTCATTATCCAACAAGCAACAAAGTAGGAATACATCCAATAATGTATCGCGAATAGTAACTGTAATATACTATTACATTTAAGGATAATTTCTGAAGCTATACCAGCAGAAGCAAAAAATAATGCATTACAAGTACATCAGCTATCCTAGAATGCAACGCAATTGTAAGACACGCAAAACCATGTAGGAAACATTTCCAAAGGAGCAAGCTTCCATTTAATGACCGTAGCAACTGTCAAAGGACACATTCCAATCTTCAACGAAGCAGCAAATCATAATGGACAATCCTAAATCCAATTGAATGAATGGTATGGCTCACCTGTGACATCTAGTTTCAAACGCTTCATTATCCAACAAGCAACAAAGTAGGAATACATCCAATAATGTATCGCGAATAGTAACTGTAATATACTATTACATTTAAGGATAATTTCTGAAGCTATACCAGCAGAAGCAAAAAATAATGCATTACAAGTACATCAGCTATCCTAGAATGCAACGCAATTGTAAGACACGCAAAACCATGTAGGAAACATTTCCAAAGGAGCAAGCTTCCATTTAATGACCGTAGCAACTGTCAAAGGACACATTCCAATCTTCAACGAAGCAGCAAATCATAATGGACAATCCTAAATCCAATTGAATGAATGGTATGGCTCACCTGTGACATCTAGTTTCAAACGCTTCATTATCCAACAAGCAACAAAGTAGGAATACATCCAATAATGTATCGCGAATAGTAACTGTAATATACTATTACATTTAAGGATAATTTCTGAAGCTATACCATCAGAAGCAAAAAATAATGCATTACAAGTACATCAGCTATCCTAGAATGCAACGCAATTGTAAGACACGCAAAACCATGTAGGAAACATTTCCAAAGGAGCAAACGGTCATTCAACGATAATCTTACATTCCATACATTAATGGTTTCTTTATCGTGTATTCTTGCACGAGAGGGCAAGTATCTTTAACCCACCCACAGGCATACAAAATAAAATTGCGATCGTCTATTATGGTTAGTCACAGAGCCATGGTGATATAACAATACACTCGTTTGCGGTAAGACAATGGAAAGAAACGTATTATCGTGAATATCTGCGTACGGTGATCTCCGTAATTAGATATGAAAGCGAATGATTGTGTAAAGTTTAGTATAGAAGCATGTAAATTTCAAATATATAAATTATATACAGTAGGTTGAAATCATTGTCAGCAGGAGAATAAAGGCTGTGGAAAGGGAATGAAATAATGAATTATTCTTCAATAACACCATCCGATCAACATTAATTGGGGAAATATTGCTTCTCCTCCTTCAATAATATGAGAGAGAAATGGGTGTCGACCGAGTAACAGTTATTGCGATGAATATTTTATAATTATTTGCTGTCGTCGAAGGTTACGCTACAGAAACTGTTGACAGGCCGGTGGCGCCATCTCTGTGAGGAGCGCTGAAACTGTTCGCGCGTGGTTATCGACAGTGTCGGTAACCGCTGGTGGCGCCATCTGTTGGTTACCGGCTGAAACAGAACCGCGAACAGTTTCAGCACTTTTACGGGAGATGGCGCCACCGCGGCGTAAATAAAGTAACGATTTCTTTAATTGTTAATTAATGCAGTCACGGTGGCGTTAATTGACACGTGTATTCATTGGGAATGCGTTTAACCTGTGTGACTTTATTCGGAATTGTTAATTATGTTAATTGTTTTTAATTAACCAATCAAAGTTGTGAAGGTTATAACCGCTGCATTGATGCTTGGTTTCTTCCCTTTCTCTTATTTAATATCGTGTCTCAGTGGTTTGCGTTCAGCGTATGATAATTAGTTAATAATAATATTACTTGTACTTTCAGATTTCTGGCAACAAGTGCTCAAATACATTGTAAAACAGTTAATTATCTGGAGCGCAGATCAGGAACATGACAAATATGATATTCATGGCGCACAGATTAATTCTTGGGCTCTTATTAAATTGTGTAGAAGATTCAAGAATTCCTAGAGCAACTGACGTTACTTGCTGGGTCAACGATAACGAAGAACTCTAAGAAACAGCTTAACCTAAGTTTAGCGCTTCCAATTTACATATGTTTTATAGTTATATAAGACGCGTACATGAATTTATACAGATAGCTTATAACAATTAGTTTATAAGAAGACATTTGTATTTACCGAATGCTTAAGAAGTGACAATAAACGTTCAGTTATGGTTAATGAATGGTTAAATCATTTAACGACCCCTGCAACTATCCCAGCGCGAACCATTCCTATCCCTAAACGAGAAACAACTCGTAAAACACAACCTTACAGACAATTTAATTAGTCGTAAGCAAATATATTGGTGGGTCGTTTTACAGATTTGTACAGATACTGTGCAATAATTAACTAATAAGTAGGAGTCTGTCAGTTCTTTTGTAAGGGTTTAGATGTTAAAGTATGGCAATAAACATTCAGTTATCGTTAAATAGTGGTTTAATCATTTAATGATCCCAGCAACTATCAAAGAAGGACACATTCCAATCTTCAACGAAGCAGCAATTCATAATGGACAATCCTAAATCAAATTGAATGAATGGTATGGCTCACCTGTGACATCTAGTTTCAAACGCTTCATTATCCAACAAGCAACAAAGTAGGAATACATCCAATAATGTATCGCGAATAGTAACTGTAATATACTATTACATTTAAGGATAATTTCTGAAGCTATACCAGCAGAAGCAAAAAATAATGCATTACAAGTACATCAGCTATCCTAGAATGCAACGCAATTGTAAGACACGCAAAACCATGTAGGAAACATTTCCAAAGGAGCAAGCTTCCATTTAATGACCGTAGCAACTGTAAAAGGACACATTCCAATCTTCAACGAAGCAGCAAATCATAATGGACAATCCTAAATCCAATTGAATGAATGGTATGGCTCACCTGTGACATCTAGTTTCAAACGCTTCATTCTCCCACAAGCAACAAAGTAGGAATACATCCAATAATGTATCGCGAATAGTAACTGTAATATACTATTACATTTAAGGATAATTTCTGAAGCTATACCAGCAGAAGCAAAAAATAATGCATTACAAGTACATCAGCTATCCTAGAATGCAACGCAATTGTAAGACACGCAATATCATGTAGGAAACTTTTCCAAAGGAGCAAGCTTCCATTTAATGACCGTAGCAACTGTCAAAGGACACATTCCAATCTTCAACGAAGCAGCAAATCATAATGGACAATCCTAAATCCAATTGAATGAATGGTATGGCTCACCTGTGACATCTAGTTTCAAACGCTTCATTATCCAACAAGCAACAAAGTAGGAATACATCCAATAATGTATCGCGAATAGTAACTGTAATATACTATTACATTTAAGGATAATTTCTGAAGCTATACCAGCAGAAGCAAAAAATAATGCATTACAAGTACATCAGCTATCCTAGAATGCAACGCAATTGTAAGACACGCAAAACCATGTAGGAAACATTTCCAAAGGAGCAAGCTTCCATTTAATGACCGTAGCAACTGTCAAAGGACACATTCCAATCTTCAACGAAGCAGCAAATCATAATGGACAATCCTAAATCCAATTGAATGAATGGTATGGCTCACCTGTGACATCTAGTTTCAAACGCTTCATTATCCAACAAGCAACAAAGTAGGAATACATCCAATAATGTATCGCGAATAGTAACTGTAATATACTATTACATTTAAGAATAATTTCTGAAGCTATACCAGCAGAAGCAAAAAATAATGCATTACAAGTACATCAGCTATCCTAGAATGCAACGCAATTGTAAGACACGCAAAACCATGTAGGAAACATTTCCAAAGGAGCAAGCTTCCATTTAATGACCGTAGCAACTGTCAAAGGACACATTCCAATCTTCAACGAAGCAGCAAATCATAATGGACAATCCTAAATCCAATTGAATGAATGGTATGGCTCACCTGTGACATCTAGTTTCAAACGCTTCATTATCCAACAAGCAACAAAGTAGGAATACATCCAATAATGTATCGCGAATAGTAACTGTAATATACTATTACATTTAAGGATAATTTCTGAAGCTATACCAGCAGAAGCAAAAAATAATGCATTACAAGTACATCAGCTATCCTAGAATGCAACGCAATTGTAAGACACGCAAAACCATGTAGGAAACATTTCCAAAGGAGCAAGCTTCCATTTAATGACCGTAGCAACTGTAAAAGGACACATTCCAATCTTCAACGAAGCAGCAAATCATAATGGACAATCCTAAATCCAATTGAATGAATGGTATGGCTCACCTGTGACATCTAGTTTCAAACGCTTCATTCTCCCACAAGCAACAAAGTAGGAATACATCCAATAATGTATCGCGAATGGTAACTGTAATATACTATTACATTTAAGGATAATTTCTGAAGCTATACCAGCAGAAGCAAAAAATAATGCATTACAAGTACATCAGCTATCCTAGAATGCAACGCAATTGTAAGACACGCAATACCATGTAGGAAACTTTTCCAAAGGAGCAAGCTTCCATTTAATGACCGTAGCAACTGTCAAAGGACACATTCCAATCTTCAACGAAGCAGCAAATCATAATGGACAATCCTAAATCCAATTGAATGAATGGTATGGCTCACCTGTGACATCTAGTTTCAAACGCTTCATTCTCCCACAAGCAACAAAGTAGGAATACATCCAATACTGTATCGCGAATAGTAACTGTAATATACTATTACATTTAAGGATAATTTCTGAAGCTATACCAGCAGAAGCAAAAAATAATGCATTACAAGTACATCAGCTATCCTAGAATGCAACGCAATTGTAAGACACGCAAAACCATGTAGGAAACATTTCCAAAGGAGCAAGCTTCCATTTAATGACCGTAGCAACTGTAAAAGGACACATTCCAATCTTCAACGAAGCAGCAAATCATAATGGACAATCCTAAATCCAATTGAATGAATGGTATGGCTCACCTGTGACATCTAGTTTCAAACGCTTCATTCTCCCACATGCAACAAAGTAGGAATACATCCAATAATGTATCGCGAATAGTAACTGTAATATACTATTACATTTAAGGATAATTTCTGAAGCTATACCAGCAGAAGCAAAAAATAATGCATTACAAGTACATCAGCTATCCTAGAATGCAACGCAATTGTAAGACACGCAATACCATGTAGGAAACATTTCCAAAGGAGCAAGCTTCCATTTAATGACCGTAGCAACTGTCAAAGGACACATTCCAATCTTCAACGAAGCAGCAAATCATAATGGACAATCCTAAATCAAATTGAATGAATGGTATGGCTCACCTGTGACATCTAGTTTCAAACGCTTCATTATCCAACAAGCAACAAAGTAGGAATACATCCAATAATGTATCGCGAATAGTAACTGTAATATACTATTACATTTAAGGATAATTTCTGAAGCTATACCAGCAGAAGCAAAAAATAATGCATTACAAGTACATCAGCTATCCTAGAATGCAACGCAATTGTAAGACACGCAAAACCATGTAGGAAACATTTCCAAAGGAGCAAGCTTCCATTTAATGACCGTAGCAACTGTCAAAGGACACATTCCAATCTTCAACGAAGCAGCAAATCATAATGGACAATCCTAAATCCAATTGAATGAATGGTATGGCTCACCTGTGACATCTAGTTTCAAACGCTTCATTCTCCCACAAGCAACAAAGTAGGAATACATCCAATAATGTATCGCGAATAGTAACTGTAATATACTATTACATTTAAGGATAATTTTTGAAGCTATACCAGCAGAAGCAAAAAATAATGCATTACAAGTACATCAGCTATCCTAGAATGCAACGCAATTGTAAGACACGCAATACCATGTAGGAAACATTTCCAAAGGAGCAAGCTTCCATTTAATGACCGTAGCAACTGTCAAAGGACACATTCCAATCTTCAACGAAGCAGCAAATCATAATGGACAATCCTAAATCCAATTGAATGAATGGTATGGCTCACCTGTGACATCTAGTTTCAAACGCTTCATTCTCCCACAAGCAACAAAGTAGGAATACAACCAATAATGTATCGCGAATAGTAACTGTAATATACTATTACATTTAAGGATAATTTCTGAAGCTATACCAGCAGAAGCAAAAAATAATGCATTACAAGTACATCAGCTATCCTAGAATGCAACGCAATTGTAAGACACGCAAAACCATGTAGGAAACATTTCCAAAGGAGCAAGCTTCCATTTAATGACCGTAGCAACTGTCAAAGGACACATTCCAATCTTCAACGAAGCAGCAAATCATAATGGACAATCCTAAATCCAATTGAATGAATGGTATGGCTCACCTGTGACATCTAGTTTCAAACGCTTCATTATCCAACAAGCAACAAAGTAGGAATACATCCAATAATGTATCGCGAATAGTAACTGTAATATACTATTACATTTAAGGATAATTTCTGAAGCTATACCAGCAGAAGCAAAAAATAATGCATTACAAGTACATCAGCTATCCTAGAATGCAACGCAATTGTAAGACACGCAAAACCATGTAGGAAACATTTCCAAAGGAGCAAGCTTCCATTTAATGACCGTAGCAACTGTCAAAGGACACATTCCAATCTTCAACGAAGCAGCAAATCATAATGGACAATCCTAAATCCAATTGAATGAATGGTATGGCTCACCTGTGGCATCTAGTTTCAAACGCTTCATTCTCCCACAAGCAACAAAGTAGGAATACATCCAATACTGTATCGCGAATAGTAACTGTAATATACTATTACATTTAAGGATAATTTCTGAAGCTATACCAGCAGAAGCAAAAAATAATGCATTACAAGTACATCAGCTATCCTAGAATGCAACGCAATTGTAAGACACGCAAAACCATGTAGGAAACATTTCCAAAGGAGCAAGCTTCCATTTAATGACCGTAGCAACTGTAAAAGGACACATTCCAATCTTCAACGAAGCAGCAAATCATAATGGACAATCCTAAATCCAATTGAATGAATGGTATGGCTCACCTGTGACATCTAGTTTCAAACGCTTCATTCTCCCACAAGCAACAAAGTAGGAATACAACCAATAATGTATCGCGAATAGTAACTGTAATATACTATTACATTTAAGGATAATTTCTGAAGCTATACCAGCAGAAGCAAAAAATAATGCATTACAAGTACATCAGCTATCCTAGAATGCAACGCAATTGTAAGACACGCAAAACCATGTAGGAAACATTTCCAAAGGAGCAAGCTTCCATTTAATGACCGTAGCAACTGTCAAAGGACACATTCCAATCTTCAACGAAGCAGCAAATCATAATGGACAATCCTAAATCAAATTGAATGAATGGTATGGCTCACCTGTGACATCTAGTTTCAAACGCTTCATTATCCAACAAGCAACAAAGTAGGAATACATCCAATAATGTATCGCGAATAGTAACTGTAATATACTATTACATTTAAGGATAATTTCTGAAGCTATACCAGCAGAAGCAAAAAATAATGCATTACAAGTACATCAGCTATCCTAGAATGCAACGCAATTGTAAGACACGCAAAACCATGTAGGAAACATTTCCAAAGGAGCAAGCTTCCATTTAATGACCGTAGCAACTGTCAAAGGACACATTCCAATCTTCAACGAAGCAGCAAATCATAATGGACAATCCTAAATCCAATTGAATGAATGGTATGGCTCACCTGTGACATCTAGTTTCAAACGCTTCATTCTCCCACAAGCAACAAAGTAGGAATACATCCAATAATGTATCGCGAATAGTAACTGTAATATACTATTACATTTAAGGATAATTTCTGAAGCTATACCAGCAGAAGCAAAAAATAATGCATTACAAGTACATCAGCTATCCTAGAATGCAACGCAATTGTAAGACACGCAAAACCATGTAGGAAACATTTCCAAAGGAGCAAGCTTCCATTTAATGACCGTAGCAACTGTCAAAGGACACATTCCAATCTTCAACGAAGCAGCAAATCATAATGGACAATCCTAAATCCAATTGAATGAATGGTATGGCTCACCTGTGACATCTAGTTTCAAACGCTTCATTATCCAACAAGCAACAAAGTAGGAATACATCCAATAATGTATCGCGAATAGTAACTGTAATATACTATTACATTTAAGGATAATTTCTGAAGCTATACCAGCAGAAGCAAAAAATAATGCATTACAAGTACATCAGCTATCCTAGAATGCAACGCAATTGTAAGACACGCAAAACCATGTAGGAAACATTTCCAAAGGAGCAAGCTTCCATTTAATGACCGTAGCAACTGTAAAAGGACACATTCCAATCTTCAACGAAGCAGCAAATCATAATGGACAATCCTAAATCCAATTGAATGAATGGTATGGCTCACCTGTGACATCTAGTTTCAAACGCTTCCTTCTCCCACAAGCAACAAAGTAGGAATACATCCAATACTGTATCGCGAATAGTAACTGTAATATACTATTACATTTAAGGATAATTTCTGAAGCTATACCAGCAGAAGCAAAAAATAATGCATTACAAGTACATCAGCTATCCTAGAATGCAACGCAATTGTAAGACACGCAAAACCATGTAGGAAACATTTCCAAAGGAGCAAGCTTCCATTTAATGACCGTAGCAACTGTAAAAGGACACATTCCAATCTTCAACGAAGCAGCAAATCATAATGGACAATCCTAAATCCAATTGAATGAATGGTATGGCTCACCTGTGACATCTAGTTTCAAACGCTTCATTCTCCCACAAGCAACAAAGTAGGAATACATCCAATAATGTATCGCGAATAGTAACTGTAATATACTATTACATTTAAGGATAATTTCTGAAGGTATACCAGCAGAAGCAAAAAATAATGCATTACAAGTACATCAGCTATCCTAGAATGCAACGCAATTGTAAGTCACGCAAAACCATGTAGGAAACATTTCCAAAGCAGCAAGCTTCCATTTAATAACCGTAGCAACTGTCAAAGGACACATTCCAATCTTCAACGAAGCAGCAAATCATAATGGACAATCCTAAATCCAATTGAATGAATGGTATGGCTCACCTGTGACATCTAGTTTCAAACGCTTCATTCTCCCACAAGCAACAAAGTAGGAATACATCCAATAATGTATCGCGAATAGTAACTGTAATATACTATTACATTTAAGGATAATTTCTGAAGCTACACCAGCAGAAGCAAAAAATAATGCATTACAAGTACATCAGCTATCCTAGAATGCAACGCAATTGTAAGACACGCACAACCATGTAGGAAACATTTCCAAAGGAGCAAGCTTCCATTTAATGACCGTAGCAACTGTCAAAGGACACATTCCAATCTTCAACGAAGCAGCAAATCATAATGGACAATCCTAAATCCAATTGAATGAATGGTATGGCTCACCTGTGACATCTAGTTTCAAACGCTTCATTATCCAACAAGCAACAAAGTAGGAATACATTCAATAATGTATCGCGAATAGTAACTGTAATATACTATTACATTTAAGGATAATTTCTGAAGCTACACCAGCAGAAGCAAAAAATAATGCATTACAAGTACATCAGCTATCCTAGAATGCAACGCAATTGTAAGACACGCACAACCATGTAGGAAACATTTCCAAAGGAGCAAACGATCATTCAACGATAATCTTACATTCCATACATTAATGGTTTCTTTATCGTGTATTCTTGCACGAGAGGGCAAGTATCTTTAACCCACCCACAGGCATACAAAATAAAATTGCGATCGTCTATTATGGTTAGTCACAGAGCCATGGTGATATAACAATACACTCGTTTGCGGTAAGACAATGGAAAGAAACGTATTATCGTGAATATCTGCGTACGGTGATCTCCGTAATTAGATATGAAAGCGAATGATTGTGTAAAGTTTAGTATAGAAGCATGTAAATTTCAAATATATAAATTATATACAGTAGGTTGAAATCATTGTCAGCAGGAGAATAAAGGCTGTGGAAAGGGAATGAAATAATGAATTATTCTTCAATAACACCATCCGATCATCATTAATTGGGGAAATATTGCTTCTCCTCCTTCAATAATATGAGAGAGAAATGCGTGTCGACCGAGTAACAGTTATTGCGATGAATATTTTATAATTATTTGCTGTCGTCGAAGGTTACGCTACAGAAACTGTTGACAGGCCGGTGGCGCCATCTCTGTGAGGAGCGCTGAAACTGTTCGCGCGTGGTTATCGACAGTGTCGGTAATCGCTGGTGGCGCCATCTGTTGGTTACCGGCTGAAACAGAACCGCGAACAGTTTCGGCACTTTTACGGGAGATGGCGCCACCGCGGCGTAAATAAAGTAACGATTTCGTTAATTGATAATTAATGCAGTAACGGTGGCGTTAATTGACACGTGTATTCATTGGGAATGCGTTTAACCTGTGTGACTTTATTCGGAATTGTTAATTATGTGAATTGTTTTTTTAATTAACCAATCAAAGTTGTGAAGGTTATAACCGCTGCATTGATGCTTGGTTTCTTTCCTTTCTCTTATTTAATATCGTGTCTCAGTGGTTTGCGTTCAGCGTATGATAATTAGTTAATAATAATATTACTTGTACTTTCAGATTTCTGGCAACAAGTGCTCAAATACATTGTAAAACAGTTAATTATCTGGAGCGCAGATCAGGAACATGACAAATATGATATTCATGGCGCACAGATTAATTCTTGGGCTCTTATTAAATTGTGTAGAAGATTCAAGAATTCCTAGAGCAACTGACGTTACTTGCTGGGTCAACGATAACGAAGAACTCTAAGAAACAGCTTAACCTAAGTTTAGCGCTTCCAATTTACATATGTTTTATAGTTATATAAGACGCGTACATGAATTTATACAGATAGCTTATAACAATTAGTTTATAAGGAGACATTTGTATTTACCGAATGCTTAAGAAGTGACAATAAACGTTCAGTTATGGTTAATGAATGGTTAAATCATTTAACGACCCCTGCAACTATCCCAGCGCGAACCATTCCTATCCCTAAACGAGAAACAACTCGTAAAACACAACCTTACACACAATTTAATTAGTCGTAAGCAAATATATTGGTGGGTCGTTTTACAGATTTGTACAGATACTGTGCAATAATTAACTAATAAGTAGGAGTCTGTCAGTTCCTTTGTAAGGGTTTAGATGTTAAAGTATGGCAATAAACATTCAGTTATCGTTAAATAGTGGTTTAATCATTTAATGATCCCAGCAACTATCAAAGAAGGACACATTCCAATCTTCAACGAAGCAGCAATTCATAATGGACAATCCTAAATCCAATTGAATGAATGGTATGGCTCACCTGTGACATCTAGTTTCAAACGCTTCATTATCCAACAAGCAACAAAGTAGGAATACATCCAATAATGTATCGCGAATAGTAACTGTAATATACTATTACATTTAAGGATAATTTCTGAAGCTATACCAGCAGAAGCAAAAAATAATGCATTACAAGTACATCAGCTATCCTAGAATGCAACGCAATTGTAAGACACGCAATACCATGTAGGAAACATTTCCAAAGGAGCAAGCTTCCATTTAATGACCGTAGCAACTGTCAAAGGACACATTCCAATCTTCAACGAAGCAGCAAATCATAATGGACAATCCTAAATCCAATTGAATGAATGGTATGGCTCACCTGTGACATCTAGTTTCAAACGCTTCATTATCCAACAAGCAACAAAGTAGGAATACATCCAATAATGTATCGCGAATAGTAACTGTAATATACTATTACATTTAAGGATAATTTCTGAAGCTATACCAGCAGAAGCAAAAAATAATGCATTACAAGTACATCAGCTATCCTAGAATGCAACGCAATTGTAAGACACGCAAAACCATGTAGGAAACATTACCAAAGGAGCAAGCTTCCATTTAATGACCGTAGCAACTGTCAAAGGACACATTCCAATCTTCAACGAAGCAGCAAATCATAATGGACAATCCTAAATCCAATTGAATGAATGGTATGGCTCACCTGTGACATCTAGTTTCAAACGCTTCATTATCCAACAAGCAACAAAGTAGGAATACATCCAATAATGTATCGTGAATAGTAACTGTAATATACTATTACATTTAAGGATAATTTCTGAAGCTACACCAGCAGAAGCAAAAAATAATGCATTACAAGTACATCAGCTATCCTAGAATGCAACGCAATTGTAAGACACGCACAACCATGTAGGAAACATTTCCAAAGCAGCAAGCTTCCATTTAATGACCGTAGCAACTGTCAAAGGACACATTCCAATCTTCAACGAAGCAGCAAATCATAATGGACAATCCTAAATCCAATTGAATGAATGGTATGGCTCACCTGTGACATCTAGTTTCAAACGCTTCATTATCCAACAAGCAACAAAGTAGGAATACATCCAATAATGTATCGCGAATAGTAACTGTAATATACTATTACATTTAAGGATAATTTCTGAAGCTATACCAGCAGAAGCAAAAAATAATGCATTACAAGTACATCAGCTATCCTAGAATGCAACGCAATTGTAAGACACGCAAAACCATGTAGGAAACATTTCCAAAGGAGCAAGCTTCCATTTAATGACCGTAGCAACTGTAAAAGGACACATTCCAATCTTCAACGAAGCAGCAAATCATAATGGACAATCCTAAATCCAATTGAATGAATGGTATGGCTCACCTGTGACATCTAGTTTCAAACGCTTCATTCTCCCACAAGCAACAAAGTAGGAATACATCCAATAATGTATCGCGAATAGTAACTGTAATATACTATTACATTTAAGGATAATTTCTGAAGCTATACCAGCAGAAGCAAAAAATAATGCATTACAAGTACATCAGCTATCCTAGAATGCAACGCAATTGTAAGACACGCAAAACCATGTAGGAAACATTTCCAAAGGAGCAAGCTTCCATTTAATGACCGTAGCAACTGTCAAAGGACACATTCCAATCTTCAACGAAGCAGCAAATCATAATGGACAATCCTAAATCCAATTGAATGAATGGTATGGCTCACCTGTGGCATCTAGTTTCAAACGCTTCATTCTCCCACAAGCAACAAAGTAGGAATACATCCAATAATGTATCGCGAATAGTAACTGTAATATACTATTACATTTAAGGATAATTTCTGAAGGTATACCAGCAGAAGCAAAAAATAATGCATTACAAGTACATCAGCTATCCTAGAATGCAACGCAATTGTAAGTCACGCAAAACCATGTAGGAAACATTTCCAAAGCAGCAAGCTTCCATTTAATAACCGTAGCAACTGTCAAAGGACACATTCCAATCTTCAACGAAGCAGCAAATCATAATGGACAATCCTAAATCCAATTGAATGAATGGTATGGCTCACCTGTGACATCTAGTTTCAAACGCTTCATTCTCCCACAAGCAACAAAGTAGGAATACATCCAATAATGTATCGCGAATAGTAACTGTAATATACTATTACATTTAAGGATAATTTCTGAAGCTACACCAGCAGAAGCAAAAAATAATGCATTACAAGTACATCAGCTATCCTAGAATGCAACGCAATTGTAAGACACGCACAACCATGTAGGAAACATTTCCAAAGCAGCAAGCTTCCATTTAATGACCGTAGCAACTGTCAAAGGACACATTCCAATCTTCAACGAAGCAGCAAATCATAATGGACAATCCTAAATCCAATTGAATGAATGGTATGGCTCACCTGTGACATCTAGTTTCAAACGCTTCATTATCCAACAAGCAACAAAGTAGGAATACATCCAATAATGTATCGCGAATAGTAACTGTAATATACTATTACATTTAAGGATAATTTCTGAAGCTATACCAGCAGAAGCAAAAAATAATGCATTACAAGTACATCAGCTATCCTAGAATGCAACGCAATTGTAAGACACGCAAAACCATGTAGGAAACATTTCCAAAGGAGCAAGCTTCCATTTAATGACCGTAGCAACTGTCAAAGGACACATTCCAATCTTCAACGAAGCAGCAAATCATAATGGACAATCCTAAATCCAATTGAATGAATGGTATGGCTCACCTGTGGCATCTAGTTTCAAACGCTTCATTCTCCCACAAGCAACAAAGTAGGAATACATCCAATAATGTATCGCGAATAGTAACTGTAATATACTATTACATTTAAGGATAATTTCTGAAGGTATACCAGCAGAAGCAAAAAATAATGCATTACAAGTACATCAGCTATCCTAGAATGCAACGCAATTGTAAGTCACGCAAAACCATGTAGGAAACATTTCCAAAGCAGCAAGCTTCCATTTAATAACCGTAGCAACTGTCAAAGGACACATTCCAATCTTCAACGAAGCAGCAAATCATAATGGACAATCCTAAATCCAATTGAATGAATGGTATGGCTCACCTGTGACATCTAGTTTCAAACGCTTCATTATCCAACAAGCAACAAAGTAGGAATACATTCAATAATGTATCGCGAATAGTAACTGTAATATACTATTACATTTAAGGATAATTTCTGAAGCTATACCAGCAGAAGCAAAAAATAATGCATTACAAGTACATCAGCTATCCTAGAATGCAACGCAATTGTAAGACACGCAAAACCATGTAGGAAACATTTCCAAAGGAGCAAGCTTCCATTTAATGACCGTAGCAACTGTCAAAGGACACATTCCAATCTTCAACGAAGCAGCAAATCATAATGGACAATCCTAAATCCAATTGAATGAATGGTATGGCTCACCTGTGACATCTAGTTTCAAACGCTTCATTATCCAACAAGCAACAAAGTAGGAATACATCCAATAATGTATCGCGAATAGTAACTGTAATATACTATTACATTTAAGGATAATTTCTGAAGCTATACCAGCAGAAGCAAAAAATAATGCATTACAAGTACATCAGCTATCCTAGAATGCAACGCAATTGTAAGACACGCAAAACCATGTAGGAAACATTTCCAAAGGAGCAAGCTTCCATTTAATGACCGTAGCAACTGTCAAAGGACACATTCCAATCTTCAACGAAGCAGCAAATCATAATGGACAATCCTAAATCCAATTGAATGAATGGTATGGCTCACCTGTGGCATCTAGTTTCAAACGCTTCATTCTCCCACAAGCAACAAAGTAGGAATACATCCAATAATGTATCGCGAATAGTAACTGTAATATACTATTACATTTAAGGATAATTTCTGAAGGTATACCAGCAGAAGCAAAAAATAATGCATTACAAGTACATCAGCTATCCTAGAATGCAACGCAATTGTAAGTCACGCAAAACCATGTAGGAAACATTTCCAAAGCAGCAAGCTTCCATTTAATAACCGTAGCAACTGTCAAAGGACACATTCCAATCTTCAACGAAGCAGCAAATCATAATGGACAATCCTAAATCCAATTGAATGAATGGTATGGCTCACCTGTGACATCTAGTTTCAAACGCTTCATTATCCAACAAGCAACAAAGTAGGAATACATTCAATAATGTATCGCGAATAGTAACTGTAATATACTATTACATTTAAGGATAATTTCTGAAGCTACACCAGCAGAAGCAAAAAATAATGCATTACAAGTACATCAGCTATCCTAGAATGCAACGCAATTGTAAGACACGCACAACCATGTAGGAAACATTTCCAAAGGAGCAAACGGTCATTCAACGATAATCTTACATTCCATACATTAATGGTTTCTTTATCGTGTATTCTTGCACGAGAGGGCAAGTATCTTTAACCCACCCACAGGCATACAAAATAAAATTGCGATCGTCTATTATGGTTAGTCACAGAGCCATGGTGATATAACAATACACTCGTTTGCGGTAAGACAATGGAAAGAAACGTATTATCGTGAATATCTGCGTACGGTGATCTCCGTAATTAGATATGAAAGCGAATGATTGTGTAAAGTTTAGTATAGAAGCATGTAAATTTCAAATATATAAATTATATACAGTAGGTTGAAATCATTGTCAGCAGGAGAATAAAGGCTGTGGAAAGGGAATGAAATAATGAATTATTCTTCAATAACACCATCCGATCAACATTAATTGGGGAAATATTGCTTCTCCTCCTTCAATAATATGAGAGAGAAATGCGTGTCGACCGAGTAACAGTTATTGCGATGAATATTTTATAATTATTTGCTGTCGTCGAAGGTTACGCTACAGAAACTGTTGACAGGCCGGTGGCGCCATCTCTGTGAGGAGCGCTGAAACTGTTCGCGCGTGGTTATCGACAGTGTCGGTAACCGCTGGTGGCGCCATCTGTTGGTTACCGGCTGAAACAGAACCGCGAACAGTTTCAGCACTTTTACGGGAGATGGCGCCACCGCGGCGTAAATAAAGTAACGATTTCGTTAATTGATAATTAATGCAGTAACGGTGGCGTTAATTGACACGTGTATTCATTGGGAATGCGTTTAACCTGTGTGACTTTATTCGGAATTGTTAATTATGTTAATTATTTTTAATTAACCAATCAAAGTTGTGAAGGTTATAACCGCTGCATTGATGCTTGGTTTCTTCCCTTTCTCTTATTTAATATCGTGTCTCAGTGGTTTGCGTTCAGCGTATGATAATTAGTTAATAATAATATTACTTGTACTTTCAGATTTCTGGCAACAAGTGCTCAAATACATTGTAAAACAGTTAATTATCTGGAGCGCAGATCAGGAACATGACAAATATGATATTCATGGCGCACAGATTAATTCTTGGGCTCTTATTAAATTGTGTAGAAGATTCAAGAATTCCTAGAGCAACTGACGTTACTTGCTGGGTCAACGATAACGAAGAACTCTAAGAAACAGCTTAACCTAAGTTTAGCGCTTCCAATTTACATATGTTTTATAGTTATATAAGACGCGTACATGAATTTATACAGATAGCTTATAACAATTAGTTTATAAGGAGACATTTGTATTTACCGAATGCTTAAGAAGTGACAATAAACGTTCAGTTATGGTTAATGAATGGTTAAATCATTTAACGACCCCTGCAACTATCCCAGCGCGAACCATTCCTATCCCTAAACGAGAAACAACTCGTAAAACACAACCTTACACACAATTTAATTAGTCGTAAGCAAATATATTGGTGGGTCGTTTTACAGATTTGTACAGATACTGTGCAATAATTAACTAATAAGTAGGAGTCTGTCAGTTCTTTTGTAAGGGTTTAGATGTTAAAGTATGGCAATAAACATTCAGTTATCGTTAAATAGTGGTTTAATCATTTAATGATCCCAGCAACTATCAAAGAAGGACACATTCCAATCTTCAACGAAGCAGCAATTCATAATGGACAATCCTAAATCCAATTGAATGAATGGTATGGCTCACCTGTGACATCTAGTTTCAAACGCTTCATTATCCAACAAGCAACAAAGTAGGAATACATCCAATAATGTATCGCGAATAGTAACTGTAATATACTATTACATTTAAGGATAATTTCTGAAGCTATACCAGCAGAAGCAAAAAATAATGCATTACAAGTACATCAGCTATCCTAGAATGCAACGCAATTGTAAGACACGCAAAACCATGTAGGAAACATTTCCAAAGGAGCAAGCTTCCATTTAATGACCGTAGCAACTGTCAAAGGACACATTCCAATCTTCAACGAAGCAGCAAATCATAATGGACAATCCTAAATCCAATTGAATGAATGGTATGGCTCACCTGTGACATCTAGTTTCAAACGCTTCATTCTCCCACAAGCAACAAAGTAGGAATACATCCAATACTGTATCGCGAATAGTAACTGTAATATACTATTACATTTAAGGATAATTTCAGAAGCTATACCAGCAGAAGCAAAAAATAATGCATTACAAGTACATCAGCTATCCTAGAATGCAACGCAATTGTAAGACACGCAAAACCATGTAGGAAACATTTCCAAAGGAGCAAGCTTCCATTTAATGTCCGTAGCAACTGTAAAAGGACACATTCCAATCTTCAACGAAGCAGCAAATCATAATGGACAATCCTAAATCCAATTGAATGAATGGTATGGCTCACCTGTGACATCTAGTTTCAAACGCTTCATTCTCCCACAAGCAACAAAGTAGGAATACAACCAATAATGTATCGCGAATAGTAACTGTAATATACTATTACATTTAAGGATAATTTCTGAAGCTATACCAGCAGAAGCAAAAAATAATGCATTACAAGTACATCAGCTATCCTAGAATGCAACGCAATTGTAAGACACGCAAAACCATGTAGGAAACATTTCCAAAGGAGCAAGCTTCCATTTAATGACCGTAGCAACTGTCAAAGGACACATTCCAATCTTCAACGAAGCAGCAAATCATAATGGACAATCCTAAATCCAATTGAATGAATGGTATGGCTCACCTGTGACATCTAGTTTCAAACGCTTCATTATCCAACAAGCAACAAAGTAGGAATACATCCAATAATGTATCGCGAATAGTAACTGTAATATACTATTACATTTAAGGATAATTTCTGAAGCTATACCAGCAGAAGCAAAAAATAATGCATTACAAGTACATCAGCTATCCTAGAATGCAACGCAATTGTAAGACACGCAAAACCATGTAGGAAACATTTCCAAAGGAGCAAGCTTCCATTTAATGACCGTAGCAACTGTAAAAGGACACATTCCAATCTTCAACGAAGCAGCAAATCATAATGAACAATCCTAAATCCAATTGAATGAATGGTATGGCTCACCTGTGACATCTTGTTTCAAACGCTTCATTCTCCCACAAGCAACAAAGTAGGAATACATCCAATAATGTATCGCGAATAGTAACTGTAATATACTATTACATTTAAGGATAATTTCTGAAGCTATACCAGCAGAAGCAAAAAATAATGCATTACAAGTACATCAGCTATCCTAGAATGCAACGCAATTGTAAGACACGCAAAACCATGTAGGAAACATTTCCAAAGGAGCAAGCTTCCATTTAATGACCGTAGCAACTGTCAAAGGACACATTCCAATCTTCAACGAAGCAGCAAATCATAATGGACAATCCTAAATCCAATTGAATGAATGGTATGGCTCACCTGTGACATCTAGTTTCAAACGCTTCATTATCCAACAAGCAACAAAGTAGGAATACATCCAATAATGTATCGCGAATAGTAACTGTAATATACTATTACATTTAAGGATAATTTCTGAAGCTATACCAGCAGAAGCAAAAAATAATGCATTACAAGTACATCAGCTATCCTAGAATGCAACGCAATTGTAAGACACGCAAAACCATGTAGGAAACATTTCCAAAGGAGCAAGCTTCCATTTAATGACCGTAGCAACTGTAAAAGGACACATTCCAATCTTCAACGAAGCAGCAAATCATAATGGACAATCCTAAATCCAATTGAATGAATGGTATGGCTCACCTGTGACATCTAGTTTCAAACGCTTCCTTCTCCCACAAGCAACAAAGTAGGAATACATCCAATACTGTATCGCGAATAGTAACTGTAATATACTATTACATTTAAGGATAATTTCTGAAGCTATACCAGCAGAAGCAAAAAATAATGCATTACAAGTACATCAGCTATCCTAGAATGCAACGCAATTGTAAGACACGCAAAACCATGTAGGAAACATTTCCAAAGGAGCAAGCTTCCATTTAATGACCGTAGCAACTGTCAAAGGACACATTCCAATCTTCAACGAAGCAGCAAATCATAATGGACAATCCTAAATCCAATTGAATGAATGGTATGGCTCACCTGTGGCATCTAGTTTCAAACGCTTCATTCTCCCACAAGCAACAAAGTAGGAATACATCCAATAATGTATCGCGAATAGTAACTGTAATATACTATTACATTTAAGGATAATTTCTGAAGGTATACCAGCAGAAGCAAAAAATAATGCATTACAAGTACATCAGCTATCCTAGAATGCAACGCAATTGTAAGTCACGCAAAACCATGTAGGAAACATTTCCAAAGCAGCAAGCTTCCATTTAATAACCGTAGCAACTGTCAAAGGACACATTCCAATCTTCAACGAAGCAGCAAATCATAATGGACAATCCTAAATCCAATTGAATGAATGGTATGGCTCACCTGTGACATCTAGTTTCAAACGCTTCATTATCCAACAAGCAACAAAGTAGGAATACATCCAATAATGTATCGCGAATAGTAACTGTAATATACTATTACATTTAAGGATAATTTCTGAAGCTACACCAGCAGAAGCAAAAAATAATGCATTACAAGTACATCAGCTATCCTAGAATGCAACGCAATTGTAAGACACGCACAACCATGTAGGAAACATTTCCAAAGCAGCAAGCTTCCATTTAATGACCGTAGCAACTGTCAAAGGACACATTCCAATCTTCAACGAAGCAGCAAATCATAATGGACAATCCTAAATCCAATTGAATGAATGGTATGGCTCACCTGTGACATCTAGTTTCAAACGCTTCATTATCCAACAAGCAACAAAGTAGGAATACATTCAATAATGTATCGCGAATAGTAACTGTAATATACTATTACATTTAAGGATAATTTCTGAAGCTACACCAGCAGAAGCAAAAAATAATGCATTACAAGTACATCAGCTATCCTAGAATGCAACGCAATTGTAAGACACGCACAACCATGTAGGAAACATTTCCAAAGGAGCAAACGGTCATTCAACGATAATCTTACATTCCATACATTAATGGTTTCTTTATCGTGTATTCTTGCACGAGAGGGCAAGTATCTTTAACCCACCCACAGGCATACAAAATAAAATTGCGATCGTCTATTATGGTTAGTCACAGAGCCATGGTGATATAACAATACACTCGTTTGCGGTAAGACAATGGAAAGAAACGTATTATCGTGAATATCTGCGTACGGTGATCTCCGTAATTAGATATGAAAGCGAATGATTGTGTAAAGTTTAGTATAGAAGCATGTAAATTTCAAATATATAAATTATATACAGTAGGTTGAAATCATTGTCAGCAGGAGAATAAAGGCTGTGGAAAGGGAATGAAATAATGAATTATTCTTCAATAACACCATCCGATCAACATTAATTGGGGAAATATTGCTTCTCCTTCTTCAATAATATGACAGAGAAATGCGTGTCGAGTGACTAACATTTATTACGATGAATATTTTATAATTATTTGCCGCCGTCGAAGGTTACACTATAGAAACTATTGACGGGCCGGTGGCGCCATCTCTGTGAAGAGCGCTGAAACTGTTCGCGCGTGGTTATCGACAGTGTCGGTAACCGCTGGTGGCGCCATCTGTTGGTTACCGGCTGAAACAGAACCGCGAACAGTTTCAGCACTTTTACGGGAGATGGCGCCACAGCGACGTAAATAAAGTAACGATTTCTATAATCGATAATTAATGCAGTATCGGTGGCGTTAATTGACACGTGTATTCATTGGGAATGCGTTTAACCCGTGTGACTTTATTCGGAATTGTTAATTATGTGAATTGTTTTTTTAATTAACCAATCAAAGTTGTGAAGGTTATAACCGCTGCATTGATGCTTGGTTTCTTTCCTTTCTCTTATTTAATATCGTGTCTCAGTGGTTTGCGTTCAGCGTATGATAATTAGTTAATAATAATATTACTTGTACTTTCAGATTTCTGGCAACAAGTGCTCAAATACATTGTAAAACAGTTAATTATCTGGAGCGCAGATCAGGAACACTACAAATATGATATTCATGGCGCACAGATTAATTCTTGGGCTCTTATTAAATTGTGTAGAAGATTCAAGAATTCCTAGAGCAACTGACGTTACTTGCTGGGTCAACGATAACGAAGAACTCTAAGAAACAGCTTAACCTAAGTTTAGCGCTACCAATTTACATATGTTTTATAGTTATATAAGACGCGTACATGAATTTATACAGATAGCTTATAACAATTAGTTTATAAGGAGACATTTGTATTTACCGAATGCTTAAGAAGTGACAATAAACGTTCAGTTATGGTTAATGAATGGTTAAATCATTTAACGACCCCTGCAACTATCCCAGCGCGAACCATTCCTATCCCTAAACGAGAAACAACTCGTAAAACACAACCTTACACACAATTTAATTAGTCGTAAGCAAATATATTGGTGGGTCGTTTTACAGATTTGTACAGATACTGTGCAATAATTAACTAATAAGTAGGAGTCTGTCAGTTCCTTTGTAAGGGTTTAGATGTTAAAGTATGGCAATAAACATTCAGTTATCGTTAAATAGTGGTTTAATCATTTAATGATCCCAGCAACTATCAAAGAAGGACACATTCCAATCTTCAACGAAGCAGCAAATCATAATGGACAATCCTAAATCCAATTGAATGAATGGTATGGCTCACCTGTGACATCTAGTTTCAAACGCTTCATTCTCCCACAAGCAACAAAGTAGGAATACATCCAATACTGTATCGCGAATAGTAACTGTAATATACTATTACATTTAAGGATAATTTCTGAAGCTATACCAGCAGAAGCAAAAAATAATGCATTACAAGTACATCAGCTATCCTAGAATGCAACGCAATTGTAAGACACGCAAAACCATGTAGGAAACATTTCCAAAGGAGCAAGCTTCCATTTAATGACCGTAGCAACTGTAAAAGGACACATTCCAATCTTCAACGAAGCAGCAAATCATAATGGACAATCCTAAATCCAATTGAATGAATGGTATGGCTCACCTGTGACATCTAGTTTCAAACGCTTCATTCTCCCACAAGCAACAAAGTAGGAATACAACCAATAATGTATCGCGAATAGTAACTGTAATATACTATTACATTTAAGGATAATTTCTGAAGCTATACCAGCAGAAGCAAAAAATAATGCATTACAAGTACATCAGCTATCCTAGAATGCAACGCAATTGTAAGACACGCAAAACCATGTAGGAAACATTTCCAAAGGAGCAAGCTTCCATTTAATGACCGTAGCAACTGTAAAAGGACACATTCCAATCTTCAACGAAGCAGCAAATCATAATGGACAATCCTAAATCCAATTGAATGAATGGTATGGCTCACCTGTGACATCTAGTTTCAAACGCTTCATTCTCCCACAAGCAACAAAGTAGGAATACAACCAATAATGTATCGCGAATAGTAACTGTAATATACTATTACATTTAAGGATAATTTCTGAAGCTATACCAGCAGAAGCAAAAAATAATGCATTACAAGTACATCAGCTATCCTAGAATGCAACGCAATTGTAAGACACGCAAAACCATGTAGGAAACATTTCCAAAGGAGCAAGCTTCCATTTAATGACCGTAGCAACTGTCAAAGGACACATTCCAATCTTCAACGAAGCAGCAAATCATAATGGACAATCCTAAATCCAATTGAATGAATGGTATGGCTCACCTGTGACATCTAGTTTCAAACGCTTCATTATCCAACAAGCAACAAAGTAGGAATACATCCAATAATGTATCGCGAATAGTAACTGTAATATACTATTACATTTAAGGATAATTTCTGAAGCTATACCAGCAGAAGCAAAAAATAATGCATTACAAGTACATCAGCTATCCTAGAATGCAACGCAATTGTAAGACACGCAAAACCATGTAGGAAACATTTCCAAAGGAGCAAGCTTCCATTTAATGACCGTAGCAACTGTAAAAGGACACATTCCAATCTTCAACGAAGCAGCAAATCATAATGGACAATCCTAAATCCAATTGAATGAATGGTATGGCTCACCTGTGACATCTAGTTTCAAACGCTTCATTCTCCCACAAGCAACAAAGTAGGAATACATCCAATAATGTATCGCGAATAGTAACTGTAATATACTATTACATTTAAGGATAATTTCTGAAGCTATACCAGCAGAAGCAAAAAATAATGCATTACAAGTACATCAGCTATCCTAGAATGCAACGCAATTGTAAGACACGCAATACCATGTAGGAAACTTTTCCAAAGGAGCAAGCTTCCATTTAATGACCGTAGCAACTGTCAAAGGACACATTCCAATCTTCAACGAAGCAGCAAATCATAATGGACAATCCTAAATCCAATTGAATGAATGGTATGGCTCACCTGTGACATCTAGTTTCAAACGCTTCATTCTCCCACAAGCAACAAAGTAGGAATACATCCAATACTGTATCGCGAATAGTAACTGTAATATACTATTACATTTAAGGATAATTTCTGAAGCTATACCAGCAGAAGCAAAAAATAATGCATTACAAGTACATCAGCTATCCTAGAATGCAACGCAATTGTAAGACACGCAAAACCATGTAGGAAACATTTCCAAAGGAGCAAGCTTCCATTTAATGACCGTAGCAACTGTAAAAGGACACATTCCAATCTTCAACGAAGCAGCAAATCATAATGGACAATCCTAAATCCAATTGAATGAATGGTATGGCTCACCTGTGACATCTAGTTTCAAACGCTTCATTATCCAACAAGCAACAAAGTAGGAATACATTCAATAATGTATCGCGAATAGTAACTGTAATATACTATTACATTTAAGGATAATTTCTGAAGCTACACCAGCAGAAGCAAAAAATAATGCATTACAAGTACATCAGCTATCCTAGAATGCAACGCAATTGTAAGACACGCACAACCATGTAGGAAACATTTCCAAAGCAGCAAGCTTCCATTTAATGACCGTAGCAAATGTCAAAGGACACATTCCAATCTTCAACGAAGCAGCAAATCATAATGGACAATCCTAAATCCAATTGAATGAATGGTATGGCTCACCTGTGACATCTAGTTTCAAACGCTTCATTATCCAACAAGCAACAAAGTAGGAATACATTCAATAATGTATCGCGAATAGTAACTGTAATATACTATTACATTTAAGGATAATTTCTGAAGCTACACCAGCAGAAGCAAAAAATAATGCATTACAAGTACATCAGCTATCCTAGAATGCAACGCAATTGTAAGACACGCACAACCATGTAGGAAACATTTCCAAAGGAGCAAACGGTCATTCAACGATAATCTTACATTCCATACATTAATGGTTTCTTTATCGTGTATTCTTGCACGAGAGGGCAAGTATCTTTAACCCACCCACAGGCATACAAAATAAAATTGCGATCGTCTATTATGGTTAGTCACAGAGCCATGGTGATATAACAATACACTCGTTTGCGGTAAGACAATGGAAAGAAACGTATTATCGTGAATATCTGCGTACGGTGATCTCCGTAATTAGATATGAAAGCGAATGATTGTGTAAAGTTTAGTATAGAAGCATGTAAATTTCAAATATATAAATTATATACAGTAGGTTGAAATCATTGTCAGCAGGAGAATAAAGGCTGTGGAAAGGGAATGAAATAATGAATTATTCTTCAATAACACCATCCGATCAACATTAATTGGGGAAATATTGCTTCTCCTCCTTCAATAATATGAGAGAGAAATGCGTGTCGACCGAGTAACAGTTATTGCGATGAATATTTTATAATTATTTGCCGTCGTCGAAGGTTACGCTACAGAAACTGTTGACAGGCCGGTGGCGCCATCTCTGTGAGGAGCGCTGAAACTGTTCGCGCGTGGTTATCGACAGTGTCGGTAACCGCTGGTGGCGCCATCTGTTGGTTACCGGCTGAAACAGAACCGCGAACAGTTTCAGCACTTTTACGGGAGATGGCGCCACCGCGGCGTAAATAAAGTAACGATTTCTATAATCGATAATTAATGCAGTATCGGTGGCGTTAATTGACACGTGTATTCATTGGGAATGCGTTTAACCCGTGTGACTTTATTCGGAATTGTTAATTATGTGAATTGTTTTTTTAATTAACCAATCAAAGTTGTGAAGGTTATAACCGCTGCATTGATGCTTGGTTTCTTTCCTTTCTCTTATTTAATATCGTGTCTCAGTGGTTTGCGTTCAGCGTATGATAATTAGTTAATAATAATATTACTTGTACTTTCAGATTTCTGGCAACAAGTGCTCAAATACATTGTAAAACAGTTAATTATCTGGAGCGCAGATCAGGAACACTACAAATATGATATTCATGGCGCACAGATTAATTCTTGGGCTCTTATTAAATTGTGTAGAAGATTCAAGAATTCCTAGAGCAACTGACGTTACTTGCTGGGTCAACGATAACGAAGAACTCTAAGAAACAGCTTAACCTAAGTTTAGCGCTACCAATTTACATATGTTTTATAGTTATATAAGACGCGTACATGAATTTATACAGATAGCTTATAACAATTAGTTTATAAGGAGACATTTGTATTTACCGAATGCTTAAGAAGTGACAATAAACGTTCAGTTATGGTTAATGAATGGTTAAATCATTTAACGACCCCTGCAACTATCCCAGCGCGAACCATTCCTATCCCTAAACGAGAAACAACTCGTAAAACACAACCTTACACACAATTTAATTAGTCGTAAGCAAATATATTGGTGGGTCGTTTTACAGATTTGTACAGATACTGTGCAATAATTAACTAATAAGTAGGAGTCTGTCAGTTCCTTTGTAAGGGTTTAGATGTTAAAGTATGGCAATAAACATTCAGTTATCGTTAAATAGTGGTTTAATCATTTAATGATCCCAGCAACTATCAAAGAAGGACACATTCCAATCTTCAACGAAGCAGCAAATCATAATGGACAATCCTAAATCCAATTGAATGAATGGTATGGCTCACCTGTGACATCTAGTTTCAAACGCTTCATTCTCCCACAAGCAACAAAGTAGGAATACATCCAATACTGTATCGCGAATAGTAACTGTAATATACTATTACATTTAAGGATAATTTCTGAAGCTATACCAGCAGAAGCAAAAAATAATGCATTACAAGTACATCAGCTATCCTAGAATGCAACGCAATTGTAAGACACGCAAAACCATGTAGGAAACATTTCCAAAGGAGCAAGCTTCCATTTAATGACCGTAGCAACTGTAAAAGGACACATTCCAATCTTCAACGAAGCAGCAAATCATAATGGACAATCCTAAATCCAATTGAATGAATGGTATGGCTCACCTGTGACATCTAGTTTCAAACGCTTCATTCTCCCACAAGCAACAAAGTAGGAATACAACCAATAATGTATCGCGAATAGTAACTGTAATATACTATTACATTTAAGGATAATTTCTGAAGCTATACCAGCAGAAGCAAAAAATAATGCATTACAAGTACATCAGCTATCCTAGAATGCAACGCAATTGTAAGACACGCAAAACCATGTAGGAAACATTTCCAAAGGAGCAAGCTTCCATTTAATGACCGTAGCAACTGTAAAAGGACACATTCCAATCTTCAACGAAGCAGCAAATCATAATGGACAATCCTAAATCCAATTGAATGAATGGTATGGCTCACCTGTGACATCTAGTTTCAAACGCTTCATTCTCCCACAAGCAACAAAGTAGGAATACAACCAATAATGTATCGCGAATAGTAACTGTAATATACTATTACATTTAAGGATAATTTCTGAAGCTATACCAGCAGAAGCAAAAAATAATGCATTACAAGTACATCAGCTATCCTAGAATGCAACGCAATTGTAAGACACGCAAAACCATGTAGGAAACATTTCCAAAGGAGCAAGCTTCCATTTAATGACCGTAGCAACTGTCAAAGGACACATTCCAATCTTCAACGAAGCAGCAAATCATAATGGACAATCCTAAATCCAATTGAATGAATGGTATGGCTCACCTGTGACATCTAGTTTCAAACGCTTCATTATCCAACAAGCAACAAAGTAGGAATACATCCAATAATGTATCGCGAATAGTAACTGTAATATACTATTACATTTAAGGATAATTTCTGAAGCTATACCAGCAGAAGCAAAAAATAATGCATTACAAGTACATCAGCTATCCTAGAATGCAACGCAATTGTAAGACACGCAAAACCATGTAGGAAACATTTCCAAAGGAGCAAGCTTCCATTTAATGACCGTAGCAACTGTAAAAGGACACATTCCAATCTTCAACGAAGCAGCAAATCATAATGGACAATCCTAAATCCAATTGAATGAATGGTATGGCTCACCTGTGACATCTAGTTTCAAACGCTTCATTCTCCCACAAGCAACAAAGTAGGAATACATCCAATAATGTATCGCGAATAGTAACTGTAATATACTATTACATTTAAGGATAATTTCTGAAGCTATACCAGCAGAAGCAAAAAATAATGCATTACAAGTACATCAGCTATCCTAGAATGCAACGCAATTGTAAGACACGCAATACCATGTAGGAAACTTTTCCAAAGGAGCAAGCTTCCATTTAATGACCGTAGCAACTGTCAAAGGACACATTCCAATCTTCAACGAAGCAGCAAATCATAATGGACAATCCTAAATCCAATTGAATGAATGGTATGGCTCACCTGTGACATCTAGTTTCAAACGCTTCATTCTCCCACAAGCAACAAAGTAGGAATACATCCAATACTGTATCGCGAATAGTAACTGTAATATACTATTACATTTAAGGATAATTTCTGAAGCTATACCAGCAGAAGCAAAAAATAATGCATTACAAGTACATCAGCTATCCTAGAATGCAACGCAATTGTAAGACACGCAAAACCATGTAGGAAACATTTCCAAAGGAGCAAGCTTCCATTTAATGACCGTAGCAACTGTAAAAGGACACATTCCAATCTTCAACGAAGCAGCAAATCATAATGGACAATCCTAAATCCAATTGAATGAATGGTATGGCTCACCTGTGACATCTAGTTTCAAACGCTTCATTATCCAACAAGCAACAAAGTAGGAATACATTCAATAATGTATCGCGAATAGTAACTGTAATATACTATTACATTTAAGGATAATTTCTGAAGCTACACCAGCAGAAGCAAAAAATAATGCATTACAAGTACATCAGCTATCCTAGAATGCAACGCAATTGTAAGACACGCACAACCATGTAGGAAACATTTCCAAAGCAGCAAGCTTCCATTTAATGACCGTAGCAAATGTCAAAGGACACATTCCAATCTTCAACGAAGCAGCAAATCATAATGGACAATCCTAAATCCAATTGAATGAATGGTATGGCTCACCTGTGACATCTAGTTTCAAACGCTTCATTATCCAACAAGCAACAAAGTAGGAATACATTCAATAATGTATCGCGAATAGTAACTGTAATATACTATTACATTTAAGGATAATTTCTGAAGCTACACCAGCAGAAGCAAAAAATAATGCATTACAAGTACATCAGCTATCCTAGAATGCAACGCAATTGTAAGACACGCACAACCATGTAGGAAACATTTCCAAAGGAGCAAACGGTCATTCAACGATAATCTTACATTCCATACATTAATGGTTTCTTTATCGTGTATTCTTGCACGAGAGGGCAAGTATCTTTAACCCACCCACAGGCATACAAAATAAAATTGCGATCGTCTATTATGGTTAGTCACAGAGCCATGGTGATATAACAATACACTCGTTTGCGGTAAGACAATGGAAAGAAACGTATTATCGTGAATATCTGCGTACGGTGATCTCCGTAATTAGATATGAAAGCGAATGATTGTGTAAAGTTTAGTATAGAAGCATGTAAATTTCAAATATATAAATTATATACAGTAGGTTGAAATCATTGTCAGCAGGAGAATAAAGGCTGTGGAAAGGGAATGAAATAATGAATTATTCTTCAATAACACCATCCGATCAACATTAATTGGGGAAATATTGCTTCTCCTCCTTCAATAATATGAGAGAGAAATGGGTGTCGACCGAGTAACAGTTATTGCGATGAATATTTTATAATTATTTGCTGTCGTCGAAGGTTACGCTACAGAAACTGTTGACAGGCCGGTGGCGCCATCTCTGTGAGGAGCGCTGAAACTGTTCGCGCGTGGTTATCGACAGTGTCGGTAACCGCTGGTGGCGCCATCTGTTGGTTACCGGCTGAAACAGAACCGCGAACAGTTTCAGCACTTTTACGGGAGATGGCGCCACCGCGGCGTAAATAAAGTAACGATTTCGTTAATTGATAATTAATGCAGTAACGGTGGCGTTAATTGACACGTGTATTCATTGGGAATGCGTTTAACCTGTGTGACTTTATTCGGAATTGTTAATTATGTTAATTGTTTTTAATTAACCAATCAAAGTTGTGAAGGTTATAACCGCTGCATTGATGCTTGGTTTCTTCCCTTTCTCTTATTTAATATCGTGTCTCAGTGGTTTGCGTTCAGCGTATGATAATTAGTTAATAATAATATTACTTGTACTTTCAGATTTCTGGCAACAAGTGCTCAAATACATTGTAAAACAGTTAATTATCTGGAGCGCAGATCAGGAACATGACAAATATGATATTCATGGCGCACAGATTAATTCTTGGGCTCTTATTAAATTGTGTAGAAGATTCAAGAATTCCTAGAGCAACTGACGTTACTTGCTGGGTCAACGATAACGAAGAACTCTAAGAAACAGCTTAACCTAAGTTTAGCGCTTCCAATTTACATATGTTTTATAGTTATATAAGACGCGTACATGAATTTATACAGATAGCTTATAACAATTAGTTTATAAGGAGACATTTGTATTTACCGAATGCTTAAGAAGTGACAATAAACGTTCAGTTATGGTTAATGAATGGTTAAATCATTTAACGACCCCTGCAACTATCCCAGCGCGAACCATTCCTATCCCTAAACGAGAAACAACTCGTAAAACACAACCTTACACACAATTTAATTAGTCGTAAGCAAATATATTGGTGGGTCGTTTTACAGATTTGTACAGATACTGTGCAATAATTAACTAATAAGTAGGAGTCTGTCAGTTCTTTTGTAAGGGTTTAGATGTTAAAGTATGGCAATAAACATTCAGTTATCGTTAAATAGTGGTTTAATCATTTAATGATCCCAGCAACTATCAAAGAAGGACACATTCCAATCTTCAACGAAGCAGCAATTCATAATGGACAATCCTAAATCCAATTGAATGAATGGTATGGCTCACCTGTGACATCTAGTTTCAAACGCTTCATTATCCAACAAGCAACAAAGTAGGAATACATCCAATAATGTATCGCGAATAGTAACTGTAATATACTATTA
This sequence comes from Xylocopa violacea, assembly GCA_963969225.1. Taxonomy (NCBI): domain Eukaryota; kingdom Metazoa; phylum Arthropoda; class Insecta; order Hymenoptera; family Apidae; genus Xylocopa; species Xylocopa violacea. Next base: position 71,384,811 of record CAXAJV010000001.1, read on the forward strand.
CATTTAAGGATAATTTCTGAAGCTATACCAGCAGAAGCAAAAAATAATGCATTACAAGTACATCAGCTATCCTAGAATGCAACGCAATTGTAAGACACGCAAAACCATGTAGGAAACATTTCCAAAGGAGCAAGCTTCCATTTAATGACCGTAGCAACTGTCAAAGGACACATTCCAATCTTCAACGAAGCAGCAAATCATAATGGACAATCCTAAATCCAATTGAATGAATGGTATGGCTCACCTGTGACATCTAGTTTCAAACGCTTCATTCTCCCACAAGCAACAAAGTAGGAATACATCCAATACTGTATCGCGAATAGTAACTGTAATATACTATTACATTTAAGGATAATTTCTGAAGCTATACCAGCAGAAGCAAAAAATAATGCATTACAAGTACATCAGCTATCCTAGAATGCAACGCAATTGTAAGACACGCAAAACCATGTAGGAAACATTTCCAAAGGAGCAAGCTTCCATTTAATGACCGTAGCAACTGTAAAAGGACACATTCCAATCTTCAACGAAGCAGCAAATCATAATGGACAATCCTAAATCCAATTGAATGAATGGTATGGCTCACCTGTGACATCTAGTTTCAAACGCTTCATTCTCCCACAAGCAACAAAGTAGGAATACAACCAATAATGTATCGCGAATAGTAACTGTAATATACTATTACATTTAAGGATAATTTCTGAAGCTATACCAGCAGAAGCAAAAAATAATGCATTACAAGTACATCAGCTATCCTAGAATGCAACGCAATTGTAAGACACGCAAAACCATGTAGGAAACATTTCCAAAGGAGCAAGCTTCCATTTAATGACCGTAGCAACTGTCAAAGGACACATTCCAATCTTCAACGAAGCAGCAAATCATAATGGACAATCCTAAATCCAATTGAATGAATGGTATGGCTCACCTGTGACATCTAGTTTCAAACGCTTCATTATCCAACAAGCAACAAAGTAGGAATACATCCAATAATGTATCGCGAATAGTAACTGTAATATACTATTACATTTAAGGATAATTTCTGAAGCTATACCAGCAGAAGCAAAAAATAATGCATTACAAGTACATCAGCTATCCTAGAATGCAACGCAATTGTAAGACACGCAAAACCATGTAGGAAACATTTCCAAAGGAGCAAGCTTCCATTTAATGACCGTAGCAACTGTAAAAGGACACATTCCAATCTTCAACGAAGCAGCAAATCATAATGGACAATCCTAAATCCAATTGAATGAATGGTATGGCTCACCTGTGACATCTAGTTTCAAACGCTTCATTCTCCCACAAGCAACAAAGTAGGAATACATCCAATAATGTATCGCGAATAGTAACTGTAATATACTATTACATTTAAGGATAATTTCTGAAGCTATACCAGCAGAAGCAAAAAATAATGCATTACAAGTACATCAGCTATCCTAGAATGCAACGCAATTGTAAGACACGCAATACCATGTAGGAAACTTTTCCAAAGGAGCAAGCTTCCATTTAATGACCGTAGCAACTGTCAAAGGACACATTCCAATCTTCAACGAAGCAGCAAATCATAATGGACAATCCTAAATCCAATTGAATGAATGGTATGGCTCACCTGTGACATCTAGTTTCAAACGCTTCATTCTCCCACAAGCAACAAAGTAGGAATACATCCAATACTGTATCGCGAATAGTAACTGTAATATACTATTACATTTAAGGATAATTTCTGAAGCTATACCAGCAGAAGCAAAAAATAATGCATTACAAGTACATCAGCTATCCTAGAATGCAACGCAATTGTAAGACACGCAAAACCATGTAGGAAACATTTCCAAAGGAGCAAGCTTCCATTTAATGACCGTAGCAACTGTAAAAGGACACATTCCAATCTTCAACGAAGCAGCAAATCATAATGGACAATCCTAAATCCAATTGAATGAATGGTATGGCTCACCTGTGACATCTAGTTTCAAACGCTTCATTATCCAACAAGCAACAAAGTAGGAATACATTCAATAATGTATCGCGAATAGTAACTGTAATATACTATTACATTTAAGGATAATTTCTGAAGCTACACCAGCAGAAGCAAAAAATAATGCATTACAAGTACATCAGCTATCCTAGAATGCAACGCAATTGTAAGACACGCACAACCATGTAGGAAACATTTCCAAAGCAGCAAGCTTCCATTTAATGACCGTAGCAAATGTCAAAGGACACATTCCAATCTTCAACGAAGCAGCAAATCATAATGGACAATCCTAAATCCAATTGAATGAATGGTATGGCTCACCTGTGACATCTAGTTTCAAACGCTTCATTATCCAACAAGCAACAAAGTAGGAATACATTCAATAATGTATCGCGAATAGTAACTGTAATATACTATTACATTTAAGGATAATTTCTGAAGCTACACCAGCAGAAGCAAAAAATAATGCATTACAAGTACATCAGCTATCCTAGAATGCAACGCAATTGTAAGACACGCACAACCATGTAGGAAACATTTCCAAAGGAGCAAACGGTCATTCAACGATAATCTTACATTCCATACATTAATGGTTTCTTTATCGTGTATTCTTGCACGAGAGGGCAAGTATCTTTAACCCACCCACAGGCATACAAAATAAAATTGCGATCGTCTATTATGGTTAGTCACAGAGCCATGGTGATATAACAATACACTCGTTTGCGGTAAGACAATGGAAAGAAACGTATTATCGTGAATATCTGCGTACGGTGATCTCCGTAATTAGATATGAAAGCGAATGATTGTGTAAAGTTTAGTATAGAAGCATGTAAATTTCAAATATATAAATTATATACAGTAGGTTGAAATCATTGTCAGCAGGAGAATAAAGGCTGTGGAAAGGGAATGAAATAATGAATTATTCTTCAATAACACCATCCGATCAACATTAATTGGGGAAATATTGCTTCTCCTCCTTCAATAATATGAGAGAGAAATGGGTGTCGACCGAGTAACAGTTATTGCGATGAATATTTTATAATTATTTGCTGTCGTCGAAGGTTACGCTACAGAAACTGTTGACAGGCCGGTGGCGCCATCTCTGTGAGGAGCGCTGAAACTGTTCGCGCGTGGTTATCGACAGTGTCGGTAACCGCTGGTGGCGCCATCTGTTGGTTACCGGCTGAAACAGAACCGCGAACAGTTTCAGCACTTTTACGGGAGATGGCGCCACCGCGGCGTAAATAAAGTAACGATTTCGTTAATTGATAATTAATGCAGTAACGGTGGCGTTAATTGACACGTGTATTCATTGGGAATGCGTTTAACCTGTGTGACTTTATTCGGAATTGTTAATTATGTTAATTGTTTTTAATTAACCAATCAAAGTTGTGAAGGTTATAACCGCTGCATTGATGCTTGGTTTCTTCCCTTTCTCTTATTTAATATCGTGTCTCAGTGGTTTGCGTTCAGCGTATGATAATTAGTTAATAATAATATTACTTGTACTTTCAGATTTCTGGCAACAAGTGCTCAAATACATTGTAAAACAGTTAATTATCTGGAGCGCAGATCAGGAACATGACAAATATGATATTCATGGCGCACAGATTAATTCTTGGGCTCTTATTAAATTGTGTAGAAGATTCAAGAATTCCTAGAGCAACTGACGTTACTTGCTGGGTCAACGATAACGAAGAACTCTAAGAAACAGCTTAACCTAAGTTTAGCGCTTCCAATTTACATATGTTTTATAGTTATATAAGACGCGTACATGAATTTATACAGATAGCTTATAACAATTAGTTTATAAGGAGACATTTGTATTTACCGAATGCTTAAGAAGTGACAATAAACGTTCAGTTATGGTTAATGAATGGTTAAATCATTTAACGACCCCTGCAACTATCCCAGCGCGAACCATTCCTATCCCTAAACGAGAAACAACTCGTAAAACACAACCTTACACACAATTTAATTAGTCGTAAGCAAATATATTGGTGGGTCGTTTTACAGATTTGTACAGATACTGTGCAATAATTAACTAATAAGTAGGAGTCTGTCAGTTCTTTTGTAAGGGTTTAGATGTTAAAGTATGGCAATAAACATTCAGTTATCGTTAAATAGTGGTTTAATCATTTAATGATCCCAGCAACTATCAAAGAAGGACACATTCCAATCTTCAACGAAGCAGCAATTCATAATGGACAATCCTAAATCCAATTGAATGAATGGTATGGCTCACCTGTGACATCTAGTTTCAAACGCTTCATTATCCAACAAGCAACAAAGTAGGAATACATCCAATAATGTATCGCGAATAGTAACTGTAATATACTATTACATTTAAGGATAATTTCTGAAGCTATACCAGCAGAAGCAAAAAATAATGCATTACAAGTACATCAGCTATCCTAGAATGCAACGCAATTGTAAGACACGCAAAACCATGTAGGAAACATTTCCAAAGGAGCAAGCTTCCATTTAATGACCGTAGCAACTGTCAAAGGACACATTCCAATCTTCAACGAAGCAGCAAATCATAATGGACAATCCTAAATCCAATTGAATGAATGGTATGGCTCACCTGTGACATCTAGTTTCAAACGCTTCATTCTCCCACAAGCAACAAAGTAGGAATACATCCAATACTGTATCGCGAATAGTAACTGTAATATACTATTACATTTAAGGATAATTTCTGAAGCTATACCAGCAGAAGCAAAAAATAATGCATTACAAGTACATCAGCTATCCTAGAATGCAACGCAATTGTAAGACACGCAAAACCATGTAGGAAACATTTCCAAAGGAGCAAGCTTCCATTTAATGACCGTAGCAACTGTAAAAGGACACATTCCAATCTTCAACGAAGCAGCAAATCATAATGGACAATCCTAAATCCAATTGAATGAATGGTATGGCTCACCTGTGGCATCTAGTTTCAAACGCTTCATTCTCCCACAAGCAACAAAGTAGGAATACATCCAATACTGTATCGCGAATAGTAACTGTAATATACTATTACATTTAAGGATAATTTCAGAAGCTATACCAGCAGAAGCAAAAAATAATGCATTACAAGTACATCAGCTATCCTAGAATGCAACGCAATTGTAAGACACGCAAAACCATGTAGGAAACATTTCCAAAGGAGCAAGCTTCCATTTAATGTCCGTAGCAACTGTAAAAGGACACATTCCAATCTTCAACGAAGCAGCAAATCATAATGGACAATCCTAAATCCAATTGAATGAATGGTATGGCTCACCTGTGACATCTAGTTTCAAACGCTTCATTCTCCCACAAGCAACAAAGTAGGAATACAACCAATAATGTATCGCGAATAGTAACTGTAATATACTATTACATTTAAGGATAATTTCTGAAGCTATACCAGCAGAAGCAAAAAATAATGCATTACAAGTACATCAGCTATCCTAGAATGCAACGCAATTGTAAGACACGCAAAACCATGTAGGAAACATTTCCAAAGGAGCAAGCTTCCATTTAATGACCGTAGCAACTGTAAAAGGACACATTCCAATCTTCAACGAAGCAGCAAATCATAATGAACAATCCTAAATCCAATTGAATGAATGGTATGGCTCACCTGTGACATCTAGTTTCAAACGCTTCATTCTCCCACAAGCAACAAAGTAGGAATACATCCAATAATGTATCGCGAATAGTAACTGTAATATACTATTACATTTAAGGATAATTTCTGAAGCTATACCAGCAGAAGCAAAAAATAATGCATTACAAGTACATCAGCTATCCTAGAATGCAACGCAATTGTAAGACACGCAAAACCATGTAGGAAACATTTCCAAAGGAGCAAGCTTCCATTTAATGACCGTAGCAACTGTCAAAGGACACATTCCAATCTTCAACGAAGCAGCAAATCATAATGGACAATCCTAAATCCAATTGAATGAATGGTATGGCTCACCTGTGACATCTAGTTTCAAACGCTTCATTATCCAACAAGCAACAAAGTAGGAATACATCCAATAATGTATCGCGAATAGTAACTGTAATATACTATTACATTTAAGGATAATTTCTGAAGCTATACCAGCAGAAGCAAAAAATAATGCATTACAAGTACATCAGCTATCCTAGAATGCAACGCAATTGTAAGACACGCAAAACCATGTAGGAAACATTTCCAAAGGAGCAAGCTTCCATTTAATGACCGTAGCAACTGTAAAAGGACACATTCCAATCTTCAACGAAGCAGCAAATCATAATGGACAATCCTAAATCCAATTGAATGAATGGTATGGCTCACCTGTGACATCTAGTTTCAAACGCTTCCTTCTCCCACAAGCAACAAAGTAGGAATACATCCAATACTGTATCGCGAATAGTAACTGTAATATACTATTACATTTAAGGATAATTTCTGAAGCTATACCAGCAGAAGCAAAAAATAATGCATTACAAGTACATCAGCTATCCTAGAATGCAACGCAATTGTAAGACACGCAAAACCATGTAGGAAACATTTCCAAAGGAGCAAGCTTCCATTTAATGACCGTAGCAACTGTCAAAGGACACATTCCAATCTTCAACGAAGCAGCAAATCATAATGGACAATCCTAAATCCAATTGAATGAATGGTATGGCTCACCTGTGGCATCTAGTTTCAAACGCTTCATTCTCCCACAAGCAACAAAGTAGGAATACATCCAATAATGTATCGCGAATAGTAACTGTAATATACTATTACATTTAAGGATAATTTCTGAAGGTATACCAGCAGAAGCAAAAAATAATGCATTACAAGTACATCAGCTATCCTAGAATGCAACGCAATTGTAAGTCACGCAAAACCATGTAGGAAACATTTCCAAAGCAGCAAGCTTCCATTTAATAACCGTAGCAACTGTCAAAGGACACATTCCAATCTTCAACGAAGCAGCAAATCATAATGGACAATCCTAAATCCAATTGAATGAATGGTATGGCTCACCTGTGACATCTAGTTTCAAACGCTTCATTATCCAACAAGCAACAAAGTAGGAATACATCCAATAATGTATCGCGAATAGTAACTGTAATATACTATTACATTTAAGGATAATTTCTGAAGCTACACCAGCAGAAGCAAAAAATAATGCATTACAAGTACATCAGCTATCCTAGAATGCAACGCAATTGTAAGACACGCACAACCATGTAGGAAACATTTCCAAAGCAGCAAGCTTCCATTTAATGACCGTAGCAACTGTCAAAGGACACATTCCAATCTTCAACGAAGCAGCAAATCATAATGGACAATCCTAAATCCAATTGAATGAATGGTATGGCTCACCTGTGACATCTAGTTTCAAACGCTTCATTATCCAACAAGCAACAAAGTAGGAATACATTCAATAATGTATCGCGAATAGTAACTGTAATATACTATTACATTTAAGGATAATTTCTGAAGCTACACCAGCAGAAGCAAAAAATAATGCATTACAAGTACATCAGCTATCCTAGAATGCAACGCAATTGTAAGACACGCACAACCATGTAGGAAACATTTCCAAAGGAGCAAACGGTCATTCAACGATAATCTTACATTCCATACATTAATGGTTTCTTTATCGTGTATTCTTGCACGAGAGGGCAAGTATCTTTAACCCACCCACAGGCATACAAAATAAAATTGCGATCGTCTATTATGGTTAGTCACAGAGCCATGGTGATATAACAATACACTCGTTTGCGGTAAGACAATGGAAAGAAACGTATTATCGTGAATATCTGCGTACGGTGATCTCCGTAATTAGATATGAAAGCGAATGATTGTGTAAAGTTTAGTATAGAAGCATGTAAATTTCAAATATATAAATTATATACAGTAGGTTGAAATCATTGTCAGCAGGAGAATAAAGGCTGTGGAAAGGGAATGAAATAATGAATTATTCTTCAATAACACCATCCGATCAACATTAATTGGGGAAATATTGCTTCTCCTTCTTCAATAATATGACAGAGAAATGCGTGTCGAGTGACTAACATTTATTACGATGAATATTTTATAATTATTTGCCGCCGTCGAAGGTTACACTATAGAAACTATTGACGGGCCGGTGGCGCCATCTCTGTGAAGAGCGCTGAAACTGTTCGCGCGTGGTTATCGACAGTGTCGGTAACCGCTGGTGGCGCCATCTGTTGGTTACCGGCTGAAACAGAACCGCGAACAGTTTCAGCACTTTTACGGGAGATGGCGCCACCGCGGCGTAAATAAAGTAACGATTTCGTTAATTGATAATTAATGCAGTAACGGTGGCGTTAATTGACACGTGTATTCATTGGGAATGCGTTTAACCTGTGTGACTTTATTCGGAATTGTTAATTATGTTAATTCTTTTTAATTAACCAATCAAAGTTGTGAAGGTTATAACCGCTGCATTGATGCTTGGTTTCTTCCCTTTCTCTTATTTAATATCGTGTCTCAGTGGTTTGCGTTCAGCGTATGATAATTAGTTAATAATAATATTACTTGTACTTTCAGATTTCTGGCAACAAGTGCTCAAATACATTGTAAAACAGTTAATTATCTGGAGCGCAGATCAGGAACATGACAAATATGATATTCATGGCGCACAGATTAATTCTTGGGCTCTTATTAAATTGTGTAGAAGATTCAAGAATTCCTAGAGCAACTGACGTTACTTGCTGGGTCAACGATAACGAAGAACTCTAAGAAACAGCTTAACCTAAGTTTAGCGCTTCCAATTTACATATGTTTTATAGTTATATAAGACGCGTACATGAATTTATACAGATAGCTTATAACAATTAGTTTATAAGGAGACATTTGTATTTACCGAATGCTTAAGAAGTGACAATAAACGTTCAGTTATGGTTAATGAATGGTTAAATCATTTAACGACCCCTGCAACTATCCCAGCGCGAACCATTCCTATCCCTAAACGAGAAACAACTCGTAAAACACAACCTTACACACAATTTAATTAGTCGTAAGCAAATATATTGGTGGGTCGTTTTACAGATTTGTACAGATACTGTGCAATAATTAACAATAAGTAGGAGTCTGTCAGTTCCTTTGTAAGGGTTTAGATGTTAAAGTATGGCAATAAACATTCAGTTATCGTTAAATAGTGGTTTAATCATTTAATGATCCCAGCAACTATCAAAGAAGGACACATTCCAATCTTCAACGAAGCAGCAAATCATAATGGACAATCCTAAATCCAATTGAATGAATGGTATGGCTCACCTGTGACATCTAGTTTCAAACGCTTCATTATCCAACAAGCAACAAAGTAGGAATACATCCAATAATGTATCGCGAATAGTAACTGTAATATACTATTACATTTAAGGATAATTTCTGAAGCTACACCAGCAGAAGCAAAAAATAATGCATTACAAGTACATCAGCTATCCTAGAATGCAACGCAATTGTAAGACACGCACAACCATGTAGGAAACATTTCCAAAGCAGCAAGCTTCCATTTAATGACCGTAGCAACTGTCAAAGGACACATTCCAATCTTCAACGAAGCAGCAAATCATAATGGACAATCCTAAATCCAATTGAATGAATGGTATGGCTCACCTGTGACATCTAGTTTCAAACGCTTCATTATCCAACAAGCAACAAAGTAGGAATACATTCAATAATGTATCGCGAATAGTAACTGTAATATACTATTACATTTAAGGATAATTTCTGAAGCTACACCAGCAGAAGCAAAAAATAATGCATTACAAGTACATCAGCTATCCTAGAATGCAACGCAATTGTAAGACACGCACAAGCATGTAGGAAACATTTCCAAAGGAGCAAACGGTCATTCAACGATAATCTTACATTCCATACATTAATGGTTTCTTTATCGTGTATTCTTGCACGAGAGGGCAAGTATCTTTAACCCACCCACAGGCATACAAAATAAAATTGCGATCGTCTATTATGGTTAGTCACAGAGCCATGGTGATATAACAATACACTCGTTTGCGGTAAGACAATGGAAAGAAACGTATTATCGTGAATATCTGCGTACGGTGATCTCCGTAATTAGATATGAAAGCGAATGATTGTGTAAAGTTTAGTATAGAAGCATGTAAATTTCAAATATATAAATTATATACAGTAGGTTGAAATCATTGTCAGCAGGAGAATAAAGGCTGTGGAAAGGGAATGAAATAATGAATTATTCTTCAATAACACCATCCGATCAACATTAATTGGGGAAATATTGCTTCTCCTCCTTCAATAATATGAGAGAGAAATGCGTGTCGAGTGACTAACATTTATTACGATGAATATTTTATAATTATTTGCCGCCGTCGAAGGTTACACTATAGAAACTATTGACGGGCCGGTGGCGCCATCTCTGTGAAGAGCGCTGAAACTGTTCGCGCGTGGTTATCGACAGTGTCGGTAACCGCTGGTGGCGCCATCTGTTGGTTACCGGCTGAAACAGAACCGCGAACAGTTTCAGCACTTTTACGGGAGATGGCGCCACCGCGGCGTAAATAAAGTAACGATTTCGTTAATTGATAATTAATGCAGTAACGGTGGCGTTAATTGACACGTGTATTCATTGGGAATGCGTTTAACCTGTGTGACTTTATTCGGAATTGTTAATTATGTTAATTATTTTTAATTAACCAATCAAAGTTGTGAAGGTTATAACCGCTGCATTGATGCTTGGTTTCTTCCCTTTCTCTTATTTAATATCGTGTCTCAGTGGTTTGCGTTCAGCGTATGATAATTAGTTAATAATAATATTACTTGTACTTTCAGATTTCTGGCAACAAGTGCTCAAATACATTGTAAAACAGTTAATTATCTGGAGCGCAGATCAGGAACATGACAAATATGATATTCATGGCGCACAGATTAATTCTTGGGCTCTTATTAAATTGTGTAGAAGATTCAAGAATTCCTAGAGCAACTGACGTTACTTGCTGGGTCAACGATAACGAAGAACTCTAAGAAACAGCTTAACCTAAGTTTAGCGCTTCCAATTTACATATGTTTTATAGTTATATAAGACGCGTACATGAATTTATACAGATAGCTTATAACAATTAGTTTATAAGGAGACATTTGTATTTACCGAATGCTTAAGAAGTGACAATAAACGTTCAGTTATGGTTAATGAATGGTTAAATCATTTAACGACCCCTGCAACTATCCCAGCGCGAACCATTCCTATCCCTAAACGAGAAACAACTCGTAAAACACAACCTTACACACAATTTAATTAGTCGTAAGCAAATATATTGGTGGGTCGTTTTACAGATTTGTACAGATACTGTGCAATAATTAACTAATAAGTAGGAGTCTGTCAGTTCCTTTGTAAGGGTTTAGATGTTAAAGTATGGCAATAAACATTCAGTTATCGTTAAATAGTGGTTTAATCATTTAATGATCCCAGCAACTATCAAAGAAGGACACATTCCAATCTTCAACGAAGCAGCAATTCATAATGGACAATCCTAAATCCAATTGAATGAATGGTATGGCTCACCTGTGACATCTAGTTTCAAACGCTTCATTATCCAACAAGCAACAAAGTAGGAATACATCCAATAATGTATCGCGAATAGTAACTGTAATATACTATTACATTTAAGGATAATTTCTGAAGCTATACCAGCAGAAGCAAAAAATAATGCATTACAAGTACATCAGCTATCCTAGAATGCAACGCAATTGTAAGACACGCAATACCATGTAGGAAACATTTCCAAAGGAGCAAGCTTCCATTTAATGACCGTAGCAACTGTCAAAGGACACATTCCAATCTTCAACGAAGCAGCAAATCATAATGGACAATCCTAAATCCAATTGAATGAATGGTATGGCTCACCTGTGACATCTAGTTTCAAACGCTTCATTATCCAACAAGCAACAAAGTAGGAATACATCCAATAATGTATCGCGAATAGTAACTGTAATATACTATTACATTTAAGGATAATTTCTGAAGCTATACCAGCAGAAGCAAAAAATAATGCATTACAAGTACATCAGCTATCCTAGAATGCAACGCAATTGTAAGACACGCAAAACCATGTAGGAAACATTACCAAAGGAGCAAGCTTCCATTTAATGACCGTAGCAACTGTCAAAGGACACATTCCAATCTTCAACGAAGCAGCAAATCATAATGGACAATCCTAAATCCAATTGAATGAATGGTATGGCTCACCTGTGACATCTAGTTTCAAACGCTTCATTCTCCCACAAGCAACAAAGTAGGAATACAACCAATAATGTATCGCGAATAGTAACTGTAATATACTATTACATTTAAGGATAATTTCTGAAGCTATACCAGCAGAAGCAAAAAATAATGCATTACAAGTACATCAGCTATCCTAGAATGCAACGCAATTGTAAGACACGCAAAACCATGTAGGAAACATTTCCAAAGGAGCAAGCTTCCATTTAATGACCGTAGCAACTGTCAAAGGACACATTCCAATCTTCAACGAAGCAGCAAATCATAATGGACAATCCTAAATCCAATTGAATGAATGGTATGGCTCACCTGTGACATCTAGTTTCAAACGCTTCATTATCCAACAAGCAACAAAGTAGGAATACATCCAATAATGTATCGCGAATAGTAACTGTAATATACTATTACATTTAAGGATAATTTCTGAAGCTATACCAGCAGAAGCAAAAAAAATGCATTACAAGTACATCAGCTATCCTAGAATGCAACGCAATTGTAAGACACGCAAAACCATGTAGGAAACATTTCCAAAGGAGCAAGCTTCCATTTAATGACCGTAGCAACTGTAAAAGGACACATTCCAATCTTCAACGAAGCAGCAAATCATAATGAACAATCCTAAATCCAATTGAATGAATGGTATGGCTCACCTGTGACATCTAGTTTCAAACGCTTCATTCTCCCACAAGCAACAAAGTAGGAATACATCCAATAATGTATCGCGAATAGTAACTGTAATATACTATTACATTTAAGGATAATTTCTGAAGCTATACCAGCAGAAGCAAAAAATAATGCATTACAAGTACATCAGCTATCCTAGAATGCAACGCAATTGTAAGACACGCAAAACCATGTAGGAAACATTTCCAAAGGAGCAAGCTTCCATTTAATGACCGTAGCAACTGTCAAAGGACACATTCCAATCTTCAACGAAGCAGCAAATCATAATGGACAATCCTAAATCCAATTGAATGAATGGTATGGCTCACCTGTGACATCTAGTTTCAAACGCTTCATTATCCAACAAGCAACAAAGTAGGAATACATCCAATAATGTATCGCGAATAGTAACTGTAATATACTATTACATTTAAGGATAATTTCTGAAGCTATACCAGCAGAAGCAAAAAATAATGCATTACAAGTACATCAGCTATCCTAGAATGCAACGCAATTGTAAGACACGCAAAACCATGTAGGAAACATTTCCAAAGGAGCAAGCTTCCATTTAATGACCGTAGCAACTGTAAAAGGACACATTCCAATCTTCAACGAAGCAGCAAATCATAATGGACAATCCTAAATCCAATTGAATGAATGGTATGGCTCACCTGTGACATCTAGTTTCAAACGCTTCCTTCTCCCACAAGCAACAAAGTAGGAATACATCCAATACTGTATCGCGAATAGTAACTGTAATATACTATTACATTTAAGGATAATTTCTGAAGCTATACCAGCAGAAGCAAAAAATAATGCATTACAAGTACATCAGCTATCCTAGAATGCAACGCAATTGTAAGACACGCAAAACCATGTAGGAAACATTTCCAAAGGAGCAAGCTTCCATTTAATGACCGTAGCAACTGTCAAAGGACACATTCCAATCTTCAACGAAGCAGCAAATCATAATGGACAATCCTAAATCCAATTGAATGAATGGTATGGCTCACCTGTGGCATCTAGTTTCAAACGCTTCATTCTCCCACAAGCAACAAAGTAGGAATACATCCAATAATGTATCGCGAATAGTAACTGTAATATACTATTACATTTAAGGATAATTTCTGAAGGTATACCAGCAGAAGCAAAAAATAATGCATTACAAGTACATCAGCTATCCTAGAATGCAACGCAATTGTAAGTCACGCAAAACCATGTAGGAAACATTTCCAAAGCAGCAAGCTTCCATTTAATAACCGTAGCAACTGTCAAAGGACACATTCCAATCTTCAACGAAGCAGCAAATCATAATGGACAATCCTAAATCCAATTGAATGAATGGTATGGCTCACCTGTGACATCTAGTTTCAAACGCTTCATTATCCAACAAGCAACAAAGTAGGAATACATCCAATAATGTATCGCGAATAGTAACTGTAATATACTATTACATTTAAGGATAATTTCTGAAGCTACACCAGCAGAAGCAAAAAATAATGCATTACAAGTACATCAGCTATCCTAGAATGCAACGCAATTGTAAGACACGCACAACCATGTAGGAAACATTTCCAAAGCAGCAAGCTTCCATTTAATGACCGTAGCAACTGTCAAAGGACACATTCCAATCTTCAACGAAGCAGCAAATCATAATGGACAATCCTAAATCCAATTGAATGAATGGTATGGCTCACCTGTGACATCTAGTTTCAAACGCTTCATTATCCAACAAGCAACAAAGTAGGAATACATTCAATAATGTATCGCGAATAGTAACTGTAATATACTATTACATTTAAGGATAATTTCTGAAGCTACACCAGCAGAAGCAAAAAATAATGCATTACAAGTACATCAGCTATCCTAGAATGCAACGCAATTGTAAGACACGCACAACCATGTAGGAAACATTTCCAAAGGAGCAAACGGTCATTCAACGATAATCTTACATTCCATACATTAATGGTTTCTTTATCGTGTATTCTTGCACGAGAGGGCAAGTATCTTTAACCCACCCACAGGCATACAAAATAAAATTGCGATCGTCTATTATGGTTAGTCACAGAGCCATGGTGATATAACAATACACTCGTTTGCGGTAAGACAATGGAAAGAAACGTATTATCGTGAATATCTGCGTACGGTGATCTCCGTAATTAGATATGAAAGCGAATGATTGTGTAAAGTTTAGTATAGAAGCATGTAAATTTCAAATATATAAATTATATACAGTAGGTTGAAATCATTGTCAGCAGGAGAATAAAGGCTGTGGAAAGGGAATGAAATAATGAATTATTCTTCAATAACACCATCCGATCAACATTAATTGGGGAAATATTGCTTCTCCTCCTTCAATAATATGAGAGAGAAATGCGTGTCGACCGAGTAACAGTTATTGCGATGAATATTTTATAATTATTTGCCGTCGTCGAAGGTTACGCTACAGAAACTGTTGACAGGCCGGTGGCGCCATCTCTGTGAGGAGCGCTGAAACTGTTCGCGCGTGGTTATCGACAGTGTCGGTAACCGCTGGTGGCGCCATCTGTTGGTTACCGGCTGAAACAGAACCGCGAACAGTTTCGGCACTTTTACGGGAGATGGCGCCACCGCGGCGTAAATAAGGTAACGATTTCGTTAATTGATAATTAATGCAGTAACGGTGGCGTTAATTGACACGTGTATTCATTGGGAATGCGTTTAACCTGTGTGACTTTATTCGGAATTGTTAATTATGTTAATTGTTTTTAATTAACCAATCAAAGTTGTGAAGGTTATAACCGCTGCATTGATGCTTGGTTTCTTCCCTTTCTCTTATTTAATATCGTGTCTCAGTGGTTTGCGTTCAGCGTATGATAATTAGTTAATAATAATATTACTTGTACTTTCAGATTTCTGGCAACAAGTGCTCAAATACATTGTAAAACAGTTAATTATCTGGAGCGCAGATCAGGAACATGACAAATATGATATTCATGGCGCACAGATTAATTCTTGGGCTCTTATTAAATTGTGTAGAAGATTCAAGAATTCCTAGAGCAACTGACGTTACTTGCTGGGTCAACGATAACGAAGAACTCTAAGAAACAGCTTAACCTAAGTTTAGCGGTTCCAATTTACATATGTTTTATAGTTATATAAGACGCGTACATGAATTTATACAGATAGCTTATAACAATTAGTTTATAAGGAGACATTTGTATTTACCGAATGCTTAAGAAGTGACAATAAACGTTCAGTTATGGTTAATGAATGGTTAAATCATTTAACGACCCCTGCAACTATCCCAGCGCGAACCATTCCTATCCCTAAACGAGAAACAACTCGTAAAACACACCCTTACACACAATTTAATTAGTCGTAAGCAAATATATTGGTGGGTCGTTTTACAGATTTGTACAGATACTGTGCAATAATTAACTAATAAGTAGGAGTCTGTCAGTTCTTTTGTAAGGGTTTAGATGTTAAAGTATGGCAATAAACATTCAGTTATCGTTAAATAGTGGTTTAATCATTTAATGATCCCAGCAACTATCAAAGAAGGACAGATTCCAATCTTCCACGAAGCAGCAATTCATAATGGACAACCCTAAATCCAATTGAATGGATGGTATGGCTCACCTTTGGCATCTAGTTTCAAGCGCTTCATTCTCCAACAAGCAACAAAGTAGGAATACATCCAATAATGTATCGCGAATAGTAACTGTAATATACTATTACATTTAAGGATAATTTCTGAAGGTATACCAGCAGAAGCAAAAAATAATGCATTACAAGTACATCAGCTATCCTAGAATGCAACGCAATTGTAAGTCACGCAAAACCATGTAGGAAACATTTCCAAAGCAGCAAGCTTCCATTTAATGACCGTAGCAACTGTCAAAGGACACATTCCAATCTTCAACGAAGCAGCAAATCATAATGGACAATCCTAAATCCAATTGAATGAATGGTATGGCTCACCTGTGACATCTAGTTTCAAACGCTTCATTATCCAACAAGCAACAAAGTAGGAATACATCCAATAATGTATCGCGAATAGTAACTGTAATATACTATTACATTTAAGGATAATTTCTGAAGCTACACCAGCAGAAGCAAAAAATAATGCATTACAAGTACATCAGCTATCCTAGAATGCAACGCAATTGTAAGACACGCACAACCATGTAGGAAACATTTCCAAAGCAGCAAGCTTCCATTTAATGACCGTAGCAACTGTCAAAGGACACATTCCAATCTTCAACGAAGCAGCAAATCATAATGGACAATCCTAAATCCAATTGAATGAATGGTATGGCTCACCTGTGACATCTAGTTTCAAACGCTTCATTATCCAACAAGCAACAAAGTAGGAATACATTCAATAATGTATCGCGAATAGTAACTGTAATATACTATTACATTTAAGGATAATTTCTGAAGCTACACCAGCAGAAGCAAAAAATAATGCATTACAAGTACATCAGCTATCCTAGAATGCAACGCAATTGTAAGACACGCACAACCATGTAGGAAACATTTCCAAAGGAGCAAACGGTCATTCAACGATAATCTTACATTCCATACATTAATGGTTTCTTTATCGTGTATTCTTGCACGAGAGGGCAAGTATCTTTAACCCACCCACAGGCATACAAAATAAAATTGCGATCGTCTATTATGGTTAGTCACAGAGCCATGGTGATATAACAATACACTCGTTTGCGGTAAGACAATGGAAAGAAACGTATTATCGTGAATATCTGCGTACGGTGATCTCCGTAATTAGATATGAAAGCGAATGATTGTGTAAAGTTTAGTATAGAAGCATGTAAATTTCAAATATATAAATTATATACAGTAGGTTGAAATCATTGTCAGCAGGAGAATAAAGGCTGTGGAAAGGGAATGAAATAATGAATTATTCTTCAATAACACCATCCGATCAACATTAATTGGGGAAATATTGCTTCTCCTCCTTCAATAATATGAGAGAGAAATGCGTGTCGAGTGACTAACATTTATTACGATGAATATTTTATAATTATTTGCCGCCGTCGAAGGTTACACTATAGAAACTATTGACGGGCCGGTGGCGCCATCTCTGTGAAGAGCGCTGAAACTGTTCGCGCGTGGTTATCGACAGTGTCGGTAACCGCTGGTGGCGCCATCTGTTGGTTACCGGCTGAAACAGAACCGCGAACAGTTTCAGCACTTTTACGGGAGATGGCGCCACCGCGGCGTAAATAAAGTAACGATTTCGTTAATTGATAATTAATGCAGTAACGGTGGCGTTAATTGACACGTGTATTCATTGGGAATGCGTTTAACCTGTGTGACTTTATTCGGAATTGTTAATTATGTTAATTATTTTTAATTAACCAATCAAAGTTGTGAAGGTTATAACCGCTGCATTGATGCTTGGTTTCTTCCCTTTCTCTTATTTAATATCGTGTCTCAGTGGTTTGCGTTCAGCGTATGATAATTAGTTAATAATAATATTACTTGTACTTTCAGATTTCTGGCAACAAGTGCTCAAATACATTGTAAAACAGTTAATTATCTGGAGCGCAGATCAGGAACATGACAAATATGATATTCATGGCGCACAGATTAATTCTTGGGCTCTTATTAAATTGTGTAGAAGATTCAAGAATTCCTAGAGCAACTGACGTTACTTGCTGGGTCAACGATAACGAAGAACTCTAAGAAACAGCTTAACCTAAGTTTAGCGCTTCCAATTTACATATGTTTTATAGTTATATAAGACGCGTACATGAATTTATACAGATAGCTTATAACAATTAGTTTATAAGGAGACATTTGTATTTACCGAATGCTTAAGAAGTGACAATAAACGTTCAGTTATGGTTAATGAATGGTTAAATCATTTAACGACCCCTGCAACTATCCCAGCGCGAACCATTCCTATCCCTAAACGAGAAACAACTCGTAAAACACAACCTTACACACAATTTAATTAGTCGTAAGCAAATATATTGGTGGGTCGTTTTACAGATTTGTACAGATACTGTGCAATAATTAACTAATAAGTAGGAGTCTGTCAGTTCCTTTGTAAGGGTTTAGATGTTAAAGTATGGCAATAAACATTCAGTTATCGTTAAATAGTGGTTTAATCATTTAATGATCCCAGCAACTATCAAAGAAGGACACATTCCAATCTTCAACGAAGCAGCAATTCATAATGGACAATCCTAAATCCAATTGAATGAATGGTATGGCTCACCTGTGACATCTAGTTTCAAACGCTTCATTATCCAACAAGCAACAAAGTAGGAATACATCCAATAATGTATCGCGAATAGTAACTGTAATATACTATTACATTTAAGGATAATTTCTGAAGCTATACCAGCAGAAGCAAAAAATAATGCATTACAAGTACATCAGCTATCCTAGAATGCAACGCAATTGTAAGACACGCAATACCATGTAGGAAACATTTCCAAAGGAGCAAGCTTCCATTTAATGACCGTAGCAACTGTCAAAGGACACATTCCAATCTTCAACGAAGCAGCAAATCATAATGGACAATCCTAAATCCAATTGAATGAATGGTATGGCTCACCTGTGACATCTAGTTTCAAACGCTTCATTATCCAACAAGCAACAAAGTAGGAATACATCCAATAATGTATCGCGAATAGTAACTGTAATATACTATTACATTTAAGGA
Organism: Xylocopa violacea; assembly: GCA_963969225.1. Classification (NCBI taxonomy): domain Eukaryota; kingdom Metazoa; phylum Arthropoda; class Insecta; order Hymenoptera; family Apidae; genus Xylocopa; species Xylocopa violacea. Next base: position 71,404,357 of record CAXAJV010000001.1, read on the forward strand.
TAATTTCTGAAGCTATACCAGCAGAAGCAAAAAATAATGCATTACAAGTACATCAGCTATCCTAGAATGCAACGCAATTGTAAGACACGCAAAACCATGTAGGAAACATTACCAAAGGAGCAAGCTTCCATTTAATGACCGTAGCAACTGTCAAAGGACACATTCCAATCTTCAACGAAGCAGCAAATCATAATGGACAATCCTAAATCCAATTGAATGAATGGTATGGCTCACCTGTGACATCTAGTTTCAAACGCTTCATTCTCCCACAAGCAACAAAGTAGGAATACAACCAATAATGTATCGCGAATAGTAACTGTAATATACTATTACATTTAAGGATAATTTCTGAAGCTATACCAGCAGAAGCAAAAAATAATGCATTACAAGTACATCAGCTATCCTAGAATGCAACGCAATTGTAAGACACGCAAAACCATGTAGGAAACATTTCCAAAGGAGCAAGCTTCCATTTAATGACCGTAGCAACTGTCAAAGGACACATTCCAATCTTCAACGAAGCAGCAAATCATAATGGACAATCCTAAATCCAATTGAATGAATGGTATGGCTCACCTGTGACATCTAGTTTCAAACGCTTCATTATCCAACAAGCAACAAAGTAGGAATACATCCAATAATGTATCGCGAATAGTAACTGTAATATACTATTACATTTAAGGATAATTTCTGAAGCTATACCAGCAGAAGCAAAAAATAATGCATTACAAGTACATCAGCTATCCTAGAATGCAACGCAATTGTAAGACACGCAAAACCATGTAGGAAACATTTCCAAAGGAGCAAGCTTCCATTTAATGACCGTAGCAACTGTAAAAGGACACATTCCAATCTTCAACGAAGCAGCAAATCATAATGAACAATCCTAAATCCAATTGAATGAATGGTATGGCTCACCTGTGACATCTAGTTTCAAACGCTTCATTCTCCCACAAGCAACAAAGTAGGAATACATCCAATAATGTATCGCGAATAGTAACTGTAATATACTATTACATTTAAGGATAATTTCTGAAGCTATACCAGCAGAAGCAAAAAATAATGCATTACAAGTACATCAGCTATCCTAGAATGCAACGCAATTGTAAGACACGCAAAACCATGTAGGAAACATTTCCAAAGGAGCAAGCTTCCATTTAATGACCGTAGCAACTGTCAAAGGACACATTCCAATCTTCAACGAAGCAGCAAATCATAATGGACAATCCTAAATCCAATTGAATGAATGGTATGGCTCACCTGTGACATCTAGTTTCAAACGCTTCATTATCCAACAAGCAACAAAGTAGGAATACATCCAATAATGTATCGCGAATAGTAACTGTAATATACTATTACATTTAAGGATAATTTCTGAAGCTATACCAGCAGAAGCAAAAAATAATGCATTACAAGTACATCAGCTATCCTAGAATGCAACGCAATTGTAAGACACGCAAAACCATGTAGGAAACATTTCCAAAGGAGCAAGCTTCCATTTAATGACCGTAGCAACTGTAAAAGGACACATTCCAATCTTCAACGAAGCAGCAAATCATAATGGACAATCCTAAATCCAATTGAATGAATGGTATGGCTCACCTGTGACATCTAGTTTCAAACGCTTCCTTCTCCCACAAGCAACAAAGTAGGAATACATCCAATACTGTATCGCGAATAGTAACTGTAATATACTATTACATTTAAGGATAATTTCTGAAGCTATACCAGCAGAAGCAAAAAATAATGCATTACAAGTACATCAGCTATCCTAGAATGCAACGCAATTGTAAGACACGCAAAACCATGTAGGAAACATTTCCAAAGGAGCAAGCTTCCATTTAATGACCGTAGCAACTGTCAAAGGACACATTCCAATCTTCAACGAAGCAGCAAATCATAATGGACAATCCTAAATCCAATTGAATGAATGGTATGGCTCACCTGTGGCATCTAGTTTCAAACGCTTCATTCTCCCACAAGCAACAAAGTAGGAATACATCCAATAATGTATCGCGAATAGTAACTGTAATATACTATTACATTTAAGGATAATTTCTGAAGGTATACCAGCAGAAGCAAAAAATAATGCATTACAAGTACATCAGCTATCCTAGAATGCAACGCAATTGTAAGTCACGCAAAACCATGTAGGAAACATTTCCAAAGCAGCAAGCTTCCATTTAATGACCGTAGCAACTGTCAAAGGACACATTCCAATCTTCAACGAAGCAGCAAATCATAATGGACAATCCTAAATCCAATTGAATGAATGGTATGGCTCACCTGTGACATCTAGTTTCAAACGCTTCATTATCCAACAAGCAACAAAGTAGGAATACATCCAATAATGTATCGCGAATAGTAACTGTAATATACTATTACATTTAAGGATAATTTCTGAAGCTACACCAGCAGAAGCAAAAAATAATGCATTACAAGTACATCAGCTATCCTAGAATGCAACGCAATTGTAAGACACGCACAACCATGTAGGAAACATTTCCAAAGCAGCAAGCTTCCATTTAATGACCGTAGCAACTGTCAAAGGACACATTCCAATCTTCAACGAAGCAGCAAATCATAATGGACAATCCTAAATCCAATTGAATGAATGGTATGGCTCACCTGTGACATCTAGTTTCAAACGCTTCATTATCCAACAAGCAACAAAGTAGGAATACATTCAATAATGTATCGCGAATAGTAACTGTAATATACTATTACATTTAAGGATAATTTCTGAAGCTACACCAGCAGAAGCAAAAAATAATGCATTACAAGTACATCAGCTATCCTAGAATGCAACGCAATTGTAAGACACGCACAACCATGTAGGAAACATTTCCAAAGGAGCAAACGGTCATTCAACGATAATCTTACATTCCATACATTAATGGTTTCTTTATCGTGTATTCTTGCACGAGAGGGCAAGTATCTTTAACCCACCCACAGGCATACAAAATAAAATTGCGATCGTCTATTATGGTTAGTCACAGAGCCATGGTGATATAACAATACACTCGTTTGCGGTAAGACAATGGAAAGAAACGTATTATCGTGAATATCTGCGTACGGTGATCTCCGTAATTAGATATGAAAGCGAATGATTGTGTAAAGTTTAGTATAGAAGCATGTAAATTTCAAATATATAAATTATATACAGTAGGTTGAAATCATTGTCAGCAGGAGAATAAAGGCTGTGGAAAGGGAATGAAATAATGAATTATTCTTCAATAACACCATCCGATCAACATTAATTGGGGAAATATTGCTTCTCCTCCTTCAATAATATGAGAGAGAAATGCGTGTCGACCGAGTAACAGTTATTGCGATGAATATTTTATAATTATTTGCCGTCGTCGAAGGTTACGCTACAGAAACTGTTGACAGGCCGGTGGCGCCATCTCTGTGAGGAGCGCTGAAACTGTTCGCGCGTGGTTATCGACAGTGTCGGTAACCGCTGGTGGCGCCATCTGTTGGTTACCGGCTGAAACAGAACCGCGAACAGTTTCAGCACTTTTACGGGAGATGGCGCCACCGCGGCGTAAATAAAGTAACGATTTCGTTAATTGATAATTAATGCAGTAACGGTGGCGTTAATTGACACGTGTATTCATTGGGAATGCGTTTAACCTGTGTGACTTTATTCGGAATTGTTAATTATGTTAATTGTTTTTAATTAACCAATCAAAGTTGTGAAGGTTATAACCGCTGCATTGATGCTTGGTTTCTTCCCTTTCTCTTATTTAATATCGTGTCTCAGTGGTTTGCGTTCAGCGTATGATAATTAGTTAATAATAATATTACTTGTACTTTCAGATTTCTGGCAACAAGTGCTCAAATACATTGTAAAACAGTTAATTATCTGGAGCGCAGATCAGGAACATGACAAATATGATATTCATGGCGCACAGATTAATTCTTGGGCTCTTATTAAATTGTGTAGAAGATTCAAGAATTCCTAGAGCAACTGACGTTACTTGCTGGGTCAACGATAACGAAGAACTCTAAGAAACAGCTTAACCTAAGTTTAGCGCTTCCAATTTACATATGTTTTATAGTTATATAAGACGCGTACATGAATTTATACAGATAGCTTATAACAATTAGTTTATAAGGAGACATTTGTATTTACCGAATGCTTAAGAAGTGACAATAAACGTTCAGTTATGGTTAATGAATGGTTAAATCATTTAACGACCCCTGCAACTATCCCAGCGCGAACCATTCCTATCCCTAAACGAGAAACAACTCGTAAAACACAACCTTACACACAATTTAATTAGTCGTAAGCAAATATATTGGTGGGTCGTTTTACAGATTTGTACAGATACTGTGCAATAATTAACAATAAGTAGGAGTCTGTCAGTTCCTTTGTAAGGGTTTAGATGTTAAAGTATGGCAATAAACATTCAGTTATCGTTAAATAGTGGTTTAATCATTTAATGATCCCAGCAACTATCAAAGAAGGACACATTCCAATCTTCAACGAAGCAGCAATTCATAATGGACAATCCTAAATCCAATTGAATGAATGGTATGGCTCACCTGTGACATCTAGTTTCAAACGCTTCATTATCCAACAAGCAACAAAGTAGGAATACATCCAATAATGTATCGCGAATAGTAACTGTAATATACTATTACATTTAAGGATAATTTCTGAAGCTACACCAGCAGAAGCAAAAAATAATGCATTACAAGTACATCAGCTATCCTAGAATGCAACGCAATTGTAAGACACGCACAACCATGTAGGAAACATTTCCAAAGGAGCAAGCTTCCATTTAATGACCGTAGCAACTGTCAAAGGACACATTCCAATCTTCAACGAAGCAGCAAATCATAATGGACAATCCTAAATCCAATTGAATGAATGGTATGGCTCACCTGTGACATCTAGTTTCAAACGCTTCATTATCCAACAAGCAACAAAGTAGGAATACATTCAATAATGTATCGCGAATAGTAACTGTAATATACTATTACATTTAAGGATAATTTCTGAAGCTACACCAGCAGAAGCAAAAAATAATGCATTACAAGTACATCAGCTATCCTAGAATGCAACGCAATTGTAAGACACGCACAACCATGTAGGAAACATTTCCAAAGGAGCAAACGGTCATTCAACGATAATCTTACATTCCATACATTAATGGTTTCTTTATCGTGTATTCTTGCACGAGAGGGCAAGTATCTTTAACCCACCCACAGGCATACAAAATAAAATTGCGATCGTCTATTATGGTTAGTCACAGAGCCATGGTGATATAACAATACACTCGTTTGCGGTAAGACAATGGAAAGAAACGTATTATCGTGAATATCTGCGTACGGTGATCTCCGTAATTAGATATGAAAGCGAATGATTGTGTAAAGTTTAGTATAGAAGCATGTAAATTTCAAATATATAAATTATATACAGTAGGTTGAAATCATTGTCAGCAGGAGAATAAAGGCTGTGGAAAGGGAATGAAATAATGAATTATTCTTCAATAACACCATCCGATCAACATTAATTGGGGAAATATTGCTTCTCCTCCTTCAATAATATGAGAGAGAAATGGGTGTCGACCGAGTAACAGTTATTGCGATGAATATTTTATAATTATTTGCTGTCGTCGAAGATTACGCTACAGAAACTGTTGACAGGCCGGTGGCGCCATCTCTGTGAGGAGCGCTGAAACTGTTCGCGCGTGGTTATCGACAGTGTCGGTAACCGCTGGTGGCGCCATCTGTTGGTTACCGGCTGAAACAGAACCGCGAACAGTTTCGGCACTTTTACGGGAGATGGCGCCACCGCGGCGTAAATAAAGTAACGATTTCGTTAATTGATAATTAATGCAGTAACGGTGGCGTTAATTGACACGTGTATTCATTGGGAATGCGTTTAACCTGTGTGACTTTATTCGGAATTGTTAATTATGTTAATTATTTTTAATTAACCAATCAAAGTTGTGAAGGTTATAACCGCTGCATTGATGCTTGGTTTCTTCCCTTTCTCTTATTTAATATCGTGTCTCAGTGGTTTGCGTTCAGCGTATGATAATTAGTTAATAATAATATTACTTGTACTTTCAGATTTCTGGCAACAAGTGCTCAAATACATTGTAAAACAGTTAATTATCTGGAGCGCAGATCAGGAACATGACAAATATGATATTCATGGCGCACAGATTAATTCTTGGGCTCTTATTAAATTGTGTAGAAGATTCAAGAATTCCTAGAGCAACTGACGTTACTTGCTGGGTCAACGATAACGAAGAACTCTAAGAAACAGCTTAACCTAAGTTTAGCGCTTCCAATTTACATATGTTTTATAGTTATATAAGACGCGTACATGAATTTATACAGATAGCTTATAACAATTAGTTTATAAGGAGACATTTGTATTTACCGAATGCTTAAGAAGTGACAATAAACGTTCAGTTATGGTTAATGAATGGTTAAATCATTTAACGACCCCTGCAACTATCCCAGCGCGAACCATTCCTATCCCTAAACGAGAAACAACTCGTAAAACACAACCTTACACACAATTTAATTAGTCGTAAGCAAATATATTGGTGGGTCGTTTTACAGATTTGTACAGATACTGTGCAATAATTAACTAATAAGTAGGAGTCTGTCAGTTCCTTTGTAAGGGTTTAGATGTTAAAGTATGGCAATAAACATTCAGTTATCGTTAAATAGTGGTTTAATCATTTAATGATCCCAGCAACTATCAAAGAAGGACACATTCCAATCTTCAACGAAGCAGCAATTCATAATGGACAATCCTAAATCCAATTGAATGAATGGTATGGCTCACCTGTGACATCTAGTTTCAAACGCTTCATTATCCAACAAGCAACAAAGTAGGAATACATCCAATAATGTATCGCGAATAGTAACTGTAATATACTATTACATTTAAGGATAATTTCTGAAGCTATACCAGCAGAAGCAAAAAATAATGCATTACAAGTACATCAGCTATCCTAGAATGCAACGCAATTGTAAGACACGCAATACCATGTAGGAAACATTTCCAAAGGAGCAAGCTTCCATTTAATGACCGTAGCAACTGTCAAAGGACACATTCCAATCTTCAACGAAGCAGCAAATCATAATGGACAATCCTAAATCCAATTGAATGAATGGTATGGCTCACCTGTGACATCTAGTTTCAAACGCTTCATTATCCAACAAGCAACAAAGTAGGAATACATCCAATAATGTATCGCGAATAGTAACTGTAATATACTATTACATTTAAGGATAATTTCTGAAGCTATACCAGCAGAAGCAAAAAATAATGCATTACAAGTACATCAGCTATCCTAGAATGCAACGCAATTGTAAGACACGCAAAACCATGTAGGAAACATTACCAAAGGAGCAAGCTTCCATTTAATGACCGTAGCAACTGTCAAAGGACACATTCCAATCTTCAACGAAGCAGCAAATCATAATGGACAATCCTAAATCCAATTGAATGAATGGTATGGCTCACCTGTGACATCTAGTTTCAAACGCTTCATTATCCAACAAGCAACAAAGTAGGAATACATCCAATAATGTATCGCGAATAGTAACTGTAATATACTATTACATTTAAGGATAATTTCTGAAGCTACACCAGCAGAAGCAAAAAATAATGCATTACAAGTACATCAGCTATCCTAGAATGCAACGCAATTGTAAGACACGCACAACCATGTAGGAAACATTTCCAAAGCAGCAAGCTTCCATTTAATGACCGTAGCAACTGTCAAAGGACACATTCCAATCTTCAACGAAGCAGCAAATCATAATGGACAATCCTAAATCCAATTGAATGAATGGTATGGCTCACCTGTGACATCTAGTTTCAAACGCTTCATTATCCAACAAGCAACAAAGTAGGAATACATTCAATAATGTATCGCGAATAGTAACTGTAATATACTATTACATTTAAGGATAATTTCTGAAGCTACACCAGCAGAAGCAAAAAATAATGCATTACAAGTACATCAGCTATCCTAGAATGCAACGCAATTGTAAGACACGCACAACCATGTAGGAAACATTTCCAAAGGAGCAAACGATCATTCAACGATAATCTTACATTCCATACATTAATGGTTTCTTTATCGTGTATTCTTGCACGAGAGGGCAAGTATCTTTAACCCACCCACAGGCATACAAAATAAAATTGCGATCGTCTATTATGGTTAGTCACAGAGCCATGGTGATATAACAATACACTCGTTTGCGGTAAGACAATGGAAAGAAACGTATTATCGTGAATATCTGCGTACGGTGATCTCCGTAATTAGATATGAAAGCGAATGATTGTGTAAAGTTTAGTATAGAAGCATGTAAATTTCAAATATATAAATTATATACAGTAGGTTGAAATCATTGTCAGCAGGAGAATAAAGGCTGTGGAAAGGGAATGAAATAATGAATTATTCTTCAATAACACCATCCGATCAACATTAATTGGGGAAATATTGCTTCTCCTCCTTCAATAATATGAGAGAGAAATGCGTGTCGACCGAGTAACAGTTATTGCGATGAATATTTTATAATTATTTGCCGTCGTCGAAGGTTACGCTACAGAAACTGTTGACAGGCCGGTGGCGCCATCTCTGTGAGGAGCGCTGAAACTGTTCGCGCGTGGTTATCGACAGTGTCGGTAACCGCTGGTGGCGCCATCTGTTGGTTACCGGCTGAAACAGAACCGCGAACAGTTTCGGCACTTTTACGGGAGATGGCGCCACCGCGGCGTAAATAAAGTAACGATTTCGTTAATTGATAATTAATGCAGTAACGGTGGCGTTAATTGACACGTGTATTCATTGGGAATGCGTTTAACCTGTGTGACTTTATTCGGAATTGTTAATTATGTTAATTGTTTTTAATTAACCAATCAAAGTTGTGAAGGTTATAACCGCTGCATTGATGCTTGGTTTCTTCCCTTTCTCTTATTTAATATCGTGTCTCAGTGGTTTGCGTTCAGCGTATGATAATTAGTTAATAATAATATTACTTGTACTTTCAGATTTCTGGCAACAAGTGCTCAAATACATTGTAAAACAGTTAATTATCTGGAGCGCAGATCAGGAACATGACAAATATGATATTCATGGCGCACAGATTAATTCTTGGGCTCTTATTAAATTGTGTAGAAGATTCAAGAATTCCTAGAGCAACTGACGTTACTTGCTGGGTCAACGATAACGAAGAACTCTAAGAAACAGCTTAACCTAAGTTTAGCGCTACCAATTTACATATGTTTTATAGTTATATAAGACGCGTACATGAATTTATACAGATAGCTTATAACAATTAGTTTATAAGGAGACATTTGTATTTACCGAATGCTTAAGAAGTGACAATAAACGTTCAGTTATGGTTAATGAATGGTTAAATCATTTAACGACCCCTGCAACTATCCCAGCGCGAACCATTCCTATCCCTAAACGAGAAACAACTCGTAAAACACAACCTTACACACAATTTAATTAGTCGTAAGCAAATATATTGGTGGGTCGTTTTACAGATTTGTACAGATACTGTGCAATAATTAACTAATAAGTAGGAGTCTGTCAGTTCTTTTGTAAGGGTTTAGATGTTAAAGTATGGCAATAAACATTCAGTTATCGTTAAATAGTGGTTTAATCATTTAATGATCCCAGCAACTATCAAAGAAGGACAGATTCCAATCTTCCACGAAGCAGCAATTCATAATGGACAACCCTAAATCCAATTGAATGGATGGTATGGCTCACCTTTGGCATCTAGTTTCAAGCGCTTCATTCTCCAACAAGCAACAAAGTAGGAATACATCCAATAATGTATCGCGAATAGTAACTGTAATATACTATTACATTTAAGGATAATTTCTGAAGCTATACCAGCAGAAGCAAAAAATAATGCATTACAAGTACATCAGCTATCCTAGAATGCAACGCAATTGTAAGTCACGCAAAACCATGTAGGAAACATTTCCAAAGCAGCAAGCTTCCATTTAATGACCGTAGCAACTGTCAAAGGACACATTCCAATCTTCAACGAAGCAGCAAATCATAATGGACAATCCTAAATCCAATTGAATGAATGGTATGGCTCACCTGTGACATCTAGTTTCAAACGCTTCATTATCCAACAAGCAACAAAGTAGGAATACATCCAATAATGTATCGCGAATAGTAACTGTAATATACTATTACATTTAAGGATAATTTCTGAAGCTACACCAGCAGAAGCAAAAAATAATGCATCACAAGTACATCAGCTATCCTAGAATGCAACGCAATTGTAAGACACGCACAACCATGTAGGAAACATTTCCAAAGCAGCAAGCTTCCATTTAATGACCGTAGCAACTGTCAAAGGACACATTCCAATCTTCAACGAAGCAGCAAATCATAATGGACAATCCTAAATCCAATTGAATGAATGGTATGGCTCACCTGTGACATCTAGTTTCAAACGCTTCATTATCCAACAAGCAACAAAGTAGGAATACATCCAATAATGTATCGCGAATAGTAACTGTAATATACTATTACATTTAAGGATAATTTCTGAAGCTATACCAGCAGAAGCAAAAAATAATGCATTACAAGTACATCAGCTATCCTAGAATGCAACGCAATTGTAAGACACGCAATACCATGTAGGAAACATTTCCAAAGGAGCAAGCTTCCATTTAATGACCGTAGCAACTGTCAAAGGACACATTCCAATCTTCAACGAAGCAGCAAATCATAATGGACAATCCTAAATCCAATTGAATGAATGGTATGGCTCACCTGTGGCATCTAGTTTCAAACGCTTCATTCTCCCACAAGCAACAAAGTAGGAATACATCCAATAATGTATCGCGAATAGTAACTGTAATATACTATTACATTTAAGGATAATTTCTGAAGGTATACCAGCAGAAGCAAAAAATAATGCATTACAAGCACATCAGCTATCCTAGAATGCAACGCAATTGTAAGTCACGCAAAACCATGTAGGAAACATTTCCAAAGCAGCAAGCTTCCATTTAATGACCGTAGCAACTGTCAAAGGACACATTCCAATCTTCAACGAAGCAGCAAATCATAATGGACAATCCTAAATCCAATTGAATGAATGGTATGGCTCACCTGTGACATCTAGTTTCAAACGCTTCATTATCCAACAAGCAACAAAGTAGGAATACATCCAATAATGTATCGCGAATAGTAACTGTAATATACTATTACATTTAAGGATAATTTCTGAAGCTACACCAGCAGAAGCAAAAAATAATGCATTACAAGTACATCAGCTATCCTAGAATGCAACGCAATTGTAAGACACGCACAACCATGTAGGAAACATTTCCAAAGCAGCAAGCTTCCATTTAATGACCGTAGCAACTGTCAAAGGACACATTCCAATCTTCAACGAAGCAGCAAATCATAATGGACAATCCTAAATCCAATTGAATGAATGGTATGGCTCACCTGTGACATCTAGTTTCAAACGCTTCATTATCCAACAAGCAACAAAGTAGGAATACATTCAATAATGTATCGCGAATAGTAACTGTAATATACTATTACATTTAAGGATAATTTCTGAAGCTACACCAGCAGAAGCAAAAAATAATGCATTACAAGTACATCAGCTATCCTAGAATGCAACGCAATTGTAAGACACGCACAACCATGTAGGAAACATTTCCAAAGGAGCAAACGGTCATTCAACGATAATCTTACATTCCATACATTAATGGTTTCTTTATCGTGTATTCTTGCACGAGAGGGCAAGTATCTTTAACCCACCCACAGGCATACAAAATAAAATTGCGATCGTCTATTATGGTTAGTCACAGAGCCATGGTGATATAACAATACACTCGTTTGCGGTAAGACAATGGAAAGAAACGTATTATCGTGAATATCTGCGTACGGTGATCTCCGTAATTAGATATGAAAGCGAATGATTGTGTAAAGTTTAGTATAGAAGCATGTAAATTTCAAATATATAAATTATATACAGTAGGTTGAAATCATTGTCAGCAGGAGAATAAAGGCTGTGGAAAGGGAATGAAATAATGAATTATTCTTCAATAACACCATCCGATCAACATTAATTGGGGAAATATTGCTTCTCCTCCTTCAATAATATGAGAGAGAAATGGGTGTCGACCGAGTAACAGTTATTGCGATGAATATTTTATAATTATTTGCTGTCGTCGAAGATTACGCTACAGAAACTGTTGACAGGCCGGTGGCGCCATCTCTGTGAGGAGCGCTGAAACTGTTCGCGCGTGGTTATCGACAGTGTCGGTAACCGCTGGTGGCGCCATCTGTTGGTTACCGGCTGAAACAGAACCGCGAACAGTTTCGGCACTTTTACGGGAGATGGCGCCACCGCGGCGTAAATAAAGTAACGATTTCGTTAATTGATAATTAATGCAGTAACGGTGGCGTTAATTGACACGTGTATTCATTGGGAATGCGTTTAACCTGTGTGACTTTATTCGGAATTGTTAATTATGTTAATTCTTTTTAATTAACCAATCAAAGTTGTGAAGGTTATAACCGCTGCATTGATGCTTGGTTTCTTCCCTTTCTCTTATTTAATATCGTGTCTCAGTGGTTTGCGTTCAGCGTATGATAATTAGTTAATAATAATATTACTTGTACTTTCAGATTTCTGGCAACAAGTGCTCAAATACATTGTAAAACAGTTAATTATCTGGAGCGCAGATCAGGAACATGACAAATATGATATTCATGGCGCACAGATTAATTCTTGGGCTCTTATTAAATTGTGTAGAAGATTCAAGAATTCCTAGAGCAACTGACGTTACTTGCTGGGTCAACGATAACGAAGAACTCTAAGAAACAGCTTAACCTAAGTTTAGCGCTACCAATTTACATATGTTTTATAGTTATATAAGACGCGTACATGAATTTATACAGATAGCTTATAACAATTAGTTTATAAGGAGACATTTGTATTTACCGAATGCTTAAGAAGTGACAATAAACGTTCAGTTATGGTTAATGAATGGTTAAATCATTTAACGACCCCTGCAACTATCCCAGCGCGAACCATTCCTATCCCTAAACGAGAAACAACTCGTAAAACACAACCTTACACACAATTTAATTAGTCGTAAGCAAATATATTGGTGGGTCGTTTTACAGATTTGTACAGATACTGTGCAATAATTAACTAATAAGTAGGAGTCTGTCAGTTCTTTTGTAAGGGTTTAGATGTTAAAGTATGGCAATAAACATTCAGTTATCGTTAAATAGTGGTTTAATCATTTAATGATCCCAGCAACTATCAAAGAAGGACAGATTCCAATCTTCCACGAAGCAGCAATTCATAATGGACAACCCTAAATCCAATTGAATGGATGGTATGGCTCACCTTTGGCATCTAGTTTCAAGCGCTTCATTCTCCAACAAGCAACAAAGTAGGAATACATCCAATAATGTATCGCGAATAGTAACTGTAATATACTATTACATTTAAGGATAATTTCTGAAGCTATACCAGCAGAAGCAAAAAATAATGCATTACAAGTACATCAGCTATCCTAGAATGCAACGCAATTGTAAGACACGCAAAACCATGTAGTAAACATTTCCAAAGGAACAAACGTTCATTCAACGAGGATCTTACATTCCATACATTAATGGTTTCTTTATCGTGTATTCTTGCACGAAAAGGCAAGTATCTTTAATCTACCTAGAGGCATACAAAATAAAACTGTTACCGTGTATTATGGTTAGCCACATAACCATAGTGATTTAACAATACACTTCTTTGCGATAAGAAAGAAATTTCTTTGGAAAGAAATGTATTATCGGTGATCTCCATAATTAGATATCAAAGAGAATGATGGTGTAATGTTTAATATAGAAGCATTTAAATTACAAACCTATAAATTTCACACAGTAGGTTGAAATCATTGTCAGCAGAGGAATAAAGGCTGTTGGAAGGGGAATAAAATAATGAATTATTCTTCAATAACACCATCTGATTTACATTAATTTGGAAAATATTGCTTCTCATCCTTTAAAAATATGACAGGGAAATGCGTGTTACGTAAATAGTAATTACTATGATGAATATTTTATATTTACTGTCATCGAAGGTTACATTAGAGAAGCTATTGACTGACCGGTGGCGCCATCTCTGTGAAACGTGCTGAGACTGTTCGCAGTTCTGTTTCAACCGGTCACCAACAGATGGCACCACTAGCCTGCTACAACTTTGCTACACTGTCGATAACGACGTGCGATCAGTTTCAGCACTTTTACGACAGATGGCGCCATTGTGGCTTAAATAAATTAACGATTTTTACAAAATTAATAATTAATGCAGTAACGGTGGCGTTAATTAACACGTATATTGATTGGGAATGCGTTTATCCCATATGACTTTATTTGGAATTGGAATTGTTAATTATGTTAATTCTTTTAAATAAGCAATCACGGAGGATCACAAGGATTTTTATACAGATAGTTCAGAACGAATCAATATGTTTGGAGCTCGCTAGTTTTTTTTTTTTTTTTTTTTTTTTTTTTTTTTTTTTTTTTTTTTTTAAGCCTTAGCTTGGATCCTGGATCGTAACGCGTAGGATTAGCGACTGGCACGACGCATTAGCGCGCTCGATATTTATATACTGAGGAGGGAGTGGTTCTCCCCACTCCTTGTCTAAGTTTTTTTTTTTTTTTTTTTTTTTTTTTTTTTTTTGCTTATCAATACCATCGGTTAGGTCAGGTTTGGTCGGGTTAGGTTAGGTTGGGTTAGGTCAGGTTTGGTCGGGTTAGGTTAGGTTGGGTTAGGTCAGGTTTGGTCGGGTTAGGTTAGGTTGGGTTAGGTCAGGTTTGGTCGGGTTAGGTTAGGTTGGGTTAGGTCAGGTTTGGTCGGGTTAGGTTAGGTTGGGTTAGGTCAGGTTTGGTCGGGTTAGGTTAGGTTGGGTTAGGTCAGGTTTGGTCGGGTTAGGTTAGGTTGGGTTAGGTCAGGTTTGGTCGGGTTAGGTTAGGTTGGGTTAGGTCAGGTTTGGTCGGGTTAGGTTAGGTTGGGTTAGGTCAGGTTTGGTCGGGTTAGGTTAGGTTGGGTTAGGTCAGGTTTGGTCGGGTTAGGTTAGGTTGGGTTAGGTCAGGTTTGGTCGGGTTAGGTTAGGTTGGGTTAGGTCAGGTTTGGTCGGGTTAGGTTAGGTTGGGTTAGGTCAGGTTTGGTCGGGTTAGGTTAGGTTGGGTTAGGTCAGGTTTGGTCGGGTTAGGTTAGGTTGGGTTAGGTCAGGTTTGGTCGGGTTAGGTTAGGTTGGGTTAGGTCAGGTTTGGTCGGGTTAGGTTAGGTTGGGTTAGGTCAGGTTTGGTCGGGTTAGGTTAGGTTGGGTTAGGTCAGGTTTGGTCGGGTTAGGTTAGGTTGGGTTAGGTCAGGTTTGGTCGGGTTAGGTTAGGTTGGGTTAGGTCAGGTTTGGTCGGGTTAGGTTAGGTTGGGTTAGGTCAGGTTTGGTCGGGTTAGGTTAGGTTGGGTTAGGTCAGGTTTGGTCGGGTTAGGTTAGGTTGGGTTAGGTCAGGTTTGGTCGGGTTAGGTTAGGTTGGGTTAGGTCAGGTTTGGTCGGGTTAGGTTAGGTTGGGTTAGGTCAGGTTTGGTCGGGTTAGGTTAGGTTGGGTTAGGTCAGGTTTGGTCGGGTTAGGTTAGGTTGGGTTAGGTCAGGTTTGGTCGGGTTAGGTTAGGTTGGGTTAGGTCAGGTTTGGTCGGGTTAGGTTAGGTTGGGTTAGGTCAGGTTTGGTCGGGTTAGGTTAGGTTGGGTTAGGTCAGGTTTGGTCGGGTTAGGTTAGGTTGGGTTAGGTCAGGTTTGGTCGGGTTAGGTTAGGTTGGGTTAGGTCAGGTTTGGTCGGGTTAGGTTAGGTTGGGTTAGGTCAGGTTTGGTCGGGTTAGGTTAGGTTGGGTTAGGTCAGGTTTGGTCGGGTTAGGTTAGGTTGGGTTAGGTCAGGTTTGGTCGGGTTAGGTTAGGTTGGGTTAGGTCAGGTTTGGTCGGGTTAGGTTAGGTTGGGTTAGGTCAGGTTTGGTCGGGTTAGGTTAGGTTGGGTTAGGTCAGGTTTGGTCGGGTTAGGTTAGGTTGGGTTAGGTCAGGTTTGGTCGGGTTAGGTTAGGTTGGGTTAGGTCAGGTTTGGTCGGGTTAGGTTAGGTTGGGTTAGGTCAGGTTTGGTCGGGTTAGGTTAGGTTGGGTTAGGTCAGGTTTGGTCGGGTTAGGTTAGGTTGGGTTAGGTCAGGTTTGGTCGGGTTAGGTTAGGTTGGGTTAGGTCAGGTTTGGTCGGGTTAGGTTAGGTTGGGTTAGGTCAGGTTTGGTCGGGTTAGGTTAGGTTGGGTTAGGTCAGGTTTGGTCGGGTTAGGTTAGGTTGGGTTAGGTCAGGTTTGGTCGGGTTAGGTTAGGTTGGGTTAGGTCAGGTTTGGTCGGGTTAGGTTAGGTTGGGTTAGGTCAGGTTTGGTCGGGTTAGGTTAGGTTGGGTTAGGTCAGGTTTGGTCGGGTTAGGTTAGGTTGGGTTAGGTCAGGTTTGGTCGGGTTAGGTTAGGTTGGGTTAGGTCAGGTTTGGTCGGGTTAGGTTAGGTTGGGTTAGGTCAGGTTTGGTCGGGTTAGGTTAGGTTGGGTTAGGTCAGGTTTGGTCGGGTTAGGTTAGGTTGGGTTAGGTCAGGTTTGGTCGGGTTAGGTTAGGTTGGGTTAGGTCAGGTTTGGTCGGGTTAGGTTAGGTTGGGTTAGGTCAGGTTTGGTCGGGTTAGGTTAGGTTGGGTTAGGTCAGGTTTGGTCGGGTTAGGTTAGGTTGGGTTAGGTCAGGTTTGGTCGGGTTAGGTTAGGTTGGGTTAGGTCAGGTTTGGTCGGGTTAGGTTAGGTTGGGTTAGGTCAGGTTTGGTCGGGTTAGGTTAGGTTGGGTTAGGTCAGGTTTGGTCGGGTTAGGTTAGGTTGGGTTAGGTCAGGTTTGGTCGGGTTAGGTTAGGTTGGGTTAGGTCAGGTTTGGTCGGGTTAGGTTAGGTTGGGTTAGGTCAGGTTTGGTCGGGTTAGGTTAGGTTGGGTTAGGTCAGGTTTGGTCGGGTTAGGTTAGGTTGGGTTAGGTCAGGTTTGGTCGGGTTAGGTTAGGTTGGGTTAGGTCAGGTTTGGTCGGGTTAGGTTAGGTTGGGTTAGGTCAGGTTTGGTCGGGTTAGGTTAGGTTGGGTTAGGTCAGGTTTGGTCGGGTTAGGTTAGGTTGGGTTAGGTCAGGTTTGGTCGGGTTAGGTTAGGTTGGGTTAGGTCAGGTTTGGTCGGGTTAGGTTAGGTTGGGTTAGGTCAGGTTTGGTCGGGTTAGGTTAGGTTGGGTTAGGTCAGGTTTGGTCGGGTTAGGTTAGGTTGGGTTAGGTCAGGTTTGGTCGGGTTAGGTTAGGTTGGGTTAGGTCAGGTTTGGTCGGGTTAGGTTAGGTTGGGTTAGGTCAGGTTTGGTCGGGTTAGGTTAGGTTGGGTTAGGTCAGGTTTGGTCGGGTTAGGTTAGGTTGGGTTAGGTCAGGTTTGGTCGGGTTAGGTTAGGTTGGGTTAGGTCAGGTTTGGTCGGGTTAGGTTAGGTTGGGTTAGGTCAGGTTTGGTCGGGTTAGGTTAGGTTGGGTTAGGTCAGGTTTGGTCGGGTTAGGTTAGGTTGGGTTAGGTCAGGTTTGGTCGGGTTAGGTTAGGTTGGGTTAGGTCAGGTTTGGTCGGGTTAGGTTAGGTTGGGTTAGGTCAGGTTTGGTCGGGTTAGGTTAGGTTGGGTTAGGTCAGGTTTGGTCGGGTTAGGTTAGGTTGGGTTAGGTCAGGTTTGGTCGGGTTAGGTTAGGTTGGGTTAGGTCAGGTTTGGTCGGGTTAGGTTAGGTTGGGTTAGGTCAGGTTTGGTCGGGTTAGGTTAGGTTGGGTTAGGTCAGGTTTGGTCGGGTTAGGTTAGGTTGGGTTAGGTCAGGTTTGGTCGGGTTAGGTTAGGTTGGGTTAGGTCAGGTTTGGTCGGGTTAGGTTAGGTTGGGTTAGGTCAGGTTTGGTCGGGTTAGGTTAGGTTGGGTTAGGTCAGGTTTGGTCGGGTTAGGTTAGGTTGGGTTAGGTCAGGTTTGGTCGGGTTAGGTTAGGTTGGGTTAGGTCAGGTTTGGTCGGGTTAGGTTAGGTTGGGTTAGGTCAGGTTTGGTCGGGTTAGGTTAGGTTGGGTTAGGTCAGGTTTGGTCGGGTTAGGTTAGGTTGGGTTAGGTCAGGTTTGGTCGGGTTAGGTTAGGTTGGGTTAGGTCAGGTTTGGTCGGGTTAGGTTAGGTTGGGTTAGGTCAGGTTTGGTCGGGTTAGGTTAGGTTGGGTTAGGTCAGGTTTGGTCGGTTAGGTTAGGTTGGGTTAGGTCAGGTTTGGTCGGGTTAGGTTAGGTTGGGTTAGGTCAGGTTTGGTCGGGTTAGGTTAGGTTGGGTTAGGTCAGGTTAGGTCGGGTTAGGTTAGGTTGGGTTAGGTCAGGTTTGGTCGGGTTAGGTTAGGTTGGGTTAGGTCAGGTTAGGTCGGGTTAGGTTAGGTTAGGTTAGGTTAGGTTTGGTAGGTTAGGTTAGGTTGGGTTAGGTAGGTTAGGTTAGGTTAGGTTAGGTTAGGTTAGGTAGGTTAGGTTAGGTTAGGTTAGGTTAGGTTAGGTTAGGTTAGGTAGGTTAGGTTAGGTTAGGTTAGGTAGGTTAGGTTAGGTTAGGTTAGGTTAGGTTAGGTTAGGTTAGGTTAGGTTAGGTTAGGTTAGGTTAGGTTAGGTTAGGTTAGGTTAGGTTAGGTTAGGTTAGGTTAGGTTAGGTTAGGTTAGGTTAGGTTAGGTTAGGTTAGGTTAGGTTAGGTTAGGTTAGGTTAGGTTAGGTTAGGTTAGGTTAGGTTAGGTTAGGTTAGGTTAGGTTAGGTTAGGTTAGGTTAGGTTAGGTTAGGTTAGGTTAGGTTAGGTTAGGTTAGGTTAGGTTAGGTTAGGTTAGGTTAGGTTAGGTTAGGTTAGGTTAGGTTAGGTTAGGTTAGGTTAGGTTAGGTTAGGTTAGGTTAGGTTAGGTTAGGTTAGGTTAGGTTAGGTTAGGTTAGGTTAGGTTAGGTTAGGTTAGGTTAGGTTAGGTTAGGTTAGGTTAGGTTAGGTTAGGTTAGGTTAGGTTAGGTTAGGTTAGGTTAGGTTAGGTTAGGTTAGGTTAGGTTAGGTTAGGTTAGGTTAGGTTAGGTTAGGTTAGGTTAGGTTAGGTTAGGTTAGGTTAGGTTAGGTTAGGTTAGGTTAGGTTAGGTTAGGTTAGGTTAGGTTAGGTTAGGTTAGGTTAGGTTAGGTTAGGTTAGGTTAGGTTAGGTTAGGTTAGGTTAGGTTAGGTTAGGTTAGGTTAGGTTAGGTTAGGTTAGGTTAGGTTAGGTTAGGTTAGGTTAGGTTAGGTTAGGTTAGGTTAGGTTAGGTTAGGTTAGGTTAGGTTAGGTTAGGTTAGGTTAGGTTAGGTTAGGTTAGGTTAGGTTAGGTTAGGTTAGGTTAGGTTAGGTTAGGTTAGGTTAGGTTAGGTTAGGTTAGGTTAGGTTAGGTTAGGTTAGGTTAGGTTAGGTTAGGTTAGGTTAGGTTAGGTTAGGTTAGGTTAGGTTAGGTTAGGTTAGGTTAGGTTAGGTTAGGTTAGGTTAGGTTAGGTTAGGTTAGGTTAGGTTAGGTTAGGTTAGGTTAGGTTAGGTTAGGTTAGGTTAGGTTAGGTTAGGTTAGGTTAGGTTAGGTTAGGTTAGGTTAGGTTAGGTTAGGTTAGGTTAGGTTAGGTTAGGTTAGGTTAGGTTAGGTTAGGTTAGGTTAGGTTAGGTTAGGTTAGGTTAGGTTAGGTTAGGTTAGGTTAGGTTAGGTTAGGTTAGGTTAGGTTAGGTTAGGTTAGGTTAGGTTAGGTTAGGTTAGGTTAGGTTAGGTTAGGTTAGGTTAGGTTAGGTTAGGTTAGGTTAGGTTAGGTTAGGTTAGGTTAGGTTAGGTTAGGTTAGGTTAGGTTAGGTTAGGTTAGGTTAGGTTAGGTTAGGTTAGGTTAGGTTAGGTTAGGTTAGGTTAGGTTAGGTTAGGTTAGGTTAGGTTAGGTTAGGTTAGGTTAGGTTAGGTTAGGTTAGGTTAGGTTAGGTTAGGTTAGGTTAGGTTAGGTTAGGTTAGGTTAGGTTAGGTTAGGTTAGGTTAGGTTAGGTTAGGTTAGGTTAGGTTAGGTTAGGTTAGGTTAGGTTAGGTTAGGTTAGGTTAGGTTAGGTTAGGTTAGGTTAGGTTAGGTTAGGTTAGGTTAGGTTAGGTTAGGTTAGGTTAGGTTAGGTTAGGTTAGGTTAGGTTAGGTTAGGTTAGGTTAGGTTAGGTTAGGTTAGGTTAGGTTAGGTTAGGTTAGGTTAGGTTAGGTTAGGTTAGGTTAGGTTAGGTTAGGTTAGGTTAGGTTAGGTTAGGTTAGGTTAGGTTAGGTTAGGTTAGGTTAGGTTAGGTTAGGTTAGGTTAGGTTAGGTTAGGTTAGGTTAGGTTAGGTTAGGTTAGGTTAGGTTAGGTTAGGTTAGGTTAGGTTAGGTTAGGTTAGGTTAGGTTAGGTTAGGTTAGGTTAGGTTAGGTTAGGTTAGGTTAGGTTAGGTTAGGTTAGGTTAGGTTAGGTTAGGTTAGGTTAGGTTAGGTTAGGTTAGGTTAGGTTAGGTTAGGTTAGGTTAGGTTAGGTTAGGTTAGGTTAGGTTAGGTTAGGTTAGGTTAGGTTAGGTTAGGTTAGGTTAGGTTAGGTTAGGTTAGGTTAGGTTAGGTTAGGTTAGGTTAGGTTAGGTTAGGTTAGGTTAGGTTAGGTTAGGTTAGGTTAGGTTAGGTTAGGTTAGGTTAGGTTAGGTTAGGTTAGGTTAGGTTAGGTTAGGTTAGGTTAGGTTAGGTTAGGTTAGGTTAGGTTAGGTTAGGTTAGGTTAGGTTAGGTTAGGTTAGGTTAGGTTAGGTTAGGTTAGGTTAGGTTAGGTTAGGTTAGGTTAGGTTAGGTTAGGTTAGGTTAGGTTAGGTTAGGTTAGGTTAGGTTAGGTTAGGTTAGGTTAGGTTAGGTTAGGTTAGGTTAGGTTAGGTTAGGTTAGGTTAGGTTAGGTTAGGTTAGGTTAGGTTAGGTTAGGTTAGGTTAGGTTAGGTTAGGTTAGGTTAGGTTAGGTTAGGTTAGGTTAGGTTAGGTTAGGTTAGGTTAGGTTAGGTTAGGTTAGGTTAGGTTAGGTTAGGTTAGGTTAGGTTAGGTTAGGTTAGGTTAGGTTAGGTTAGGTTAGGTTAGGTTAGGTTAGGTTAGGTTAGGTTAGGTTAGGTTAGGTTAGGTTAGGTTAGGTTAGGTTAGGTTAGGTTAGGTTAGGTTAGGTTAGGTTAGGTTAGGTTAGGTTAGGTTAGGTTAGGTTAGGTTAGGTTAGGTTAGGTTAGGTTAGGTTAGGTTAGGTTAGGTTAGGTTCGGTTAGGTTAGGTTAGGTTAGGTTAGGTTAGGTTAGGTTAGGTTAGGTTAGGTTAGGTTAGGTTAGGTTAGGTTAGGTTAGGTTAGGTTAGGTTAGGTTAGGTTAGGTTAGGTTAGGTTAGGTTAGGTTAGGTTAGGTTAGGTTAGGTTAGGTTAGGTTAGGTTAGGTTAGGTTAGGTTAGGTTAGGTTAGGTTAGGTTAGGTTAGGTTAGGTTAGGTTAGGTTAGGTTAGGTTAGGTTAGGTTAGGTTAGGTTAGGTTAGGTTAGGTTAGGTTAGGTTAGGTTAGGTTAGGTTAGGTTAGGTTAGGTTAGGTTAGGTTAGGTTAGGTTAGGTTAGGTTAGGTTAGGTTAGGTTAGGTTAGGTTAGGTTAGGTTAGGTTAGGTTAGGTTAGGTTAGGTTAGGTTAGGTTAGGTTAGGTTAGGTTAGGTTAGGTTAGGTTAGGTTAGGTTAGGTTAGGTTAGGTTAGGTTAGGTTAGGTTAGGTTAGGTTAGGTTAGGTTAGGTTAGGTTAGGTTAGGTTAGGTTAGGTTAGGTTAGGTTAGGTTAGGTTAGGTTAGGTTAGGTTAGGTTAGGTTAGGTTAGGTTAGGTTAGGTTAGGTTAGGTTAGGTTAGGTTAGGTTAGGTTAGGTTAGGTTAGGTTAGGTTAGGTTAGGTTAGGTTAGGTTAGGTTAGGTTAGGTTAGGTTAGGTTAGGTTAGGTTAGGTTAGGTTAGGTTAGGTTAGGTTAGGTTAGGTTAGGTTAGGTTAGGTTAGGTTAGGTTAGGTTAGGTTAGGTTAGGTTAGGTTAGGTTAGGTTAGGTTAGGTTAGGTTAGGTTAGGTTAGGTTAGGTTAGGTTAGGTTAGGTTAGGTTAGGTTAGGTTAGGTTAGGTTAGGTTAGGTTAGGTTAGGTTAGGTTAGGTTAGGTTAGGTTAGGTTAGGTTAGGTTAGGTTAGGTTAGGTTAGGTTAGGTTAGGTTAGGTTAGGTTAGGTTAGGTTAGGTTAGGTTAGGTTAGGTTAGGTTAGGTTAGGTTAGGTTAGGTTAGGTTAGGTTAGGTTAGGTTAGGTTAGGTTAGGTTAGGTTAGGTTAGGTTAGGTTAGGTTAGGTTAGGTTAGGTTAGGTTAGGTTAGGTTAGGTTAGGTTAGGTTAGGTTAGGTTAGGTTAGGTTAGGTTAGGTTAGGTTAGGTTAGGTTAGGTTAGGTTAGGTTAGGTTAGGTTAGGTTAGGTTAGGTTAGGTTAGGTTAGGTTAGGTTAGGTTAGGTTAGGTTAGGTTAGGTTAGGTTAGGTTAGGTTAGGTTAGGTTAGGTTAGGTTAGGTTAGGTTAGGTTAGGTTAGGTTAGGTTAGGTTAGGTTAGGTTAGGTTAGGTTAGGTTAGGTTAGGTTAGGTTAGGTTAGGTTAGGTTAGGTTAGGTTAGGTTAGGTTAGGTTAGGTTAGGT